>WFKH01002636.1:26926867-26939493 GCA_016163765.1 Magallana hongkongensis | reverse complement strand
CCCCCCCCCCCCGTCATTTACCTTCACAAAGAAACGGTCTTCTTTCTTAAGTGTGTTATTTATGGTAGAGTAATACAAATATTGAAGATTCCACCCCTTAAACATTTTCGATAACCGCCTCTATATCCACCATTTCAGAGTACGTGAAGAGTATACAATGTCTTTTGGATTATGAGTTCGAATTCATTTAGGAACAATGAACAAAATGAACTATTTATCATATACTTACCATTTGCAAATATGCCATGATCTTGTTATAAAGATTATCCCTGCGAATCGGCTGACCGCAATTTGAGGCATTACAATACCACATTTGTACAGCTCGGGTTTCCTAAAGTTGAACCAAAGAAAGTCCCCGATTATTCCATAAAAGTTCGTCATTCTTAGCTAAAAATGAAGATTTCATCAAATACGTAATGATATTATGTAAAATGGTATATGTAGTATGACTGTTGTTGATCAGTATCATGGTAGATTAAAAAAAGTACTTACTTGTACAATTCTGGATATGGCGCAATTGCAGATCTGTAAATATACACTGATAAAAAGGTGAAACGACATTACAGTTGGTGCTCTTGATGTGATGGGACCGATATCAATTCCGCCAAAAATAAAGCTGACAAAAGGAGTCTTCATAAATTTGCCGTCGCGTTTTATCTCTTTGTCTCATTGTCGGGGATTTCAAAGTGACGTGTAGGAATTAAACACAATTTATGGCCAGCAATGTCGATGCTGGCACTGACCGCTATGTTCAGAGATCCCCTGGGTGTCACAGCAATTTAGCGGTCAGATGAATGCTAGTTTGGGGTTTTTCCGTTAATCGAGTTTTCAAACGGGCTGTTTAATTTGAAAATAAGAATTCCACAGATGAAAGCCGCGCTTGCAAAATGTGTCAAATATCAGCAAGTAACACCAAGTATCACACTTTGCACAGAGATGTTCAAACACGCTCATAGTCTGATGATCTGACTAATTTGTTATAAACATTTATATCTCTATCTCAAAATATGATGAATACATGAAACATCGCAGTAATTAAACCATCTATATATTTAATTAATGTTTATACATGTACGAAAAGTACATGTTTAATAATGTCGGACACAATTGTCAATAGCGCTAGCATTACCTAAACTTTTACTTGGGCAGTAAATTAATTTACAATCGAATTAAACAGAAATATGTGAAATTGGAAGACGGTTGCATACGTATGGGTTTTTTCATTCATCAATATTCCAGTCTAACCTAGTTGTTCTTTGATATCGTTTGATATGTCGTAGGTGTATTTTGCAATTTGACATAGCAATCACAGTGATAGCTTCATGTTTTAATAAACTTTTAAAATTTGAAGTTCAATTTGATATTATTGCAAATTAGAAAAAAAAGTAGATTGCAACGTTTATAATTATAATTATTAAACGACTGTTATTTAAATCAGTAGTAACCGGTAGATAATATCGATTTACAAATATGGTTTAATCGCGTAACTTGTCTGTTCTGGCCTAAATAAAAAAGTATCCAGCAGTTAGAACGTGCGTCTATGCTTAATAGAAAAGATCGCCTAAGAAACAGGAAATAACTCTAACTAATTACGAAAAGCTATATTATAATAATGGAATGTTTTGCTATTTTTTGTCTCGTTGAAGCTTTATTTCGATCCGAACTAGTTTTTAATTTTGATATTCTATCGATTGCTTGTTGAATAAAGGTCTAAACGGTTAGATATGACAAAAGTGGTAATAATTTATCTGCTAAAAAGATGGTACAAGCAATCGTCGTCCCATGGAACTTGACGTGACTTCTTGAATGTGTGCGCTACATCATCCGCCATGCACTAAAACAGATGCGATCCTATTTAGGAAAATTTTGAAAAAGTTAAACCTTTTTACTATGGTTTACATGTAAACCCTTTTCACGGTATTTTTGTCACATAGCTTTCGATTCTCAGAAACATTACCCCCCACCCCCAAAAAAGGTGTCTGAACATATTCGATAAGACGTGGTCAAAACACGGATACTGTCACAGGCATGAAGTGTTATGTAAATATTCACACGCATTAACACAGGGATAACTGATTTTTAATATACCTCTCTGAATTATGCAGAGAGAGAGAGAGAGAGAGAGAGAGAGAGAGAGAGAGAGAGAGAGAGAGAGAGATTTTGCGATAAATCGGTTCGAACCCATATCATGTTGGAGATTTTCCTTTAGTTAGTAACTTTTCTGGCACACTTACATTTCAAAAGTAAAGGATGTTTTAAAGTAAATCATTCATAGTACTACTCTTATACCTCAATATAGTTAATATAGTCTCGGTATATTCAAGAAAATTGACAGTATTGCCATTTTTAATTTCATTCATACCGAGGAGGAAAAATTTGCTGTCACATTCCAATAGAATATGGGATGCATATATGTGAATATATATATCTCTAGAAAAACTTGTTGGTGATGTTCAAAATCATATACATTTAGTTCTGTTCAAAAAGTTTATTTATGTTTCTTCCGGACAAATTGCCGACTTTATTTCCAATGTATGATATGGCACCGGAACGCGTTCAGTACTCTCTTATTCTTTAATTTCTTACAACCATGTGTTTATCTTAGATATATTAGTTTTAGGAAAACTCTATCATGATATCTTATAACGTATTTTGTTTCAGACTGATATTCGTTGTCATACTTTGTACACACGGCACAGGCCAAAATTACACAAAATCAACGACACTCTATATCTACAATTATCTAGAATTGATTCGTTAACTTAGCTTGAGTATTTCGTACTGTGTAACGATTGCCTCTTTACACATTCGTGAAAGAGAACCTTTTTAGTTTTTGATGTATATGTGAATAAACGTTGATGCAATAAGTTTTAAAAACATTTGAAAACAGTTTTGTGTGAAGTAAATGTTATTTGACGTGACCATCGGACTTTGAAGTCTTAAATTGTCATTTATAAGAAGAGCGAGGATGAAATACCATTATCTGCATTGCAAATAAATTGCGGCGGAGGTGCAATATATTATTTATTATATATCATTTTTTTAGGGGGACATCTGTAGGGGAACAGATGATGGACAAAATGGAGAGAGAGAGAGACAGAGAGACAGACAGACAGACAGACCAACCGAAGCCAGACGGACCGACATTTAATTGCAGCTGCTATGAAATCATATTTCAGTTGACGCTTAACAAATAAACATGTACATGTACCGTACATTTACACATCATTGCACCTGTAACGCTGACAATATGTACAGCGAGGAATGGTACATAATTTATATATCATAATAAAAATTGGTAGAAGTACTGTGTACAAAATTATGTTGCTTGTGCAAAGTATACAAACGACGATTGCCTCTAATGACATTATGTTAATTGGAGCAATAAGATTCATATCAAAACTCTTTTATAGCTATTCACAAGTAATTATGATATTTCAATAAGTGTACTACATGTATATATACATGTATTCACAATTAATAAGACTGAATAAATAGTCTAATAATCCGACTGCCAAGCATACTTATCAATTTTTGAATAGGCTATGTCAATTTGAATGGATTGTAAAAATACATCGTCAAGTAACTCAATGAAGAAGCATTGATGAATGTGTTTAAACACATTCTATAAATTTAACATTTTAAAAATATATATCGTATGTTATTCTAGATAGTTCCATTAATTAAAATGATATATACATGTAGTGTAGTATAGCTGTCGATTTATTTTTTAGTCAAGGGAGATAACTCGCGTTTCAGTCCGATACTTTTGTTTACCTGTAATTTATCGTCAAGACCGCGGCGGTGTTGATTTGCTGGACAACTATACCGCGGGGGTACGCGGTTTTACCTGAGACACATGTTTTAAAACGCGTTGCAATTTGGACCGCGGGGATGCGCGGAAAATACGGGATCCGCGTTGACGGTACTGAATTGTATTCCATCGTTCTAAGACTGATTTCTGCATGAGCTCTATTCCGTCGTCTTTCACGATCCGTCTTTGATACCCCCGTCACAAAGACTGTCACGATTTAGAGGTACTATTTTCGACAATTGCTAACGTCGCAGTAATATCCAGTCATATTGTGGCTTACTGATATTCATGTGTTTTCTCTAAGTCGCTGTTTATATACACATCACGCTGATACAGTTTTGCGCTACAATAACGCACGACTTCAAAAATAGAACTTATTATGGGTTCGTCGTATATTGAGTCGTATCTGCTACTTTACTTCAATGCAGAAAATCGCCAAATGCTGCGAGTTTCTGAGCAATTGTTTAAAACAATGTATGGCTTTTACATGTAATCATTCGTATATAGACAATCGCACTAAACTTGCACTGCACTCGTTCACATACATGTATTCGCAATTATACATTTTCTACATTCGCAGTGCATCCGCGCAATCTGATTAAAATCCATTTTCATCAAATTGACATCGCAAGACTTCCTAGTACTAGCGTTACAAAAAATACCAAAAGACTTAGTCTACATATATATTACCCCGAGTATCCTACATGTTGCTAAGAGTGTTCATCGAGTGTCTGTAATAAATAGGGATGTAGTGCGATTTGATGTAAATACGATGGTGTGACCGAGTAATCGATAAATACAAGGCTCTTTGTTGATGAAAAAAAGGAAAATGATGGCAAGTGATTTGCTACATTTCTTTTTCTAATGAATTTAATGTACATCAGGTAGTCATTGCAAATCTTCTGATATCATACACATACATATCAATTTTACTTTCCCGTGTTCTTAACTGTGTTCTTTATTGATTATCTTTTTAAAATTTATAGTCACTACATGTGTTCAACTTCATAGTATGAAGTTGAACACATGTAGTGAGTGGAAGCATCCTCAGGTAGGGTAGATTTAAGTTTGTTTAAATCATGATTCCAGGGGTAGGATGTGGTCACATCGGGGGGGGGGGGGGGGGGGGGGTTACATACGAATATAAAGATAAAATCATTTTAAATCTTCTAAATAAAACCATTTGCCTAGAAAAGATGTAACTTTAGTGAAAGCAAACTCAGATAGTGTTCATTCAAATTTGTTAAAATCAAAATCTTGAGGATTAGGGTGGGGCCACATTGTTAGACTCTTTGTTCGGTCACGCTAGTTTCAATGTCTTTCTTTACGCACAAGGTATATTTTTTTTACAGTTTCAATGTTTTTCTTTACGCGCAAGGTATATTAGAACCATTTTAACAAGGCCTTGGACTTTCAGTAGAACGTGACTATATCTATTTCTTGCGTCAAAACAAGTTAAAAATGACGCTGGTTTCAAGTGAAATATACACCGATTGCGTAGTCTTTGCTCAAATGCCAGACAAATCTTGTTGATTTCAATGAGCAATGGCTGAGTGGCCTACGATAAAATAGCCAGGATTACGTCACAATGCTGTTTGACACCAACTACCCAAAGTCCAAGCTCTTGTTAAAATGGTTCTATTTTACAGAGCTTTACAACTAATACCATCTTTGAGAGAAGAATGACTCATTTACATTAAATTTCCGGTTATAAGAGCAAATACGACGTATTTGTTTTGAAATTAAGCTAAATGGCAGAAATTTTAAAAAAAGATCAAAATATCTAAATATTTAAAAAAGGACTTCAGGCCTTATTACTTAGATATATTCAATTGTTGTTATGATTTAATTGAAGAATGATGTATTTCATAACACTTTTTAATACCTGCGTAGTATTCCTTTAACATTGTGACACATTTTGTTGAAAGAGATTCCATAGGGTCATTTTGTAGATAACGTTTTTTCAACATTACGAATTGTAAATCAATTGGTTTTTTGGGAACACAATGATGAATGATGAATGATGAATTTTGAAACATGTTATTTTTCTTTTGTAATTTGTAATATCCTGATCATAACATGTAGTTACAAAGAATGGTAAATGTTAATATTCTTTTAAAACATTGCAAATTACATTTCTTGAAAGTCTTATCAAGTGGCACGGTAATTTCAATAAACTTTTTTTGAAAAATGGCTGGATATATAAAGCATATGTTGTAACACACAACTTTGATTCTGATTTCTAGGCAATATGGAGCGTCGATAACCTGTGTATCATGTTTTCTTTTCAAAACAAAAACATCATGCACCTTACAAATAATTCTGAAAAAAGACCAAATAAACTAAAAAGATACTTAAGTTATCTTGTGTGGTAAGCCATACGTCGCATATAAACTGTTTCCTTGTCCAATCCACAGAACACATACATCTATTTATAAAATGCAACCCAATTGGTTGAAAAATATAATACGAAAGCAAACAATTCAATATTGAATCAGTCAGTTACGAAAATAACAAATGGATGTCTCTGCTTCCTAAAAGCTTACATAACCACCATGCACATTGAGGACACATAACAGATATTAGAAATTATATAAAAGACGAGCCAACACCAAAACTTTATAAAATTCTGAATTACGGTACATTCTGGAAAAACTAGTTAGCCCTATACGTGAATCCTGGTAACAAAATTCTAATGATGTTTAAAAGTTACGAAACATTATATGTTTATATGGATAATTGTCAAAGATATGATATAAAGAACAGTCATTGATATCCAGTATTCACAGATAGCATCCCCGAATTTCACAAATTGCAAATAAGGTATTCTGCAAGTCTGCATACATTGAATATTCCAAATATGGTAATGCTAATGTTGACTTGCGGTAATTGTTATTACAAACTTGCTACGAAAGTTGCACATAACTTGTGGGGAACTTTTTATTTAATGTTTTTGCGTATTATCGGCAAGTTCAAAGTAAGTGTTTACTGTGGCCTATAATTTCATAAATGATCTACCAAACCCATTTGTTACTTCTATGTATCATGATGCATATTTCTGAAGTTTATGTTCACTATAAGGCTAATGATTACAAGTACTTTCCTATATTTCATGTTGTTTTTATATAGAATTTTCAACATTTTAACTGAAACGCTCTAGCTGAAAGCAATCCAATACTCCAAATGGCCGTAATATAAGGAATTCGTTTTAAATGACGATTCGTAGCACAGTAAAGGCTGGAATTTGAAGGCGGGCTTATTTTGATAAACTTTGAACTCATGAATATTCATTAGATATGTTATTTAACCTAAATAACATATATTAATGGTAATTGATTACTTTTTGGATTTGATTTCTTGTTAAAGAGAGTTAAATCAAATATCAAACCCCTCACTGTGTATTAATGTTCATTATTTATTTATTTTCAATGAAAATATTAATTGTCGTTTGGTTCCGATCCGCTTGAATCAATCCGCGACGCGTCGACTATTTTTAGCTGCTAACAAAATGGCAGGCATGTGCGCCGAGATGTTGTGGATTGATACTATGCGTGTGGATGTCGAAGTATGCAGGAGATATGGTAAGTATTGGACAAATCATTCCATAAACTAACGCAAACAGTATGATAAGGGATGTAAACGCAGTAGTGTGTGCTTTAATCACAAAGTGATGTACGGATCAAGATGTGTTTTCCTACGACCACATGTTGTAAATAATTATGAAGTTTTATTACTTAACCAACCCACTAACATATCATTTTGTTACACAAAAGATAATATATCAATACTTTATTCGCATATGATTTATTATTTTAAAGAATATTTTAAGAGTATGTTGAAAACGTGTTGGACAAAAAGAAATGGCGATGGCGATTTATCAGCTTTTCCCCATCAGACATTAGATTTTACATTCCACATTGATTATTTAATCAGCGACACCATACATGTATCAATGTATATGATAAGTAGTGCAACTGTGTTAGAGTGTGTTGGTATGGACTGGTGTAAACAATTACATGACATCAACACATGATCAATATTTTGTTTTTATCATGTGTACCAATTTATTAAAAGAATTCATTTTTACTCTGACAAATTGCTTTAAAGTATCACTTCTGATTGCTGATCCATATGGCTTCAAATAAAAATGTCACTGCTCAGCTTGTTTACATTGAAATTAAGTAACCTTATATTTATTTAGAATTAATTTAAATAAATCAGTGTGTATATGTAAAATGATGGTCTAGAATAAAAAAGATGATACAATATGTATAGGTTAATTACTGTGAGAATTATTATCTCTAATTTTGTACTGTTTTGCTGACCTGTCTTAACTATCAACATGATCATTTTTTTTTTAACACGTTTAATTTTTCAGAACAATTTTTAAATGAAATTATTTGTCAGGCACGTTGACTGTCATTGCAGATATTTAAAACATTTTTCAGCAATACAATTATCCTTGTTAGGTAGCATTACATTGTTAATAGCTACAACTAGATTGTCATCACCTTCCTTCAACTTGCATCATGCAATTACACCTTGCTTTCAATGACAAGGGTCAGTCAAAACATTTTGTTGAAACTCATATGCCGATTCAAAGCTTTTATATAGTGCACTGTACAATTTTGACTTTATTTGTTTAAATTGGAATACATAACCTGGAAATAAAAAGAGTGATAGCTTTAAGGTTTCAAAATATGAGGTGCTATTTCACACCTTTATTAACTGATCGCCAGCCTCAAAGACTGCATTCTGATCAATTATTACCGTACTTGTGTCGCTGCAGAAAATTTGAGTTCAAGTCTTATTTAATAACTGGTAATTTGATGATTTCATTTACGCCGTGGCTTATACATGTACTTTATTTGTAGACTCCTATACTACTTGTGTAGAAGAGGTGAAAGGGACGGTGTACCCGTGTCATGGTGTTTGATTCCATGTGTTGTATGCTTGAGTGACTCCTTACAATCAACTGCTTCAGCACCTAAGTTAAATTTATCCAAATGCATTAAACATGTTTTTGGTAAGATTTTAAAATACAGTGCCTTACATATACATGTATATTCTTTGGGTGGAGACTACCCTGCATGTATTTGTGTGTTTTCTTTCTGCCTGAAATGTAATTAAACTTGCTGTGAGAGTATGCACTATATTACAAACATTGATTGCTTAGCATTACCCCTTGATAATAAAGATTTTTTTTTATTGGGGAGGGGGGTACTTTCTGCTTTTGTAAACACTTATACCTAAGTCATCTTGGAGTATTAAGTTGACTCTAGATTTTCTGCAGTATATGGGGAACATTTGTTAGTTGCCGCAAGCAAATCTGTAATGTTAATAATAATATATATGTATATTTATATAAAGAAATCAAAATGTAGGAAGAAAGAACATAATTAAAAATACATGTACATGTAAATGCCCAAGTGGCATTTCCAATTATTCTTCTATGAAATTGTGTGTCCATCTTGGCATCTTTTGTGTTCACTATTGTTTAGAAGAACTTTGAATAAACATCAGAGGCTAATACTTTGCTCATAGGATTGTCTTTTATCAGAAAAGATTTCCCAGGGTGAAAATTCATTTTTTCGTCATTTGACATTGTTTAGTTTATACTGTTGTAAAGTGCGAGTGCTAAAATATATAATGAGTGTGCTTGAAGGTTATGTTAAACTTTGTAGGCTTATGCGTGAGACCATCTGCATTGGTGAATTGGCTGGTTCTACCTCCCTCTGTTCCTCATTTGCCTGTTACCCAGCTTTTCCTATGTGGAAACCATCGATCGGCATGATTTTGTACGAGAAAAGCAATTATGTGCATTTATAACCTCCAAACAGAAATATTAACATGATTATATGTATTTATTATAAATGTACAAACCTAATCTTAATATTTATATGTTGAATCTGAGCTAAGGATTTTGCAACACTTGTTTTTTTTTTTAAGGTCTTCCGTTTCCAACGGAAGACCTTTATATTATTGTGCAGATTAAGATTATTCTTATTTTTAGGGTCTTCCGTTTCCAACGGAAGACCCTCTTGTTATTCTACGGTTTCTTTTTATTATTATTAGGGTCTTCCGTTTCCAACGGAAGACCCTCTTGTTATTCTACGGTTTCTTTTTATTATTATTTTATATTATTATTTTTCCTCTGACATTTTTCGAGCGCTATAACTCAAAAACTGTTTGGGCGATTTTCACCAAATTTACAGGACTGATAGAGCATTAAACGTGCTTGCTTATATAACATTTTAAGCTGATGACGTCACTTCCGGTTTGAGATTTTTAAGATTTTGTGAATTTTTAAGGACCATTTTGTCCACGTAACTCCTCCGAAACTAATGGTAATAAAAACGTGAAACTTTCAGGAATATGTAGATGGATGTCTGTAGATGATCCTCTGTATTTGACATTGTGGAAAATGCGCAAGGCGCCGAAGCTCGCCCGAGATCGAAAATTAGCACCAAAATTTTTGGCAAAATTTTAACACGTTTTGTAAAATATCTTTTAACCTGTAAATAATCTGTTAAAACATGTAATGCAAAAGTTGTTTCAATTTCCAAGGGCTTTCCTTTGATATCATAAAAAAGGGGCTGACCCCTCAAAATAGGGGCCAAATGGGCTCTAAAGTATTTTTTCAATAACTCTTTACTGCACAATAATTTGTTATTAATTGTAGAAGCAAAAATGTTTCTTGTACAGCTGTTTATCTATACAGTACTACACCTTAATCATATGTTACGTAATTAGGGGTTTCAAGGGGCCACAAGTCCAAAACTTTGATCATTTATATCTAGAAAAGGAGAAATATTTTAAAAGGCATTGTAGAACAAAAAATGCTTACAATAATGTTCTCAACAATTTCCTACCTAAAAAAAAAATTGTTGGTGGCCCCAGCAAGGAGTTTAAGGGTCGGCCCCTAAAACACATTACTTCAGATATCTTTAAAACGGTCAACAATTCCTGAACACTTGTTGAACAAAATGTGTTTATTATTACGAGACCTTTATTTAATATCAAGAAAAAAGGGCTGGCCACTTAAATTAGGGGCCAAGACGGCTCTTAAGTCTATTTATAATAACTTTTTACTGAAAAATAATTTGTTATATATTATAGAAGCAAAAATATTCATTGTACAGCTATTTATCTATACAGTACCATACCTTAATCATATGTTACGTAATTAGGGGTTTCAAGGGGTCACAAGTCCAAAACTTTGATCATTAATATCTAGAAAAGGAGAAATATTTTGAAAATTATTGTAGAAGAAAAGTTGCTCAAAATAATGTTCTTAACAATATGATACCTAAAAAATTTTAGTTGGTGGCCCCGGTAAGGAGTTGAAGGGTCGGCCCCTTAAACACAGTTGTACCGATATCTCTAGAACGGTCAACAATTCTTGAACACTTGTTGAACAAGATATGTTTATATTCACAAGACCTTTCATTTGATATCAAGAAAAAGGGGCTGACCCCTCAAATTAGGGGCCAGGAGGGCTACAAAGTCTTTTTATAATAACTTTTTTAGCGATAATTTGTTATTAATCTTCAAGCCAAAAAAAAAGAGATTTTATTAAGCTTAATTTAAAACTGAAATCCGTTTTAAAATCGGACGACGCATTACAGAGATATAGGGGTTTAAAAATTGATTTTTCCGGAAAATTTTGGTTCCGCATTCTTGGTTAAGAAAATAGTGTGATGTTCAAAGTTAAATTAACTCGAACCAAAAATAATTCGATTTTTGTTAAGTCGTACTTTAACACATTCGGATTTTTTTTAAGTCGTTCTTAAAATCGTAAAGATTTTTGTTAATTCGTACTAAAAATCATTCTAATTTTGTTAAGTTGTACCAAGAATTATTCGATTTTTTATCTTTTTGTTTAGTTACGCTTGTTATTGGTTTAAGAACGTTGCTCCTTACAGGAATATCTAGCTTTACTCTCGACATTAACGGAAGACCCACTCGTTGCTTTGCAACGAGCTTTGCTCTAGTTTTATATTATTATTTTTCCTCTGACATTTTTCGAGCGCTATAACTCAAAAACTGTTTGGGCGATTTTCACCAAATTTACAGGACTGATAGAGCATTAAACGTGCTTGCTTATATAAAATTTTAAGCTGATGACGTCACTTCCGGTTTGAGATTCTTAAGATTTTGTGAATTTTTAAGGACCATTTTGTCCACGTAACTCCTCCGAAACTAATGGTAATAAAAACGTGAAACTTTCAGGAATATGTAGATGGATGTCTGTAGATGATCCTCTGTATTTGACATTGTGGAAAATGCGCAAGGCACCGAAGCTCGCCCGAGGTCGAAAATTAGCACCAAAATTTTTGGCAAAATTTTAACACGTTTTGTAAAATATCATTTAACCTGTAAATAATTTGTTAAAACATGTAATGCAAAAGTTGTTTCAATTTCCAAGGGCTTTCCTTTGATATCATAAAAAAGGGGCTGACCCCTCAAAATAGGGGCCAAGAGGGCTCTAAAGTATTTTTTCAATAACTCTTTACTGAACAACAATTTGTTATAAATTATTGAAGCAAAAATGTTTATTGTACAGCTGTTTATCTATACAGTACCACATCTTAATCATATGTTACGTAATTAGGGGTTTCAAGGGGCCACAAGTCCAAAACTTTGATCATTTATATCTAGAAAAGGAGAAATATTTTGAAAAGCATTGTAGAACAAAAAATGCTTACAATAATGTTCTCAACAATTTGCTACCTAAAAAAAATTTGTTGGTGGCCTCAGCAAGGAGTTTAAGGGTCGGCCCCTAAAACACATTGGTTCAGATATCTTTAAA
>WFKH01002636.1:26911648-26924477 GCA_016163765.1 Magallana hongkongensis | reverse complement strand
ACCCTTCGGACCCCCCCTGGAAAAATTTTCTGGATCCGCGCATGTAATGCAAGGCAGATTCTTTTATGGGTTAAAACTTTCGATGTGAGAGGAGTTTAACTTAGAATTATACACAAAATGTGTCGTTCAAAGAGTACTGGGGAGATTTTTTTGAAGACTATACGTGCGTTGAAAAAAGTAAAAAAAAAAGTTAAATTTCTCAAATATTCACGTTAACAGTACAAATGACTCGCTGACATCCATAATCCCACCATTCTGTAGGTCAGAGGAAGGAATTTGAGGGGACTAGTTGACTTAAAAAACAAACTGTTGTCATTAGACAGTAATACCCCCACCGAGTGTTTGCCCCTAAATAACACTCTCTTGTACCAGTTTTAGTCAAAAAGAAGGACACATGCAATTCCCGATACTTTTTAAAATTATAATTTTCATAGAGGATGAGATCACATTCTATAATACACATACACATGTATTGCCCTTTATGTACAATTTGGGGTTGAACTGTTTATTGCAAGTGAATTTTAGATTTATCAATAATATAAACATTTCATATCATAGAAAGTATGGTCTACATAATCATTCCAAATAAAATTAAATGATGCCCCCTACCCCTCGGCGATTGCCTGCTGTAGATATGCTGTTGTGTGCAAACATCATCGTGTGTGTGTGGATTTAGAGAAAAGGTGGGGATGAGGGGTCTAGACCTCCCCTCCCTTGAAAAATTCATTTACATAGTAAAATTACCAAACATACCTCGGACAACAATCCCTCCCCCCCGCAAACATTTATTACTCTTACCCCCCCCCCCCCCCACTACCCATGGATAAATAAACATCATAATATTTTGACAACAATGAAAGCCTGTATATGTAGTTGTAATAAAGAAAATTGTAAACAGTGCAAAATAAATGACATATGACAGGATTTTCACTGCAAGACTGCTAGGACAGAATTAAGATATGATTATTGATTAAGGTAGTATCGGACACAGTCATGTAGATATTTATGTGGATAAAAGTGCGTTATTTATATTATATAGTTATATTAGAATTAAAATACTTTCAATTTTTAGAATTTTAAAATTTTACAGTATTTGGCCAAAAAAATAAGTCTTTAAAATTTTTGGAAACTTAAGGTAAAAATTACATGTAGATAAGCCCCAGCAGGATTCGAACTTTCTACTTATAGACACATAGATAACACTCTAACCTATTGCGCTATGCTGTTAGGTAACATTATTTTGGGGGAAAATATTACATTTTATACTTTATTTGTTTAGTTCAATAGGGAGTTCATCACAATATGCAGGTGTCAAATAAAATGTGTGCTTTACATTGTTAATTACCGGTACCTAATAAAATTGTGCAAGGGGTTTTAAAGAATAAAGATGTGAAATTACATGCATGTTATTAGACAAGTAAATGATCTTTGTCTGAAGTTAGGTACACAACACGAGTCTACAGATTGCATTAGCAGGGTACTAGTTTTACACAGCTCTTTGGTTGGATAGGTTTCACGTGGTGTACATGCATATGTGTTTTCGATATGCAGAATAGGATTAATTATCATGCATAAGTGTGTCTTCTGTGATGATTCATATTGTGCTCTAATTGGATTATCATTATGATGTTGACCAATATAGGTAAGCATAAAACATGTAGTAACACAATATTATGAGACACCGGTATACATAAGTTTTACTTTCACTTTCTAAATAAGTGATCTCCTTTGCCAGCATACTGTATCATCATCTTATGATATTTAAATAGCTTATCATCGTTACCTATCATATCGCATTTGTACAGTTGCAGATGTTATTTTTTCATTTGTCAGACTTACACTATTGATCGAGTTGACCCCATATTGATACAGTGACATTTTGTATTAAATATGACTGTGTACTATTATATGTAAGTAAGTGTAGAGACATCATGTTTATATGAGTTATAATAGGAAGGAAGGGTCTTTTTTTTAATGTATGATGATGCATCAAATATAATGTAGGCCATGACCCTATGGGATTGTTCTGACTCCATGAAACAGGAAAATACCAAATATCTTGAAAACTGTTGAGATCCCCACCACTAAACCATAGGCCATATATCATAATTCTTGTTTCTAATGTCATTATGATGCATCAAATGATGTAAAGTACAAATTGACCCTCAGGAGTTGTCTTTAACCCCCCCCCCCCCCCCTCTGAAATAGGAAATGATGATATATTTTGATAACTTTTGAGATCCCCATCCCTAAACCATATTTATTCTTGCTCTTTGTGTCATTGCGCACCAAATAGTATATAGGTTATGCCCCCTTGGAGACCCCCTGACTTTCCAGATTTAGAAATAATAAAGTATTTTATCTTATTTATATGTAGTGTTTGACCCATATGGGTAATTCCTAGCCTAACGATGACCCTGCTTTATTTAGGAGACTATTCAATTGCCCCGAATACATATGACATTTTGTTTATCTCAAAAATTATAAAGCAATTTCCAAAATCTTAATGTGCATCTAGAGAAAAATACCAATCAAGAAATGATTTAAAATTTGCTACTGTGCACATGTAAGAATGTAAGAAGACTGAATCTTTAGATCCAGGTTTGATTAGGGAAGGGGGGGGGGGAAATAAGCATTTGATTTTAATCATTTATTGTTATTGATTTTTACTTGAATATTAGTTGTTGATCTTCAGGTAGAAAATAAGATTTCTGATCATATTTTCAGAAAAAACATTTTTTACCAGTTAATAAACCTTTTTAGACCCAAAATTATATTTTGATTTTAATAGATCATTCGACAATTAAGAAGTGTGTAAATATAAGGTTTTTTTTATTTTACACAAAAATAAATGCAAGGTTTTTTTTATATTTTAAGAAAAAAATCCCGTCATTTTATTTACAGTTTAAGGAGGGATACATGCACGGATAAAGAAAATTTTTGCAGAGGTGGGGGAAGCAACAGTTATTTGAGTTCCCGGGGGGGGGGGGGGAGGTGGTTCCGAGGTATAGTTTTGGCAATTTATAATGTTATTTAAGGAAATTTGAATTTTGGAGGGAGATCTGGACCCCCTGACCCCTCCTCTAGATCCGCGTATGGGATAAATATAAATTTTCTGCTACTATTTCACTACCAGGATTAAATTTAATTTTCAAAACCTTATTCCACATCTATAGGACAGTCCCTATCATATCCCACGATATGATATGTCTATTCATTAAAGAGGAGTTCTGGGATCTAGGGTTTTTTTTAGCGATAAACGTCAATTTTCTGCTACTATTCGACTCCCTGGGTGAAAAAGAAGAGTTCTGGGAACCACACTTATTTTGCAAAAAAAAACATCATTTTTGTTGCCACCCAATCCCCGTAATAAATAAAAAAAATTCTGAAACCTGATCACACTTCAAAATGACACACCCAATCATATTCTTGAAGATCATTTGGCTACTGCATAAAATGTTGACGTTTTTGAAACCAGATTTTTTGTAAAAAAAACAATCGTAATTTTTCAGCAACCAAATGACCCCCAGGACAAAATTGAAATTCCGAAACCTTATTGCGCATCTATAGGACACCCCGAAACATATTCCAAGAGATGATTTGTCTAGAAGTTCGAGGAAGGTTTTTTTGTGGAAAAACATCATTTTTTACCAATTATTTGACCCCCAGGACTATCAGAGAATTTTTGAAACCTTCTTACAAAACAACATGACACCCCAAATCACACTCCAAAAGTTCAGTTTGCTGGTTTATAAGATGTAAGAGCAGTTTGAGAAAGTAAAACGTGACAGACGGACGGACAGACGGACGGACGGAACAGGGTAACAACAATAAACCCGAACTTTCTTTAGAAAGTGCCGGTATAATAAAGGCTAGACAACCACACTTTATATATAGTTTACTAGGCGAGAGCAGTCTGTGTGAAATAATAGACGTATTTAAGTAATAGCTGGCTCTCAAAGGAACATGGATTTCAGTGGATCTTCTACTTCATCTTTCGTTATGCGAAGGTATGTGTAATAGAGTATTATTTGACCTTCAAAATAGTGAATTCAAATTTACACTGCTATCTATCCTGGCCTAATTGGGTGCAGTGCTTAAAATATTAAAATATATACGTTTACTGATATCATATGATGTACTCAAGTAGAAATATTTAATGTGCCTTTGTACTGATATTGTTTAGCTGGGTGACATAAGTGTTGATATTTTGGTTGTTCGAGATTCTTAGATATTTTTTTTTCTACCCGAAGGTTTCATTAAATATGTATATATGTTCGGAGCATGAGTTGCAGCCATGTAAAATACAGTCCACATCTATTGATCTGTCTTTATATTCAAGTTTTTTGGGTGCATTAATCGCTTAGGATAATTCATTGACCCAGCTTTTTTTTTTAGAAAATTGAACTCAGCACATCTAGAAGATATAATATTTATTATATCTCCATAAGCTTATATTTGGTTATTGAAATAATCTTTAATAGAAAATTAGACGTTGAGAATGATGTGGAGTGAAAGGATCCCAAACTCTAAAGTTATCATCAAGCACGACAACAATTAAATCAGGTACATGTGTACATGTGTACATTAGCTAGTTTCGATGGTAACATACTCAGAATAAATCGAAATTATCGGATGATATTAAATCATGATCCTTGGAATTCTCCGAGGAATAATATCTAAAGGCGATGTAAAAGGAACTTTAAGGAATTACATGTTAATATATCCCCCCCCCCTTAAAAAAAAAACGATAAATAAGATTTTAAAAAGATTACGTTTTCGTGCTTATTAATTGAATGCACATTCAAATCAGTGCCGTGAAACAGTTTTGGATTGTTTATTTTAATAAATACTTTTTAAAAAAAAGATTGTTTGAATAATTTCATCAATCACAGTGAGTAAAGAGCACGCGGCGGGTGTGACTGGTCAGCAGAAGATGCTCACTCCTCCATGGCACCTGATCCTACCTCTATTTTTTCTTAAGAGGTCCGTGTACGCTCTGCTCCTGTTTTGTAATTTTCCTTTGAACTTTTGAATTTGAACACTGTTTGTTATCACCACATGTCATTTATAAAACAGTAGGATAAAAAGGAGAACAGAAAATTATGCCAACGTTTACTGCAGCATACGGCGGCTTTAACTTTGATGGAAAATGTCGCCTGGTTTTGTGTAAACTGAGAGTTGACTTAACCACATAAGGAAATAATTTACTATGGAGAAAACGGTTATCATTATGTTAAGAGAAGATATTTATTTTTATACTGAAGTGTGAAACTATAAATTTAATTCAATCTGCAGCTTTGTATGTCATAATTGTTTTGTTGCCAACATATTTTGACTGGTATATTCAATTTTCCTCTACCGTTCTTTTTCTTTAACAGTATACTTCAAACGGTAACATACATCTGTATAGCAAATGACCATCTAGCACTGATAAGTAAAGTTTAATCTAATGATCATTTGTCACTCAAGTGGACAACAAATATTCTGCCTTTGGATCTGGAACAAAGAGTAACCTAGCTAGTAATTGCGATGTGCATATTAAGTAATCAATTAAAAAACAACTTTTCATAAATATTATGACGGTTGAATATTGAAAAACTAAGGAACATTACACAAAAGTTTTTTATGTAACTATGAAAAGTCAAATTGAAATCGGATGTATTCAAAAATATTTTTACAAACACTCCATGATCATGAGTCAATAGCCGATAAGAGGTAAAAACCCTGAAATAAAAGACAAAGAACAAATTGATGCAAGTGTCAAAATAGCGGCCACAAATTATTTGTTATTCTAAGCAAAGTATGTGTAAAATATGTGGATCTATAGCTGACAATTGTGACTTCTAAAATAATTCGAATTTAGCTTAACAACAGGCAAATGAACAAAGTGGTGTCAACGGAAAACCTATACTGCAAAATATACATTACACTACGTTGATGTCGTCTATACGTGTATGAAATACTAAAGGGTCCAGTCTCAGAACTATTAATTATTTGAATTTTATTCGTTGTATAAAAATAGGGGGAAATGTGATCGAAAAATACAGCATGTCCTGATATTTCTAGTTGGAGTGTCACACTGCGATATAGTTGGTACGGAACTGTGGAAGTTGTCTGATTCTGCGAGGATTGTTAATTGAAGCGTTTCGGACATCGTCTTAAATATTTGTACTAGTACACAGCAAAATGTGCAACATATGTTTTTCATATGTTAAACATATGTTTAACATATGTGTCTTCACATATGTGAAACGTATAAAAAACACCCCGTATGTTTCACATACGTATTAAAACACATGTTTTACATATGTTTCACGTATATTTAACATATGTTTTTTATTTTCATATGTTTAACATATGTGGCTAACCATATATTTATTATTTTTAAAATCTACCCATTTATATGTACTAAGGATTAAATTAGGATTCTTTACATTTAATTACTTAGTAAGATTTTACAAAAACAAAAATCAAACAAAGAACTGCAATAACACACATGTTCAGAACACATTAAATTTAATTTCAATCAGCTCCATTACAAAATCAATCTTCAAAATCGTCTTCAAAATTTTTAGCTTCTGAAAAAGAAGATAATAATATTTGTAAATTCAATAACATCATATAATTTACATTTGCAATAAATCTACTTAAATAAACAATCCTAGCTGTACATTAATATGGTGATACAATAACCATAACAAGCATATTGGATTGTCTGAAATGTTATACATGAGAGAGAGAGAGAGAGAGAGAGAGAGAGAGAGAGACTCTATGATACACACAGAGAAAGAGAGAGACAGACAGACAGTCAGACAAACTGAGACTTGGTGGCTATATAGAAAAGTCAGAAAAGTTAAACATTTACATACATGTATAAACCTTTTACCTCTAGTGAATATATTCAGCCTCGCTGCCAGATTTCTGCCCAACTCCAACTTCTCAATGTTTTTCCTTCAAGAGGCATGTTTGAACTTCTTTCTAAAATGTTAATTCAAAATTAGACACAATCATAAGATATTTTAAAAATCAACATGATACAAAAATATATCTTAAAAGTGAAAAAAAAATTTTGCATAAAAATTTTCTATAATTCAATTAGCTTGAATCATTTGTGTTAAGTGAGATTTTATTTTAAACACTTACAAATACTCAATGTAATAAAATTCTTAACACTAATCTATACACTCAGAACCTTAATTTATTTACCATTATTTTTCACAATTATTGCAACCACTGTGCAGCTTATTCTGCTATTTTTGAACTCAAGTCTTGATCCTAGATTGTTCTTCACAATGTCTTCAGACTTCATCCAGACAAATCTTATATTACATCCATTTGCTAAAAAATATATTACATTAAATAGTTGAATACATACATGTGTACATCAAAATGTGTTAAATATTTCAATAAATTTGTGTTATCAAAGCATGTTATACTATAGTTAAAAATGACATTTTTTATGCATACATATAAATCATAATGAATATAAAAATTGTGTTTGAAAAAATGTTTGAA
Source organism: Magallana hongkongensis (assembly GCA_016163765.1). Taxonomy (NCBI): domain Eukaryota; kingdom Metazoa; phylum Mollusca; class Bivalvia; order Ostreida; family Ostreidae; genus Magallana; species Magallana hongkongensis. The sequence goes on along the minus strand of WFKH01002636.1, from coordinate 26,916,959 downwards.
TTGAAATTCCATGATATATGTACTTACATTTATACAATTTAGAGAGACATCTGTCACTATGTTATGGTTGATATCCTACATCCGTCCCATTGATGCATTTCTATAAACTTTAAAAAATTATTCAATTAGCATTTAATAAGACTATAAATTAATTTAGACGACTTACTGATCATTCAATCGTGTTTTGTAATGTAAAAACATATAGAATTAATAAGGTGTATTGATTATTTTTTTTTTTGTTCATGGAAGTCAAGACCTACTCGTTGCTTTGCAATGAGCTTTGCTCTAGTTCTTTTGCTACTTTCACTTTTCAACTTTTTGTATTTTAATATATCTTCAAATCAACAAATATTTTATGCTCCCCATACGAATTAATTAGCCTAATTCAACTCAAACCCGTTAGCTGCTGAGTTGAGATCTTTCGGGAAAATTATGTTCAGTATTGATCACATTAAAAGACCTAACTATAGGTAACCGGCCGTTCGTTTTCTGAAATATTCTATAAATGTGTGTTTCAGCTACTGTATTTAACTCACTGGTATTTCATTTACTATAGCTACACTTTTAATATTCTTTTGGCAACATAAAGCAATATTTCTTTTTTTAAAACCACAATATGTCCGTCGATCGTTTATCGTCTTTTAACCCGAATTTTCCCGTAATGTTCCCTCTATTACCACCAGCCACTGTATGATGAAATTTTAAAATGCAAGTAAATGAAAACAAATGCTTGAAAATCCTTACCTTTAGCTAATTTAGTAATTTCACCCTGCAGCTTGATCTTCTGCTTCCGTGACGTAAAAATGTGACGTATATTTGTGGACGACAAAATTAAAGTCGATTCCGTCTTAAATCCGGATTTGTTAATAAATCAATATTTAAAGAGAGTACATGTTTAACATGCGCGGATCTAGAGGGAGGGGGGGGGTCCCCAACCCCTCCCCCCTGAAAAATGAAAATTTATTACATTTACATAGTAACATTATCGCAAATATGCCTCGACCCCCCCCCCCCCCTCAACCAATCCGCGCATGTATACTGGCAAAGTTTTTCTTCACACATGTATCTCATGTGTTAAAATAACGTATGAAATACATATAGAAAAATACACACATGAATAACACATGTATAACATGTGTAACGTATGGAAAAAAAGTATCATATGTTACACATGTGTGTATGTATACATGCGTTTATACACACATGTTTACCATATGTTTTTGAACTCATGTTTAACATGTGTTGAAAAATCACGCATGATTTACATATGATACACATGAGTTATACGTATGTTTGATCACAACATATGTGAAACATATGTGGCACATTTTGCTGTGTATTTTAGGGAGCAAGTACAATTACCCACATTTAAGTGAGAATTTGTTGTCTTTAGGTAAATGATAAGTTTCCTTGTATGATGCTTTCTTTAAATGCATTTCATTAACTTGGTTTTGTATGCAGTTGTGCAGTTGTGCAGCTCTTACAAATTTAGCTTTTCAACTTGCATGTATTGTTTAAATGTAAGTTGGCGTTGTGCCTCTGTGACATACTGTTGTTTGTCCATTATAATTAGTGTGTTGTTTTTGTCATTCAACCTTTACCATTTATACAGCTTTGTCAATCTTATTTATTTCTACCTTTTATCTTAAACAATCCGTTCCTACACTTGAATACAATAATTTAATAAAAGTATGAATTTTCCCTATGTACTTTTAAATGCCAGCTATCTAAAAATATAATCAAAAAATTTCATAACATCAACATTGTGTATCTAATACGAAAAAGGGGCTATAAAACAAATACGTGAGTTCATTCTGAAATGCATTTAAATATTGATATCATTTTACAAATAAAAAATGCGTCATCACTATTATATTATTGATAATAATACAGTAAGTGTATAATGTTTCTCTTTATCACACCATAATTAATCATAATAGTCAGGGTTAACACACAAAAACACACACACACATTTGATAAAGTGTTGATTTGTTTGAAAACTTCGAAACAAACATATTTAGATTAAGCAAAATACAATAATATTTCTATCGAAAAAGGTGTCAATTAGAAACACAAGCTATTATACATAATTACTGTTAATAATAAATTTAACTTTTATATGAATCCATTAATATATTTATTTACATAATTTTCTAAATATTCATCAAACATAAGTATACACTTACTTCTGGACAAAACATTGTGGCGACGTCCGAATGAATGATGTAATTTACTCTTAAAGTATAAAAAAAACCTTTCGCCGATCTTTGTTTTTTAAATATTTTTAAATAAAAATGACATTAGATGATTTAAACAATTTTGTAGAACCTTTCAATGCTTAGAATAGAAAAAAAAACACTCCTTTACAAAGAAAATACTTTTCATTACAAGTCACGAGTGTCATATTTTTTCAACTGCCGGTGAACTGTTTTAACAGTGATTAGTATCAAGGTGCCCTGGCCCGCAAACCGATGTTGTTGTAAAACTTTGTGGGCTGAGGGATTCATAATTAGGAGGCTGGGAAGGAATGAAGTCCGTGTTTATGGTCTCGTAAAGCTGTGGGGGAAACTGTCCACACATGGATGATGTTTTTTTATGTCAACTTTTGAGCTAAAAATCAAAGTATGACATGTATGGCCTGTTTACAATCAGTTACAAATAGTATTTGGTATTGGATTAAATTTTCATTATAATTGACTGATTTACAAGTATACACGTAAAATAAATAAGATATACCTTAAACGAGTAGTCGGTCTAATCTTTAGATAAAGTAAAACACAGACAACCGCAAGGATGATGATAGAAACAATACATAGAACTGTGATCACAGCTAGAGAAATATCTACAAAATAAAAATAAACAGAAATAAACAACAAAAAAGGCCAAGTTAAAGACATGACACGAATAATGACTTAGTATATTGTATTGGTAATATGCGTGTATTGACCGCTATACAAAAACTTTCATCATGAAGAAAAACTATTGGTTTGAACAAAACTTAACATAGAAGCTTGGCTCATGTAAATAATGGACTTCTTTATTTCATTAAGCTGATTAATTTAATAACGCCATAAGAAAAATGAATTATATTTGTTTATCAGTAAAATAGATCAATTTTATTTAAAATTTCTAATCTTCAATAGAAATCAGAAAATAAAAATTCATCATATGTATGTCTCCCAAAAGAAAGAGACAATAACTTTCAAAAACAAAAACATAAAAGCTCACCATTTCCTTCCTTGTCTTTTTTTATATTCGTGTTTTGTCTTGTCGAAGAATCCTTACATGTTCTCTAATTATATAAAAATTATCAAGATTTGTTAAAAGGATATCAATATTTTTTAAAGAAACAATTTAGCCTTAAGAATAACGCTAATTAAACACTGAACTTTAAAAGATTTTATCCTATCCTAATATATTCTTACAAACGATTTAAGAATTTCAGATTGATCTACTTAATACCTCTAATTTAAAAAAAAAGAGGCCCGTGGGCCACATATATCACCTGAGCAGCAATAGGCATGATAGAATCAGCTTCATGGAGTCATAATACAAAATAGCTGGACAATGTGGTAAAATACTGTAGATCCTGTATTAAAAAAAAATCCGTTTCTCCCTGGATATTTTTTATTTATAATCTAGTCCCTTTTCTAACAGGGTGATTTAATATTCATATCACCCTAAACAATTGTTAATATACAGGATATAAACCTACATCAAACTCTGAACTCCTTGTGAGGCCCAATAATTATCAAGGGGCCAACGATTAAAGAATTTTAAAGAATCAGCAATATATAAAAATGTGTGCATATAAGTAAAAGCATATATAATTACATTTCAGTTTTTGTGAATAATTAAAATGTTTTCCTTTGTACAACTGGATCCCCAATGTGGCCCCACCCTACTCCTAAAGATTTTGATTTGAACAAATTTGAATCTACACTATCTGAAGTTGCTTTAACTAAAGTTACTTCTTTTCTAAAATGAGATTTTTACCTTTAAAAAATAAATTTCCCATAGGAAAAACAATTTTCCCACAGGATGTTTGGAATTTATACCGGAAAAACAGAATTTCCTATAGGAGTTTGAATTCCGATAGAATTTGAACAAAATTCCCATATGATTTTAAAATTCGATAGGAAATTTTAATTTCCTATAGTAAAACTACTTGTCTGAATCAAATTCCTGCAGGAAATATTTTTTTTCCTACAGGAAAACCCTTTAAAAATTCCTATAGGGTTTTCAATATTACCCTTAGTAAAATTATTTTTTTTAAGGTAAATATCTTTCCTGACAGATGAACCACACAAAATACAAAAGTGATGGTTGTATACTCTCTAGACAATGGTCTATCATGTGATATATATATATATATTTATCAGCACTGTGTTCCTTGCTATTTAGGAAATCACAGTGTTAGATATTCTTCTTTCTCATTAGTGTTTATGTGTTTGCCTATGCTTCAATATTATAATAATTATTATCGGTGACTACATAATTAATGTATATATTATCAAATAGTTATGACAAGCACGCAAAATACATTAAAGAAATTTTTAATTGTTTTGTTTTTACTTAGACACATTTGGAAATTTTAAATTAGTTGGGCCGACGGACACAAACTTGTTCGGCCGACCAAAAAAGAGGTCGATATCGGCAAAGACAACGGCTGATGAACTGCCGACTATGTCGCCGGAATAATCCATTTTATTTTTTTATTTTTTTATTTTTTTTTTTTTTTTTTTTGCCTTGATCGTTTTTGGAAATCTGACTGAGGTTAAAAGCTTTACGACATATTGGTGAAGTGTGATTATTTGTTAATAAAATAATATAGAATTGGCGACTAAAGACATAATACATGTACTTTTGATCAGTTGCTATGTCGTCCAAGCATTTTGTACATGTAATTGGTGTAATTATTTGTGATTCATGTGGGCAAAGAAAATCTACTTACTTGTACATTTCAATAACTATAAATCGAGAGTTTTTGTGAACAAATGTTTCATTGAAGCTCGCTTCTGTATATTACCCCTTGAACATACCTTGAAGCCATATCGGGAATATGGTACCACATTGTGTAATTGGGGGTGCCTCTGTCGCCATATCATTTCCTGCACCACTGTCAAAACGATACCATCCCTCAGACAGGAAGTTATCACTAAAAGCAATGTCAGAATTCGTCAATGTATATCCAGTCGACCGCTTATACTGTCCGCTTAAAAGCTTGTAAGAGGAACAAGGATCTGTAATATCAAGATAAATTGAAAACTTTAAAATCAGCCAAGTGATTTTTATTTTGGTTGGTCTTTCG
>WFKH01002636.1:26896186-26911248 GCA_016163765.1 Magallana hongkongensis | reverse complement strand
ACTATGTGTCTTTTTACGTACGATAATAACAACAATTTTTAGTATTGATTTTTTCCAATCGCCTCGCTATATCTCTTGGCAACGAACTTTTTTAAATACATGTAAATGTGTAAGAGAAATAACATAATTATTGTTAATTTGTTTAAAAATGTAGGCTACTACATGTATTAGAGGTCCCGATATTCTGTGGAAATATAACGTTTTTCATTTTATAGAAAACACAGAAAGATGAAACGTGTGCCACTAAAGGTGTGAGTAATTTGCACTATAATAAAGTCTTGATAATAAATATTGTTTAATATCAAATTGATAAAATGAAAACATATGGAACGCCTTAACTGTCTTATGTAGATACTCTTCAAAATATGATGATGCTTCAACATTAACATTACTTACTGATACTTCAACATTACATACTGATAGTTTAAAATTACATGATGATACTTCACAATTACGTACTGATACTTCAACATTGATTGCTGATACATCAACATTGCACGCTGATACTTCAACATTAATGATTATACTTTAACACTTTACGCTGATACTTCTTTATTATACAGCTTACTCCACTTATATTGAAGTCGCTTATTTTGAAATTCCGCTTATTTTGAAATAAAAATAAATCCCCAGTTTTAGCCTCTTAATTTCTTTGCATTAAAATAACGGTTATAATGAAATCGGCTATTTTGAAAAATCGCTTATATTGAAGCCACGTATAGGTCCCCAGAGGTGATAATGAGTTGTTTTTATAATGGTTATATTGAAGTACTCCCTGGCGGCTATGGTTGGTGACAGTAATTATACCTAACTGACCAGTTGATACACAAAGGTGTGAATTAAAAAGTTCTCACCTTCTGTGTTTTTATACTGCTTTAACAAAATAAAATTTATTCACTGTTGAATTCTTTCTTTTCACGCACATACGGATATATTGAGGCTAGACGTAAAATAGGAACCCCACTGAAAAGAAAAACTTTATCTTTGGACACTAAATACGAACTAGTTATGGCTATTGATATGAAAACAAAGCCTAAATCTGAAATAGCTAATGATTTTGGATTTAAAGCTTAATGCTGACGATGATTTACAAGCAGCGTTCGGCAGTGATTGAAGCGTTTGAGTCCGGTGATTATTCCACAAAACGTAAAAGAATGCGATCAGTGAATTATAACGAGGTTGAAGATTTTCTTTCTAAATGGTTCACCAACGCAAGATCCTCAAACTAACTGGGTTTTTTTTTCTAATTAAACTTTCAAAGACTCTCATTCCATGTTTAATACATGTATCTGTTAGATAAACGATGATCAAATTAATTTGTTCGGGTTTGTTCTTTTTTATTTCAGATCGAGATTGAACTTTACAAAATGGCGGCTTTATGTCAGTCGATTTCGCTTATATTGAATTACGGATATATTGAAATAATTTGAATGGTCCCCTGAATTTCAATATATCCGGAGTAGGATGTATGCTGATACGTTGTCTTCATATGAAGATACTTCTTCATTATATGATGGTACTTCACTATTTAGTGATTCTAAAAAAAGGGAAGCGTTGCCTTGGGATCAAAATACGTTAAAACTCAGAACACGCGGATGCCTGTAGAGTTTTTAACACTTGACTGTTTCTCTGTTTCGTAGATCGATCCTATATATAGGACAAAGGTCCACTGAGACTAGTTTAGATCTAGTTAAGATCAAGATATTCAACAATACTTCCATGCAAAACATATTGTTGATTTTAAAATAAATGTAATTTATAAAATCAACTCCCGTCAGTATTGCAGCACTTTGATTAAGTATGTACATCCGTGGTTTGTAATTGTTTAGAGATAAAATCAAACTTTGCAGTTTGATTATAAACAAAGAATTCTGACCGAAAGTTTTAATATTGTCTCATAACATTTTGCCTTCTTTAGTTTCACAAACGTGATTTTGAGGGTTATTTTATTTCAAATGTTAAGTTTAAATGCTCACATTATGTCTCTCCGTCTTTATGTCAGAAATATATTTATCGTTTAAATCTCTCAATTGACTTTCAGTAGCATTGGCAATACTGCATGTGTACATTTCGATAAGAGTTAAAGAAACATTCTGAATTTTGTAAACTGAGTGTTTTCCGTCCATGTTAAATGTATATATGTAATTAAGTTAAAATGTACTATATTGAAACACTAATTATTAAAATCTATTGATAGAATTCAAAACAAAATCAATTTATTCACGCATTAATTAATTATAATTTGAAACATTTATTTTTATTTTAAAAAAAGATTATTATCAAGTCGTACAAAATTTAATACAATGCAATAAGATACCTGCGTGGAGATTCGGAAAGAGTGTGCCAATGACCAGAAGAACTAGCCAGCTCGTTAGACGCATTATACCCATTTTGTGGGCTAGAGATAACGGAATTAATAATGAAGGTCATTATTATTTCATATTCATAATCAACTTATACTTATAGCCAATTCAGATGTTATCAAAGGCAAATTATTGACTTGTCAAGATGTTGAAGCGGATACCGCGCTGGGTTTTTTTTTATAAATTATTTTTTAAATAAATGAATTTCTTTATGATTTAGTGCCGTTTATACTTTAAAATGTATGAAACTTTATAAGATATTGACAATGCATAGAAATATACTTACATATCATTCTTGCATCAGGCAATACATTCTGATATTGGTGCTGTGATTAATATAGTTGAAGCTATACAGTTGATTGGTTGAGGAAATATCGAAACCATATTTAGACATATCGGAAGTAATTTTTGTTCGAAAAAGGCCGCAGATATTAATTACCATTTGTAATATCCGTATTTTGGTTATATTAATAAGCTTTTAAAAAATTGATACATTTAAACAAACTTCCGGACACAATATCACTCATACTTCACAAATTGTTAAATCGCTCTACTTATCAAGCAACATGTGAGTAAACATTTCCGAAAATGAATATAGTGTTCAAATTATACATGCCTCTATATGACCTTTGCTTGTTAAAAATATATATATCACAAAAAATGAAACACTGAAGCCCAACTCATAGTAGGTGCAGAAATGTCCCGGTTGTTTTTTCGTTTTATATATATATATATATATATATATATATATATATTATATTATATTATATTATATTGTCGATATTTGTCGGTTTTGTGTATAGAGGAAATTCGCAAAAATTCGTTGGTTTATGGTATGAAATATGTCTAAGTTAGACTGAATTTACAACAAGCTACTTTATTCGTATCTTTCTTATCTACGTGACTAAAATTGAATTTAAGAAGAAAAATTATCTGATTTGCTGTGACAATGTAAAACAATCTCAATACTAGTCTAGTATTTCTTCTTGCATAACATGTGGGTTAGGTAAGTCCTCTTCTATGTAGTGCACATAAATGTATAATATTTACATTTTCCAGTGTCTCTGTCTATAATAACACTACGAATCGATTTTGTACTATAATCCCAATATATTCAAAAGACGTATTGTTGAGGACGCAAGCGAGTTTGCATAATTAATATTATAATATTTAATTATACAACTGCTGAAAATTATATAAATATAAGTAATAAAGAATCATTCTTTGAATATTATGAGATGATAATTTCGGTCGGTGCGTGATCAATTCTATAATAAAGTCCTTTGAGCTTTATTGGATTTGATCACGCCCCGACCGAAATTATCACCTCATAGTACTCAAAGAATGATTCCTTATTCCTTAATTAAGTGCACATATAAAGAACTGCATGACTTGTGTATTCGTATATGTCTTGTTGCGAAGAATCCGCTCGCTAGAATACATGTTGCAGAATATATGATGAGCGAGGTCAGATAATCTTCAACTTAATAAACGATTGATAATTTCCAAATGATTTTTTTCGTTTACCTTTTAATGCCGGGTCCTTTTTTCTTTCTCATTTTTTTTTTCATTTATCTTGTTAAAGATGGTATATGGGCTCATTGGGCAATTTGCTTCATTAAAATCTTTGTTGTTAATATATTGTCAAAAATGTATACACGAGTCCCTATAAATAATAAAACTATTACTACACATGGACTATATAAAAAAGAAAGTCATGAATAGATTAGAGTATAAATGTGAGCTTAAACTTTTTAATTAAAACGCAAGTCACTTGTAAGATCAATAAATGAGGGTGGTCTTGGCCTTATAGATGTAGAGTGCAAACTAAAAAGTGTAAAAGCAGGATGGATCAAAAGAATCTATAATAAGAAAAGTTCTCTTAGAAAATATATCGAAGACATATTGAAAATTAACGGAATAGATTTTGAATAATTGTTGAGAAGCAATATTGTTAAACCAAATGATCTTAAAGGTTCTAAAAAGATTCCCAAAATTTTACAAAGAAATTATCTGTAGTCTTAATGAATGTAAATCCCCACATGTATCACAAAATCAGCTTACCGAGAACTTGTGGTTGAATAATTTTATTAAATGTAAGGAAAAACCACTTTTCCTAGAATCGTGGATAAAAAGTGGTATCCAATATGTTAAAGATATGTTTACAATAGATGGTATAAAAGATTTAAATAATATTACAAATAAATTTGAAATTAAAGAGAAATTATTTGTGTGAATATCTTATCATCAAAAACGCTATTAGAAAGTTGAATGTAGATTATTCCAATGTAAACAATACTAAAATTCAAAAACCATACTTTCACTTTTGTGGAAAAATAAAACAGCCAGAACTTGAGAAATCGGGACTCTATTATAAAATTTTATTATCAAAGAAGACTCAAAAACCAGTAATGGAAGCAAAATGGTCAAAAGAATTCAAAACATCAAATGATCAGTGGAGCAATATATAAGATAATTAATGCATTTAATAAGCAAATAGCAGAATTTAACTATAAACTTCTACACAATGAGCTGAACTGTAATTATAATGTAAATAAATGGAATAAAGATGTTGCAAAAAACTGAGTGAATAAGTTGTGAACAAATTGAAAATAGTGAACATTAAATATATGGATGCTCTGAAACAAAAAAAATATGGGAAAAAATATCAGGAATATTAAAGTTGAATATAACATGGAAAACAATTATTGTAGGACTTTTTTACGAGTTTACAGACACAACAAAAATTTTCAATAATGTCAAATCTTTTGTAGGATACAAAATATATAAATATAAAATGAAGTGTAGACTACAAAACGAAATTCCAAATGAGAATGCGCTTCTATATACTCTGAAATCATCTCTTTATTATTTTTACTTTATTACAGTGAGTGCCAAAAGTGTCATATCCAGTTACAAAATTTTAAAAACACCAGCAGACCAACTATAATTGTATTACTTTTTTTCCTTTTTCTGATATATGTGTGTATATATATAAATTTCAAAATATATTTTGATTTATATATTTGTATAATATTGATACGAACATTATATCAATGACTGAATGTTATCTCCCCGTTTATTTGAATAGTACTCTTGTTTTACATTAGTATTATAATATATACATGTATACATATATATCATGTTAATTCATATTTACGTCTATCTATGCTTTAAAAAATACAATTATAAATACAAAAGAAATTAGATATTTTATACATTATATATATAGATATATGATTTATTTATACCGCTGAATAGGATCCAGGGGGCCCCAGGCACCCCAGGTGATGTATATCTAGAGAGCCTCTGCGGAGGTATTTTCTCAAATTCAAATGTATTGTGTTTAATAACTATTTATGTATTTTTAAAAAATCGCTGTTTGATACTGGTCAGTGAGGTTGGTTCTACATTTTATAAAACAGAAGGATGAAAAAGAGTCTAGAAAGTTTCTTGGAGCATTCAGCGGCTCTAACTTTGATGGAAAATGTTTTTGTGTCGACTGATAGTTGACTTAACCACATAAACAATAATTTACTATGAAGAAAACTATAATGCTAAGAGAAGTTTTTTTTAATTGTATGCTGAAAGTGTAAAACTCTTACTTATTAAACTCAATCTACAGCTTTGTATGTCATCAACATTTTTTGACTGGAATCTATTCAATTTTCTTTTACCATTTTTTTTGTTTAACAGTTTATTTCAAACGGTAGCAGGTGTCAAAAGTGACCTCGTCGTTGCGATGTGTATAAGAAATCAATTTAAAAAAAAAACAACTTTTCATATGAACGTTGAAAAACCCGCAATGTACATTTTATGACGTGTATATTGTTTTCCCACACCTTTTGATGCGGGGATCATCATTTTCCCCCGTACAAATTCCTATTTTGCTCTGACATACCGGCATAGACCGAAGGGGGAATTCCAAATAGGATTTCCTATGCAACTGAAACTCGTGGATATGTTTGTAAATATATTAACTGCGATATCCGAGTTTGATGAATTGACAAAGACACATTTATATTTAGTGAATTTACTTCCCGGTTTAGTTTTAAGCGACAGTTAAAATTTTGTAAGAATTTGTTTTTTTTAATGAAATTAAGAAAAAAATAAGCAAACTTGTATATGACAAATATAATCTATTTTTTTTTTAATAACCCATATATTTAAACATGCACTAATGTCTAAACAAGTAACACTGTGTTGAATTATTATGCCATTGCCAAGGTGGCATTTTTGCACCCGTCTAAGCTGCATATATCGAACAATTCAAAAAATGATAGACCATTGAATAAAGAGTTTACAACCACCTTTGTTATAATTGTATCTAACCTGTCAGGTGAGATATTTACCTTTCAAAAATAAATTCCCACAGGAAAATAATTTTTCCCATAGAAAAATAAAAATAATATAATAATAATTATGCAATATTCCAATAGGAAACGAGAAATTTCCTATCGGAATACAAAAACATCCTATAGGAATTTAAATTCCGATCGGATTTTCTTAAAATCTGATATGAAATCTGAATTTCCTATAGAAAAACTACCTGTCTGAATCAAGTTCCTACAGAAAATACCGTTCTCCTATAAGAAATATATAATTCCTATTAGATTTTTAGAAAATCCTATAGGATTGTCTATATTTCCCGTAGGAGAATCATTTTGTCCTATAGGAATTATCATATTACTATGCAATATTAATTTTTAAAGGTAAATATCTTACCTGTCGGGTGAAACACACTAAGAACAAAAGTGGTTATATACTCTTTAGACAATGATCTATCATTTGGTATATATGGAATTTTCAAAACCTGCATCTTACGCGGGTGCACAAATGCCACCTTGCACTGGCATAATTAACCGGCACAGTGTTAAGTACATTATTTTCTTTCATTAACGAAAAGATCGTTTCAAAATAAAATGAAAATCACACATATTATATGTGTTCTTCTGGCAGTTGCGTGAATCTCCCATTCTTAATTTGTCTGGTCAAAAACGTTAGTTGCAAATATATTGTCTTATATCACCTTATCAATGAAATTGTATTCAATGTATTATTTGATTCAATATAATTTTTATTAATATATTAATAATTTATCTAGTAGCAGTCCGATGATTGGTGATAAATCAGATTCTAAGAAACGTTTTACACAATTTTTTTTAATGTAAATATTAGAAAGTGTCAACTTTAAAATTATTTTTACAAAGACTCCATGATCATGAGCCGATAGCCGATAAGTGGTAAGAACCCTGAAGTAAAAGACAAGAAACAAATTGATGCAAGCGTCAAAAAAGCGGTCGCGAACTATTTGTTATTCTACGCAAAGTATGTATGTATTAAATATGTGAATATATAGCTGACACATGTGTGACTTCTTAAACAATTCGAATTAAGCTTAACATGGAACATGGTGCCAGCCGAAAACCTATACTACAAAATATACATTACACTACGTTGGTTAAATAAGTGTATGAAATAATAAAGGACCCAATCTCAGAGTCAATAACTATTTTAATTCTATTCTTTGTATAAAAACAGAATAAAAATGTGTTCGACAAATAAAGCATGCCCTGGTATTTCTAGTCGGCATGTCACACACACAGCGATAGATTTCTTCCGGAATGGTGCAAGTTGTCTGATACTGCAAATATTGTTATATTGAAGAATTTCGGATATCGTCTTTGATTTTTTGTATTTTAGGGTGCAAGTACAATTACCCGCATTTTAGTGAGGATTTGTTGTCATTAAGAAACGACATTAAGTTTCCTTGTCTGATGCTTCCTGTAAATTCATCTCGTTAACTTTGTTTTGTATGCAAATTTGGCTTTTCAACTTGCATGTATTGTTTAAATGTAAGTTAGCGTTGTGTCTCTGTGGGATTCTGTTGTTTGTCCATTATAATAATTGTTTTGTTTTGGTCATTCAACCTTTACCATTTATAAAGCTTTGTCAATCTTATTTATTTCTACCTATTATCTAGAACGACCCGCTCGTACACTTGAATACAGAAATTTATTATAAGTATGAATTCCCCCATGGTCTTTAAAAAGCCAGCTATCTAAAAATATTATGAAAAAAATCATAACATCAAAATTAAGAATGTATCTAAGACGAAAAAGGAGTTATAGAACAAAACAAAAACCATTTCGCCGATCTTTGATTTTTTTTTTTTTTTTTTTTTTGGTTTTTTTGGGGGGTTTTTTTTTTTTTTATATATATATATTTAGATAAAAATGACATTAGATGATTTAAACAATCCGTCGTGATTTATAATTCGTACAACCTGCCAATCCTTAGAATTGAAAAAAAAAACAATTCTTTGCAAAGAAAATACTTTTCGTTACAAGTCATATGTGATTATTTTTTCATCTACCAGTAAACTGTTTTAACAATGATTGGTATCAAGTTGTCCTGACCCGTAAGCCGATGCTGTTTTAAAATTTTGTGGGCTGAGAGATTCATACTGAGGAGGCTGGGAAAAGATGCAGTCTGTGTTGATGGTCTCGTAAAGCTGTGGGGAAAACTGTCCACTCTCAGACGATGGGCTTTTTATATCGACTTTTGGGCTAAAAATCAAAGTATGACATTTATTGCCTGTTTATAAACAGTTTCAAATATTATTTGGTATTGGATTAAATTATCACAAAAGATATTAGGAGAATGATTTACTATTATACATGTAAAAACATTAAATTACCTTAAACGAGTAGTCGGTCTAATCTTTAGATAAAGTAAAACACAGACAGCCGCAAGGATGATGATAGAAACAATACATAGAACTGTGATCACAGCTAGAGAAATATCTACAAAAAAAAAAAATAAAAAACTAGAAGCTGTCATTAGACAGTATTACCCGCACCTAGTGTTTACTTCCAAATAACACTGTTTTGTACCAGTTTTAGTAAAAATGAAGGCCACATGCACATAATACACATGAGCGGCCCTATATGTACAATTTGTGGTTGAACTGTTTGCATGTGAAATTTAAGTTAATCAATAATATTTTCATTTTATGTCATAGAAAGTATGGTCTATATAAGTATTACAAACAAAACTAAATTTAGCCCCCTCCCCTTGGCTGTTGCCGACTAAATTTAGATTTCCTTCTACATCGTGTGCACGGATTTAGAGAAGGGTTGGGAGTGAGGGGTCTAGATCCCCCCTTTGAAAAATCATTAATATTAATGCATGTGGTAAAATTACCACGAAATACACCTCGGACCCCAATCCCCCCCCCCCCTGCAATCACAATTACATGTATTATAACCCCCCCCCCCCCACCCCAGCACACACACTCCTCATGGATAAATAAACATCAGAATATTTTGATAACAACGAAAGCCTGTACATGCAGTTCAGTGCGTTATAATCAAAATTCTTTCATAGTTTTATAATTTTAAATTTTTACAATACATGTATTTGGCAAAAAAAAAAATTAAGTTTTTAAACTTTTTTGAAATCTTAAGTAAAAAATAGAAAAGCCACAGCAGCATTTGAACTCTCTATAGACACTTAGTTAACGCTCTAGCCCATTGCACTTCACTGTTAGGTAACATTATTTTCGGGGAAAATATTATATTTATACTTTAGCGTTTATTTCAATGGGGAGTACATCACAATATGCAGGTGTCATGTAGCACCTTAAAGCTGAAATGTGTGCTTTACATAGTTATTTACCTTATAAAATAGTGCAAGGGGTTTTATAGAATAAAGTCATGAAAATACATGCATGTTTCAAGTAAATGATCTTTGTCCGAAGTTATGTACACAACACAGGTCTACAGGTCGCATTGGTGGGTACTACATGTAGTTTTACCCAGCTCTTCGGTTAGATGGGTTTCACGTGGTGTACATACTGGTATGTGTTTTCCATATGCACAATAGAATTAATTAATCGTTTCTTTTGTGATGATAAGCTGAAGAGATTCATATTGTGCTCTAATTGGATTATCATTATGATGTTGACCAATATAGGTAAGCATAATACATGTAGTAGCACAATATTATGAGACACTGGTATACATAAGTATTACTTTCACTTTCTAAATAAGTGATCTCTCTTTGCCAGCATACTGTATCATCATCTTTTAATATTTATCGATAAATTAGCTCATCAATGTTACCTATCCTATCACATTTGTACAGTTTCCGTCATTTAAATTGCAAAAGATATTTTTTTCATTTGTCAGACTGTAAGTTGACCCCATATTGACCCTGTGACATATTGTATTAAATTTGTGTATTACATGTAAATAAGTGTGGAGACTTATCATGTCTATATGAGTTATAATAGGGAGGAAGGGGTCTTTTTTTCTTAATGTATTATGATGCATCAAATAAAATGTAGGCTATGACCCTATGGGATTGAGTGAGAGATAATTTTATTTCCAAATTCTGGGCCCTTTTGGGCATACAAAGGTACATGTAATAACTAAAATAATAATAATAATAATAGCAAAAAAAAAATAATAAAAATAAAATAAATACAACAACACCTACACACTAACAAAAAGAGAGAAGGTTTCTAAATGATAGTTTATATTTACATAAAAGATGAGTCTATTACAGTCTCAGTTGAATATAAGGCTTTTCTCAGTTGAAAACAACTATAAATGTAGTTTGCAAAAATTTCAATAATATTATCACATTCGTTAGACATTAGCCAGATAAACTTGTCTTAATTACATAGATTTTTAAAATTTTTACATAAGCTATCCATGGATTCTATAAAAGGTTTCCTTAATGTATTGTTTGATGTACAATTAAATATAAAATGAATTTCATCAGATTTACAAAAAGTACATTTTCTTTCGTTAACCGGAGTATTGTTATAGCGACCAGTTTCAGTGGCTAATGAATGAGAGCTAACTCTAAAGTTGGTAAAACATTTTAAAACATGAGGATTGTGGATAACAGAAAAATATTTTTCTCTACAAAATCTTGTTTTAAAAAGAGCATATGTTCTGAGTTTACCAATTTGTTTATCTGCTTTGTCTGCAAATGCATTTCTCCAAGTGTTATTATATTTTTCACAAAATTTGCTTGAAGCTATTGACACAATATTTCTATCATGTATAATGTGTTGTAAATGTAGTTTATCTAGGATAAAATGAATACTACTACTCCAGCTGCTTTTGTTATTCTGATATAAAAAATTGTTTTCATACATTGCATTTTTATAATAAAGAATGTTCATGGAGAGCTTCAATTCTTTGTAAATATTTTAGATTACACTTTATGATATCAACAAACATAGGAAAACGACCAAGTTCACCAAAAACTGCTTTGTTAGAAGCTTTTTATGTACACCACTTATATATTTCAAAAATTTAACATGAAATTTTTCACATTACATCTTATTGAAGACGTTTTCCAAACAATTATTGGGGCGTTAACTACTAGTAGAATTTACATCTCTATTTATTGTTCCCCAAATTTCACAAGCATATACATTGTAATAAAATTGGTTTAATAGTATGGTCAATCAAATGTATTAGAGTGTGGACACTTGGTTTAATATTTCCAAAAGACTTGAGAAGTTTGAAATAGGCTTTTAAAGCTCTTTTGTAGAGATCAAGCTGGCAATTTGTAAATGTTTCTGAGGAGCTAAACACAATTCCTAAATATTTATATTAAATAAATAAATAAATAAATATTTATTTATATAAATATTTTATACTTATATTTGTATCTTGTTCGATTACATGATTTTTATACAAGAAAGTTTGAACCGACTTTGAGTTATTTTTACAAAATACTATAATTTTTGGGTTTATTTAAGATTGACAGTTAGACAATACTTATCCCAATAGTCACTCAACTTATTTCTACACCTTTGCAGGCCAAAAAAGGAAATGATGATATACTTTGATAATTTTTAACTTTCGAGATCCCCCATCCCTAAACCATATTTATTTTTGCTCTTTGTGCGCGTCAAATTGTATATAGGTTATGCCCCATTGGAGACACCCTGACTTTCCAGAACTAGACATAATAAAGTATTTTATCTTATTCATATGTAGTGTTTGATCCATTTGGGTAATTCCTAGTTTATGATGATCCTGCTTTGTTTAGGATAATTTACAATTGCACCGAATACATATAACATTTTGTTAATCTCATCGATAAAAATTAAAAAGCAATTTCCAAAATCTTTATGTGCATCTAGAGGAAAATACCAATCAAGAATTGATTTAAAATTTACACATGTAAGAATGTAAAAAGATTCTGAATCTGATGGGGTGTGTGGAGGATAAATATTTAATTTAAATAATTTATTGTTATTAATTTTAACTTGAATATTAGGCAAAAAACTTCTGATCATATATCAATAGATTCTGTGACATGTCACATGTGATTTTTTTTAACAAAAACATTATTTACCAGTTTATAAAACTAGACCCCAAATTATATTTTGATTTTAATAGATCATTCGACAATTAAGAAGAGTGTAAATGTAAGGGTTTTTTTTTATTTTAAGCAAAAATAAATGCAAGATTTTTTAATTTTAAGAGAAAAAAACCGTCATTTTATTTACAGTCTAAGGAGGAATACGTACATGTGTCGATCTAGAAAATTTTTCCGGGGGAAGGGGGGAGCAACAGTTATTTGAATTGGGAGGGGGGGGGGGGTCCGAGGCATATTTATAACAATTTTATAAATTAAATTTAATTTAAGGAATTCTAAGATATAGGTTATGTTTAGGAGTGACAAACGTCAATTTTCTGCTATTATTTGACTCACTGGATGAAATTTATATTTTTAAAACCTTACTGCACATCTATAGGACAACCCTTATTATATCCAAAGATATGATGTGTCTATTCATTAAATCATAAGAGGAGTTCTGGGATATAGGTTATGTTTAGGAGTGATAAACGTCAATTTTCTGCTATTATTTGACTCCCTGGATGAAATGTAAATTTTTAAAACCTTACTGCACATCTATGGGACAGCCCCAATCATATCCAAAGATATGATGTGTCTATTCATTAAATCATAAGAGGAGTTCTGGGATATAGGTTATGTTTAGGAGTGATAAACGTCAATGTTCTGCTATTATTTGACATCCTGGATGAAATTTAAATGTTTAAAACTAGGGATGTCAACGAGTACTCGAGTACTCGACTATCGCTCGGTCACACCGATCATCGACTAAAATTTTCTTAGTCGATTACTCGTAATAAAGTGATAGAATTTTAAACATATTATTTATTTTTTCTTATCTTTTCCATCGATGTCCCTGGTGTACTTTTGAAGCGGCTAATAACTGATCTCTTTTGGTTTACTTAGGCAGACATGTACATGTATTTGAGAATAATTTGTGTTTCTTCTAATCAGTTATTTATTGGATTAGATAATATATTCAAAAAATTAATCATATAAATAATTATCTCAAGGCGTTTGTTTTTTTAATCACTAATCTTTGAATGTTGATTAGGCACGGACAATGACTTACCGTGGAACAGGTCACATTTGATTTGCCTGAGATGATACGGAGCTCAATTGTATGTAAGCATCACAATAAAAAAGGAAAAGCCAGGACATTTTCTAACGTATATTTAGATAAAATACTTTTCAATTCATTTTAAATCAAATACATTTAGTATTGATTTAACAAGAGGCCCATGGGCCACATCGCTCACCTGAGCAACAATAGGCATGATAAAATCAGCTTAATGGAGATCGACATAATACAAAATATCTGGACAATGTAGAAATACATGTAGATATTCTTATGTTTATAATCAAGTCCCTTTTCTAACAGGATGATTTTATATTCATATCACATGTTGAGCATCGCAGTTCTCAACAAGATCCTAGACAATTGTTTATACATGGGATATAAACCTACATCAAACTCTTAACCCCTTGTGAGGCCCTAGAATCGTCCAGGGGCAAAAGTCTTAACAATTTTAAAGAATCACAAATTGGCAAAATGTTTTTATATAAGTAAAACCATAAATATTATTACATTTCAGTTTTTGTGAATTAAAAATGTTTTCCTTTGTAAAATTGGATCCCGAATGTGGCCCCACCCTACTCCTCAAGATTTTTATTTTAACGAATTTGAATCTACACTACCCAAGGTTGCTTTTACTAAAGTTACAGATTTTCTAGACAAATGGTTTTGTAGAAGATTTTTCTCCATTTATTCCTATGTCAAAAATTTGTCTCCATCCCCCCTCCCCGTTGTGACCCCATCCTACCCCCGGTGATCATGATTTGAACAAACTTAAATCTACCTAGTCCTTACCTGTGGATACTTCCACATAAGTTTTACCTTTCCTAGCTACTTAGTTTTAGAGATTTTAAAGATTTACTTTATTCCTATGTAAAAATTCGATCTCCATTGTGGCCCCACCCTACCCCCAGGGGTCATGATTTTCACATCTTTGAATCTACACTTATTGAGAATGTTTCCACATAAGTTTCAGCTTTCCTGGTTGATTAGTTTCTGAAAAGAAGATTTTTAAAATTTACACTATAAATTCCTATGTAAAAATTTGACCTCCCCCATTGTGGCCCCACCCTACTCCCGGGGTCATGATTTGAACAAACTTTGAATCTACACTAGCTGAGGATGCTTCCACATAAGTTTCACCTTTCCTGACTGATTAGTTTCTGAGAAGAAGATTTCTTAAGATTTACTCTATATATTCCTATGTAAAAATTTGACCCCCCCCCCCCCCCCAC
>WFKH01002636.1:26857827-26887593 GCA_016163765.1 Magallana hongkongensis | reverse complement strand
ACCGATGAGTTTCAAGCAAAACTTCCAGCTGATGTGACAGTTTGAAATAAATCCAAGATGGCGGGGATGGGTACCTTGTGTATTATTAGATATAGGATATTTATTTTTATTATGAGAAAAATATATAACGTCAGGTGCCTGTGATGTATATGACATTTATGAAAGGATTGAAGAACATTCACTTTGCACAGTATAAAAACATATCTAAAATCTTTTATACATAGGTATGTTCAAACCCGAGTAGTAGACGGAGGTAGAACGCAAATAAAGTGAATATTTTCCTGCTTTTTAAATCTACTGATACTTACGGGAGGAATAAAGTTCGGGTCAAAACTTGGATCAATGGTTAAGGGCATAATTTCAGTCACGCTATCACTTTCAGCACTCCTTTTGTCAATGAGGTGTTGAAAATCAAAATTATTGGAATTTCGTTTATATCGATTGTGGTAGCTTGTGCACGTTGATGTCAAACTATTTGGAGTTTTCTGGGAACACATGATAGCTGATGAAACTGAACATCGTGCTGTATGGTATTTAGATATGCTGTTTTCGTTGTCTTTTATTTCTTCAGCACAGTCACAATATTTCGGCAACATAAAGTTACTATTGTTGAACATTGTATTGACACCAAAGAGGCTCTCCGAAGAACTTATATCAACCCTAAAATGTCAAAAATAAAATTTTTTATCAGTATTGTTACAATTATGGAATATAAAGCCGGCTTGAGTTTGTTTATATGATTTGCTTGTTTTTACGGAATGTGTGTAGTTAAATTCATATATTAAATTATGTACAGTTATATAAGAAAACCCTTGTCGAAGTAAATCAAATGCTTCTATACAGTGTTATCCATATTCTTTTTGAAAATTTGATGACATTTTGAGTGCGAGGTTTTTTTAAATTTGAAATGCAATGAAATGCAGAATATCAACTTTACCTCCAACTTGCTTGAAAGTCTCTTGTGTTGGAAGCAGTTACTCGCGACCCTTGAAGGGTGAAATCGTCAGACGTGTCACTATTTGGGTTTCCACACAACCCCTCAACATTGCCCTCATCAAAGATAGATGGTGTGATATGGATGTTATAAATCCAATCCTCTCCTATCCGATACTTCACCTTAGCTCCATTCGGGAGAGTTACCTTTAATGAATAATTTAAAGCAAACAAAGCTTTATTTTTTAAAAGTCGTTTACATATAAGTAAAGGTTTTTTGATTGGTTTTTTTTTTAATTTTGCATACTATGAAATAAGCATACTATTTCGTTTATTTGTATTTTTTAACTAATAAATTATTATTTCCATTTACCGTAGACCATGAATTTCCAATATCAACTACCATATGGCGATCGTCACAAATATGATACACAGTATCATGATGGATTAGAGGTTTACTATAACGGTTGGATATTCTCTCACAAGTACGATAAACAAACAGAGAGTTTTCTACTCTAACGGCAATGCCGCAACCACAATATCCTTCGGCACTCCAATCATTACCCCACCGACAAGAGGAAAAAATGGCGTGAACCTTGATTAAGAAAACAATTTACATTAAAGCAGAAAAAATACAATAGACCTAAATCCTACGAAAAATAACTATTATAGCTATTTGCTTCCTGAACGTTTTACAAATATTTACGAAAATTAATTGATGTACTAACTGTTATTCTCCTTTGTGCATCTCTGTACATGACAAATTCTCCCGCCAAAGACGCCGTCCATTGTTTCCCGTCAAACGTTTTCATTCTGGGATCTGTATCTGAAGAGCAAAGTTTGTTTTTCATATGGTCGTCCTTGTCATATAGACGAATCTGGTACGAAAATCAGAACAATCAAACATACAGTAAAGTAGTTAAATGCTTCAGAAACCTTCCTTTCACATTAGGTTTTTGTTAAAATTGTAAAAAAAAAATATTCATTTAGAGTACAATTAAAGTAACTAGTTTTACACTGTAATAGTAAAATATTTATTTTACTTTATGTATTGAAAATACTAATTCAAAACTAAAAATTAATATCCTAAATGCACATTACTTTATGCAATCAAATATATTTTTGATATATGGAGATATACAGTCGTTCGATTTGATCCACGTGTATTAACAAAAGAATAAAGAAATTAATGGCTGCACTTCTCTGTAAATTTTATTTATGTAATAAAAATAATTTTGGAGACGGCGCATGCTCGACATGTAAGGGCGGACAAAATTCGGTGAGGGAAATTTTCTGCCAAAAATCTGATTTAACGGATATGTAATTTTAAGTGAACTTAAAAGGAAGACATAATGAGTGTGTAAATGGACTTTAAGGTAGAGTTTTGTGAAAATTTAAAGGACTGAGTGGAAAAAACCAAACAAAACAAAACCATACTGGGTGAGTGAACACTACTTAAACGGCGCTACTGTACCTTATTGTTGTCACACTAACTGTAAATATTAAAAAAAAACTAATGGCTAGTACATGTATAAACCCAAAGAAAAGACCCCTTAAGGTATCATAAACAGAAATAGAAAACGCTAATGAATCTAAGGAATCTAATGATTCAAATGGTCTGGAGGGATTTCAAATGCGTGAAATAATGCAAGGTATAAATAGTATAGAGAGCACCCTCGCAGGTTTCATGCTTCGATTAGACACCCAGGGACGTCATATGGACGAAATTACAACGGAATTAAGGGGCAAGCATGGAGTACAAGAACGTTTGGAGCAAGTACAAGAACAGGCAAACGACACACTTTACACAATAACAGAATACAAACACGCACAAGAAAAGATGTCAAGAGAGGTTAGACTGCTTAAAGACTACATAGTCAAACTCGAATTTCGAATAAACTCTCAAGAAAAGCAAATTTCAGAACTGCAAACTAGAGCTTTGGAAAATAACATTATCATTAGTGGTCTTGAGGAAGTATCCAAGGCCTGTGTGCGTGCAATTCGCTAATAAAATAAATAAAGACACTGTCATGAGCAAAATTAAAACATTAAAGGATAAAAAATCGCCGATCAGAGTTGCCAGTCATCAACCGGAACAAATTCGAGAAACGCGGAAGAAACTATTCGAAATTCAAAAGAAATACCAAGCAAAGAATATAGATACTAAGTTGAAAGGGGACAAACTCGTCTTCACTGGGAGCGGCAGCGTCTATAGGGAAAAGATAGGAACCCCCACAGCGGAAGAAGTCATTTCAGGAGAACCCGTTAACATTCCACTGTGTTCAGGTAATCAGGTCGAGGACAATGGAAACCGGTTCTCGTCCCACGCCACAACGGTGGATTCCTATCGAAAGGTCAGAGAGTCAGTCATCGAAATTCTGAGATTGCCGAATGTGGTCAGTGCCAGTCACAACGTACTAGCATACCGTTTTACAAGTAAAGATGGAACTATACATGAAGGTTCGGACGATGACGGTGAACATGGGGCGGGTCGCGCGCTACTAAGTACTTTTGATGAAAACGGTATACAGAACGCTCTTGTGGTTGTTTTCCGTTGGTACGGTTCAAAGATAGGTCCGAGGAGATTTCGACACATTAAGGAAGCTGGAATTAGTGCATTAAAGAAACTCCCCGGCTTCGATTGATCTATAAGTGAGATCCCGTAGTGTGTTCAGGTTTTTCCTTAAGTGATCATTATGCACTGTAAAACATATTGTATTTAACAAACATACAGCATGTTCAACAAAAAACAACCAAGGCATTTTGATGTCTAATTGATATTTGAAACATATAAAAAAACACCAGCCCTTATTTCCCCCGTTTTTTTATTTTTATTTTATTTTTTTTTTTTTTTTTTGTTTTTGGTTTCAGTAACTAGTTTAGTATGTTATTTCTGATAGACACAACCATTTAAGTCATTAAAAAATTGGAGCCATTATTACCTTTTCTTCTCTTCTGCTGTGTACTGATTATTTATCTATTTATTTTTATTTTATATGGATTATTTTTTGTCATATAATTCCGGAATATTTAGTTCCACTTTGTTTAATATAATTCCGGAACATCTAGTTCTACATTGACGTGTCGTAATTATGTTTCGTTTCATATTTCCGGTGCTGTAACTCATGGCTCAGCTACAAACAAAAATGAATGTTATATGTGTCAATGGATTATTTCATGCTACCATTTACACAGGGAAATTTTGAAGGTAAAGTTAATTATGAAACAAAACTTTATCTATGCAGAAGCAAGATCATGACTGTATTACAATATATTCTAATGTTTAACGTATTTTTTATGGAGACTATAATCATATGTATAGGAAACATAAGGGACAGGGCTTTACCTCTTAAATTTCTCAGAACCGCATCCATATTTATTTCATTTAAGAATATAATGAGATTCAGTATTTTTGAAAACATTTTTCTGGTAGACCTCCCCCCTCCCCCCTCCCCCTACTAGTATGATTTCATCACACATGCCATCATGCGTTTTTCGGACTTATGTTTGTCCTGTTTTTTGTATATACGTTTACGCACTTTCCTAATCTACCAAAACAAAGTCTGTACATTTATATTGGAGCACAATGTCTAAGTGCTCCAATACAATTTTTCTGTACATAATGCTATCAATCTTTCTTTCTTTACTCTCTCCCCTATAACTTTCACTAATTGTATATACACACATATATGTATATATATTTATATATAAGACACTTACTTATCTCAATGAAGTATAAAGATATGTATTTATATGATATGCTACTCTACAAATGACATGTTTATATGCAATTGTGAATTGAAAATGACAAAATAAAAAAATTAAAAAAAAAAAAAATAATTTTGGAGAAAATATTGTTAGTTTGTTGAAAGATTTTAATTACTTAATTCAAACAGTCAATTTTGATAAAATGCAAAGCCTGCTAAATTCTCGTCTAGAAAATCAGAGATAGAAGTACGAACCTTAATATCAGGCATGGTAAAGTTGTACCAAACTTTCGATGGATCGTCTGGACTTTCCGTTATAGAACCTAGCTTGATATTTATGTTTCTATCTCCCGGATAATTAATCATCCCGTCTGATTTGCCGGTAACTTTAAGAATCTTTTCTTCTCACCAGGTAGAGCTTTCGATAACAATACCACATTGTTTTTCATCAAATGCTAAGCCACCTTGGTTGCTTAGAGGCTTGCATGAATTAGTTGAAGAACGATACTCCGGAGTAAGTAGGAATATATTTGTTTTACAGTTATTTTGACGATTCATGTCAAAACATCCAACAGGAACGGTTACTGTCAATTTTATAGAAATATTTTCCCCTTCTTTGAGTTCGTGTGAAAAAGACGAGGGCTATACAGGCAAAAAGGAATGTTAACACAATCGGCTAATAAAAAAATATATAAATTACAAATGATTCTTAATATAAACGCTATTTAAACTTACAAACATTCCAGCTGGAAAATTTTCACTGTAGTTGTGATGACCTGGAATGCCTTTTTGGAATTGTCGAACTCGTACTGAACATTGTACCTGTATTTAAAATTAAATTAAGGAAGTGCACATGTTTAATCAGCGAGAAATACCGAATGGAATATAATGCACTAAGGTGTCTCTTGGGTGATACAATTCGCTCAAGCTCATATTATTTTAAATTTGGTGTTCCTCATTACACTGTTCAATTAGGAGTAATGTTCAGCCATCTTGTCCATCTAATAAAAATGTAAACATATCTTGAATTGGCATGTTTTTGCCCAAAACTGACCAAACCTGTTGCAAATTAAAAAATGCAATAAATATGAGGTTCTACATGGTGTTTTGTATCAAAAATATGCACACACGAACAGAACATGCAATTTTTAATAACTTAGAACTGCACAACTACAGACTTATATTCAAGATTTTAAAAATATGAAAAAATATGAAAGGAGGTCATTTGTGTCATTTGTTGAGATAAAGGTCTAAACTTGCTTATTGAAGTTCTAACTTTGTATCAAAGTAGGGTACTCTATTTTTAAAATGGGTCTCATAAACTATCAATTCTCGGGCGATATATATGTGTATAGAGATACATTAAAGATCTCTCTTTATTGACAATAAATGAAAATTTTTATTTTTGACGATAATTTTTTCTGGACCCCTTCCCTACTTCGAAAGTGACGGTACTTAATTTATACTAATTAAACTGGAAAAAATAACCAGAAAACAAACTTGGGACTGGCATTGAGATGTCTGTCATCTAAACAAAGATTGTTTTAAATTGACATTTATTTTTTCTATGAAAATATAATGGACGAAGCCCTTGGGAAATATGATTTTTCTTAGGTGGATAAATCTTCATATTTCCCTCATCTTCATGCAATAAATGTATAGTGTTAAGTTGTATTATTACTTAAGATTACTTCAAACATGTAATCCGACAACTTACCACCATATTTAAATCATATTTGTCGACCCAGTCGTCGGGATACAGCCAGCTTTGGTTGCTGTTGTGCAGTTGTGATTTTACCACTTTGACAGTGTCCGTATTAATATACCAGTAGGTGTCATACCAGTATGGACCGCCAGACGGCTCATCAAACAAACATTTAAATACAGGTTCCACTGGTTTAAATAAAGTTTGTTTTCCAATGAAACTTTCACGGATGGGTTTGTACTTTTTGGAATAATATCTGGTTAATATAAAAGTTTTTTAGTGAAAAGGTGATGTTAAGATAATGTAATTGTAAAAAGAAAATTACATTCATATTTAAAATACAGTAGGACATAAAACTAATTCGAACTATCATAAGATTCGAAATGAAGAGGTTATAAACACTTTGACAGTCTTTTAAATTTTGAACTCACTTTCATTATTCTAAAGTATTTTATCAATGATGTGCGTCTTATCGTATGGTGGCGTATCTATGCCCCTTGTGTATTTTTCTATCAAATATGTTGACATGCAAGATAAATATGTTGACATGCTACTTATTTATGTCAACATGCAACTTAGTTTTGTTGACATGCGAGATAAATATGTTGACATGCAACTTATAAGTTGTATGTCAACATAACTAAGTTGCATGTCGAGATAAATATGTTGCAAGTCAACATACTGTACAAGCAAATATATTCGTTGGGTTAAAATTTCGTTGTTTTTAAACCAACTGCATATTTCTTTTGGATTTAATTTCGTCATAACGTAATTTCTAAAATGTATTACGTATTAACTGTATTTATGAACACTTGGGTTAAATATTCGTCATGGATACATAAATATGTTGCATGTCAACATATTTATCTTGCATGTTAACATAAATAAGTTGCATGTCGACATAAATAGTTAGCATCTAGCACCTTGAATGTCACATATTGAGGATATTTGAGATTTTTTTAGTTTTTTTATAATTCAAATTTGATTGCAATTTTCTTGCGTCAACATAGTTATGTTGCATGTTGTCATAACTATCATGCATGTCAACATATTTATCTTGCATGTCGACATAATTGATAGAAAAATAATTTGCACACAAGGGCCAGAGATATGCCACCATAATATCGACATGTAATTGTACATACTATGAAGCTATTGTAAGTAAAATGCATAACTGAATATACATCAGGTTACTTCATATGGTTTAAAAGCAAAACCTAAATTTATTTCCCAAAGAAAGTAATGCATTAGTTTTAAGAAATTGTTGAATTTGATATAAGAAATTTAAAACAGAAAAATGTGTACGTGGTGGTATAATTTTTTTAACATAATGTTCCGTATGCAGGGAATGCGGTTAATTATCATCTGATCAACTAATTAGAAACCTTATAAGACCAACAACATCATTGACCTATCGAATACATATCGAAAGCTATGAACTTTTATTATTTTTTTTCTTCAAAATATGATTATCATACAATTAATAATCAATTCAAAAATAAATTAAATCTACTTGATTTAAGGTTATTTCTTAAAAAGTAATGAATGAATAATAAGTTGTTTCAAATATTCACTTCACAATGAGTGTTTAAGCTATGTACATTTATGTAGACTGTATGTAGTTACCTTTCTTTATTAAGAAAAGGAAACATTTTTTATAAAATGCTTCAACGGTGAACATTACACTAAGTGCTTACTCTAAAAATAAATAATTTGATTTACTGTGTATTTATAACCATTTGAATTGTGAGTAGTTATTCGAATTCATTTTGATGTGAAGACAGTAACTTTGAGTTATCATGGCTTTTTAAGTACTTTGTATTTTTTTTCTGCTATTTGGTTCAACTTTAGATACTTTGGTAAAGAACAATTTTTAGAATTCAATTAATGGCATATCTGTTCTCTTAGGAGCATTGTCACAATTAATGCTAAATTCTTTTTTCGTTTTTAATATTCATAAATCAAATGTTTTACATGTATTATACGTGTTTTAAATAACTGGTCTACATAGTATCTTAAGTTCGTTGCAGAATAATGAACCTCTTTTCTGTGACATGGTTTACCCCTCTGAAAATATTAAGAAAAAGATGAATCTTTGACATTTCCTTTTTCACGATTTTTCACATTCATTGGATATGAAATACCTTGATTTAGCATTAATAGTTTAACAAATCTGTCTTATTTATCAACAACATCGTTAAATACAAGTAAATGCTTTCCCATGTTTAAACTTTATTATGTGCTAAATAATTGAAACACCTGTGTTGAAACTTATTAAAACTTTTATTTTTGAAGTCGTCGTCCGTCGAATCATCGCATTTTCACTTATTTCACTGGAATCACTGATCGAATTTATTCAAACTTGAAACTGAAATGCGGGGTCCTTTTGGTGCATAATGTTATTATATTAAGTAGTGGTTCAAAGTTGCTATGTAATTTGCTTACAGTTAGAGCAAATATTCTTAACTTAATATACTACATGTATATCTATGTAGTACATGTACCTATAAAATCGTATAATTTACCTTGACAAGGGGTAAATCCAGTTTTTGATGTTTTCCCCTCAGGACAAGGCGAGTTTTCCCCTGTTACATAAATATCAATCAATTATTAGGTTAGTTGCTGGAAAATTAAACTCTTTTATAAATAAAAATTACAAAAATAGATAACTAAATAAGCTGGTTGTATTTTACTTGTTTCTTTGAAGAATTTGCTCTTGATCTGAAGCTGGTCTTTCATGGAATATACAACTTGTGTCACAAAATGTTAAAGAAAATTGGAGCATTAACTTTCCCCTCTTAAGGATGTTGTTTACTTAGGTCTTGGGTTGTTATAAAGTACAAAGTCACGAGTAAATATTGTTTTTAACACAAAAAGTATGAATAAAATAAATTGTTATTAAGTAAACATATGATATTTTTACGGAATAAGACTAAAACAAAACAGAGGAAGTTCGAGCTAATTTTTTCGGATTTTGTTTTTCACAAAACCAATTTTTGCAGCTTTATTATTTAAAAAATGAGATTTTTTATGTAAGTCAATATAGATTATTAATTGTCTGCTGATTTTATCTCAGTTTATCGTTAAGATAATCGTACGGCATGCAATGAAAAAAAATATTATATTATGCTTAAAAACAATAAAAAAAAACACGATATCTCAACTTTGATAATTGACCTCATATAAATTTGATGACAGCATAATACGGTAAAATAAGTAGTTTAGTTTTAGTGTTATCAATACTTAGTTTTCTGTTAAATTTAATCAATAATGGGTGTATAATAAAAAACTGATAGAGGAAATTCGGACTGGAATATTTACAATTTTTGTTACTGAAAACCTAATGGCTGTGCATTTTTTAAGATGCACTGCGATTATTAACTCTTTTTTATTTTTTTAAAGAGTTCAGTTATTTGTCATATTTTCAAAGTTAAGAAAAATCGCAAAAATACTGTAAAATTTTAAGAGTTTTTCTTCATTTTTTTTTTAATATTCCAAAGCCATTACCTTAAAAGTGGGTCATTGACTTACATTTTGACTATGAAATATATATTTCTTTTATTTACACCCTATCAAACAAATCCATTGTTTTTTAAGCATCATTGAAAGAATGTATAGCTTAACTTTTATAAACCTGTAATAACCTTACCTTAACTTTATTAAGAGGTTGAAAGAGAATACCTATGCAGTATCCAGTGGACGTTTGAGGTGCCGGCACCAAATGGTAAACCCTATAATTTCCACAGCTCTTTACTTTAATGGTAATTGTTTTCGAACAAGGTCCGTTAAATCCCACTACACAGCCAGTTCGAGTAACTTCTCCATCGGCATCAGATGGTAATGCTCCTTTTGAAACAATTGTTTGAAGAAATCATTATATATTAAGAATTTTATGAATAAAAAATTTATAATATTATTCAGTTTATTCTTTTTTTTATATTAATGCATACCCTGCAACCATATCGGGTATATGGTACCGCACTGTGTCACTGTGGGTGCATGTGTCACCATGTCATTTCCAGCACCACTGTCAAATCTATACCATCCCTCAGACAGAAAGTTGTCACTAATAGCGATGTCTGTTGACTGTATTGTATAACCGGTCGATCTCTGGTATTGTCCAGTTATAGTTTTGTATGACGAACAAGGATCTGTATATAAAAAGAAAATCGCGCTTATTAAATTATTCATATGAGAAATAATGTATGCGCGCACAAAACCTTAAATATTCATAAATGCGATTGAAATTGTTTGACATTGAATAATTTAGATACGTCTTGAGTTATTACCCTCTTCAAGACGAGGACTGTTTACAATAAGTACGTGTACTGTATAAAGAGAATTGTGAGATGCTTATTGTATTTTAAAGAAGCTGGATTGTAACTAAATTACTCATGATGTCTTTCTTAAGATTTCAAACGCTATATATTTTACTATAAACTACAATCTATACTACTATATTAAAATAATAGACTCGAATTTTTGGGCTTTAATACCGAGAAATCGGAGAAGTACTGTCTTTTGTTTTATATATTTTAAACATCATTGGTACTTGAAGATTACCAATTTGTTTTTATTTTTCCTCAATCAAGCTTCGCTAATTAATAATCAACAAAAATTCCTTTAAAAAATCCGGAAATCACCTGGATTTTTTGGATTTTACAATCTTGCGCATGCGCATTACATTCACGCTTAATCACGGGAGGTTCTTTAGTTCATGTTTCCACAATATCACATTTGCATGGATAAACTCAGAAACGATAATACAAATACGTGTAAAATTTCATTGGAAATTTGCTATATATTCTGTTCATCAAAGAAAATATGGGAGATAACTCTAACTCGGTGCATTTAATATGAAAAATCCCGAGAGTTCCGAATGTCAACATGGTATGAAAAAAAAGTTGATGAAAAAGTGTTGAATTCGTCATTAATATGAATTAAATTTTCAGATGAAAGGTATTTACAGCCTCAAAATGGTTTGTTATGAAAAATTTGACTGTTATTTTCAATGCAGCTTCATTAATTTTCTCCAAAATCGTTTCGGAGCGATTCTGCAATTTTTTGCTACATTACGGGTATATGGGAGGCATTTTAACTGTGGTGAAGGCCTGTCCCAAGACACAGTTAGATTTTTCTAATTAATCAGAGTGTAGTGAAATTATTAATAGCAGTATTATAGGCCTAAAGCTTGGTTATGTAAATGTCAACAATACGGTATGTCGATGTATCTATTTCGTAAATTTCCGATATCATATGCAATTTCAACCCGTGCACGCACGGGTCAAAGTCTAGTTTTATGAAAAAAAATTCCAAATATTTGTATCTTTAAAATTTGAATATTTTCTTATGTCGTTTTACAGAGCTTTTTTTTTCCTAGGACATTACCATTGTCTAAAATTTGTAAAACCCTTCAGTCCTCTTAATATATGTGTAATTTGTAGAGTTTTATAAAATTGAAATGGTTGTAGATCTTTATATAAACAGTGCCTGTTTGGGAGGGTACCAGTTGAAATTGACACCCCGAGAAAACCAGTGTCAACCGACGCGAAGCGTTTTATTATTTTTTTATTATTTATTATTATTATTTATTTTTATTATTTTATTATACTGAATGTCTTAATTTTATAGCAACTTTTCTAGCAAATTTTACTTCTTTTATATAGAAAAGACGTGAGTTCTACGGCGAACCGTACGCGCATTATTTACGCGCATGTAACAATTCGTTCTATCGGCCCGTTGCCAAGTGTGTTGCTAACGCTGGGGGTAGGAGAACTGATTGTCAACTGCGTCTAAACCAATCAGATTTCAGTATATAACATGAAAGTATAATATTATGTGATGTTTGACTGAACAAACAGATGAAAAGTATATCGTGACAAGTCGTAAAAAGTTCAACTGGATTTTCATGCACGGAGTTCAGATGTTTTATTTCGTAATACACTCATGTTGGTTTGACATGTAAACCTGTTTATAAAAAACCGTAATTATACAAACTGATCAGCGATAAAATTCACCAAAATAACCTATGATTTACCTTTCAAAAATATAAATAAAAATGAATAAAAAATATAAATGATATGTTCAGGTTTCGTTAATAAGCATTTTGGATGGGATATAATTAATCATGTAGAAAGTAAACAGCTTATAATATTTTTTAAAATCGTTTTTAGAATTTTTTTTTTATAACAGAAAATCAATGATTTAAAACCAAATAAACTAAAGAGATACCTGAGCGGAACCCTTCAATAAGCGTACCGATCACTAGTACGCTAAATACCCGGAAGAAGGACATTCTGTTGGGGAAAAAAATAAGATTACTTTACAAAAAAATTATAAATGTAAAATAGATAATATATTATGGTGGATTGAAAATAATAAAACTATTTTATAGGACAATGAAACTTTAATCATAAAATACGGTCGAGATAATCATACTAATTGATTAGTTTCTTATTTGTTTCATTTGTTAGTCTTTTAAATTCTACATTATTTTTACTTCAAGACTTTAAGTTTTGAGATCGTTGTTCCTTTACATCATTTTAATTACATATTTCTTCTTAGTTGGAAAATTAAACTATATCATTTTACAAATTAAAATTAAGATTGTTTTATCAATCACAGAACCTAATACGGTGGAAAATTAGTCCATTTGGTATCAAATTACTGGTGAATGTATCTTTATTGTTCACATCAGTGATTGACGTATTAATAAAATAATTTGTAGTAAATATCTTAAATTGTACTTGATTTTAATTTGAAAATTGATTTATATATGAGGAAACTATAGCAAATAGCTTTGTTAAAAATAACTTGTTATCCAAGAAGTATCTTATTTATGACTGCTGGGCGTAAGTCAAACAGAAACTATGGATCAATTTATAATATTACAATACAAAATTGCAATGATTTGTGTCTGATGTATTAGAAATCATGAAAGTAAAAGAATATATACAAAATATGAAAATATATTGCAAGTATTACTTACGTGTACATGTAGATTGGCACCTTGCACCTAGCGTGCATAGACTTACTGCCTAACCGAAGAAATTAAACATTTATACTCAAAGTTAAACTAAGCCGATTGGTTTGAGATATGGCAGGGTATGAAAATAAGGAAGTAGTTACTTTCTTGGAAGAGAGCTAAACCTGGTGGACACGTCTTATGAGTTGATTACGTAAGGCAGATAAATGTTATTGATTTGTAAATTTTCATATATGAATAACTTACTTTCTATGATGTGTTCCCAAATTTATCAACGTCTCCAATCTCGAACGTAAGTTTTCCTACAATTTTTTTAATTCCTTACTAGAGCTTGTATTCAAAATCACGAAAAGTGATTTACCTTTCAAACAGACATTCTGGCAGTAAGCATGAGCAATTCATATCCTATACTGGCGCCCTTTAATTTTGAAACAATTGAAGCTTTATATGCTAAATGTTCTGAAGAAAACTCGGCTAAAGACTGCTTCATTCGAAGCTACACAGAAAGTTTGAAATCAATTTCCCAACTCATAACGAAAATAAAAGTTTGGAAATCAAAGTGGGGACATAATGACTGACAAATCTCCCCCGAGTTTTACCGGTAGGGATTTATACATGTATGCACAACAATAGCTAATAACTTAGCTGTTTAAACGACTTTTGATTTTGTTTTACGTGTATATTCGTACTTTTAATCCTACTTCACACAAGAAATATATTGATAAGCAAAACTGACCAGAAACTCGTTATTCGTTTTAAAACAATTTTCAACCTTTTTACCCGAATTCACCGATTATCCATCTTTTAAACATATTCTATATACCTCAAAAAGGTTAATTGTAATTACAGTATAATTATCTACACGATTTCTATACAGACACCCTTTAATTTCACAAGACATACATATTTTTCTATTGTCGAGCATCTCATATATTTTAGCATGTTATTTAAATCCAGTAACAGTACTTGCTGGCAACAAGATTTCAATAGTTTTTATGATTACAAGTTATTTAGTTTGGTGTGTCTCTTTTTTGTTTTGCTTTTTAGTTACACGAATTAATTAAAACTTAAAAAATGATTTTCGTAAAAGGAAAAATTGTTCTGTGTATTTAGTATAATTTTTTACGAATATTTTTTTTCCGAATGGGTCGAACCTTCATATTAAGATTTATTATATTTTATATTAATGTATCCTTGAAAGGTGGATATCAATATATTTTGTTTATTTTTATATAAAAAAAAATACTGAAAGAATTAATGTACCAAAATATTTTTGACTTTTTTAGTGAAATTACATGTACATACATTGTGTTATTTGATAACTATGAAACTGATGATGAAATAATATTAATAATATTAGTATTTAAATGAATTATAAATGATTTACAGACTATAATTGGAAACGAAAGTTGTAGCATGAAATGTAAACTGTGCGGTGAAAATGTGGGGATTTTCCCCCTCATATTACCTCATTCCATATCTCAGTGCAAACATTGGTAACCAGGTGTCATTGTAATTCATCATTATTCCTGTTATGATCAATTTTCTTGTGTGTTGCTGCATGATTCAACAGGTATTTCCACCGACCTATTCGTTTTAACCGCTATAGTAAAAAATAATTGATTTTTGTAAATTCTTTTTAATTCTCCGTAGCTGTCTTATCTTTCAATACAAAGTAGATTTCTTGTTTTCTCATGTATTCTATCATTTTCCCTCTTTCTTTAGCTAGTCATGGACTCATTGACAATTTAAAACAATTGTTTATTAGTAAAAGACAGGATCTTTGAGTTATGTAAGCTATGAAATTTTTGTTAAATTGTATATGCCATTGTCTCATTGTAAACAGTTACAATAAAAAGAAATATCAAAAATGTCTCAAACCTGTTCGATTTAATAATCATTTTATAAGCATCGTTGGAACCCACGATTCCATAATCATTATTTAGCTGCTTGCAGGTGTGTATTTCCCGGTCGGAAAAAATTTGGATGGACAACCTGGGAGCTAACATATTAAAAAGTTAAAAATGCAATTTACAGCGCACTAACACTTGTGCTATTTTTTAGACCGATTAATCATATTTCTAAAATCATTTCTACACAAATATTCCATTCCAAAAAAATTCCTCAGACATTTAAGGTAATGGTCCATACCTTGCTTTGAAAATATACAGCCTACAGATTTCTACCAAACTTCACATAACTATAACTGACTATATGTGCTTTCAATATAAGCGTCAACTTTTAGGTCAACCGGGCCTCATTTTGTTTGGGCAGTTACAAAAAACAGACATTGTCTCGTGAATTTACGTCCAGGCCATATTAAAACTATTAAGCGTATAATTTTAAAACTTAGGGGTGTATAAAAAAATCGTCATATGCAATATAGTCAAAATAGGCTAATAAAGCAGTTTTGTCAGTTATTTTCATTTACTGACCCAATTTCTTCAATATTTGGAGGGAATTACACTTGTGAAATTCTAATGTTAATGCTGGTCGATGAATATACATGTATATTCATATTATAATCAAGTTATGCTATCATGATATTCAAATTAACTTTCATGACAATTTTGATATACATTTTACACCATGATTCTATGGTATACTGTGTTTAAATAACACATGCACTACTGCACCAGAAAAGTACTGACATTCCCATTTTAAAGTAACATACTTAATGTTTATCAGTACCATCAGTAAAAACGTTAGTATTTGTCTAAATTTATCAGTACAAAATGGGAATGTCAGTATTTTGGCTACCCATTTACTTTATTGTAAAATTCAAGGTGCAATTAACAGTTAACAGACCCCCCCCCCCCAATTCTATGTTTAAACAGTGGGATGGACAACTTCGGAATGGACATTTTTCCGGCGTTGCGCACCCCTTTCCATTCACACTATCGACCAAAGTTTAGTACCAAATGGTGGGGTTTTTTATTCTAAATAAATTTATGGAAAAAAAATTGAAACACTTTTAGATAGTTTTTTAGATATTTGAACTTAAAAGTTCCAACCCCATGGGATTTTAGCTTGGAAAAAATACCCCACAGAAAACCCCATGCAAACCCCATGGGGTTTTGCAATAAACCCCATGGGGCAGAAAACCCCATGAAAATAATGTGGGGTTTAAAAACCCACTTTTTTCTTAAATAACAGTTTAGGGTTTTTAATCCCATAAAATAGATGTCATGGGATTTATTATCCCACATATGCATGGGGTATTTTATCCCATTTGTTTATAATATAAAATTACTATAATATTTTACCTATCTATTAAAATACCAGTACTCACAGAGCAGACAGTATGAGGTGATGTTAACTAAACCAATCCAAGCACATAAATCAGATTCTCAATGATAAGTTACTCGAGACTGATTTATTCATGTTTGCATTAGTTTAATGACTCTAGATTTTCTCTTGCATTGAATAATAATCCACAGATGTTGGTATTGTCTTCCAAAAATGCCTTCTTTTTTTTTTCAAATGACAAGTGTCAGCATCAGAGGTATGCTCTGTCATCCTTTAATGTGCCTAAAAATATGTTATGAAAACTATGTAAATTATGTTTAAAAGTTATAACTTATTCAACATAAGTATTGCCCTGCTTATTGTAAAACTCTTTAAAATCTGACAGGTTGTAAATATTTATCAATACTGAACTGTATAAAAAAAAAACAACAGTTATAATATTATTGTATGTACCAATGTTATATGATCCACTAATTAAGGCATAAATTTACGGTTTATGCAATCACAAAGATTACATATAATGTTTAAACTTCTGATAGCATATTAAAACAGTCTTAAATCTTCGAGAAAATTCGGTCCAAGAATAAATCTCGTTTTTTTTTTCATTATCTATCTTTTTTACTTGGAAGTTATTAAAGAATATATAGATGTATAAATTCAAAATGAAACTGATTTGCAGTCAATGGAATTACCTTTGAAAATGGACAGAAGAAACAAACTTAGCAACACCAAGTGATGGAGTTGAAAACCGGATGTCGAAATTAGTTACAGACAAATCGGGTCACAGACATTTCGATTAGAGCAGTCGATCTTTCGTGAACTTATAAGTATAATGCCGTTTAATGAACTCGAAAATCCTATGAGTAATTTAACATCCTGAACACCGTATTATTATATAAATTATTCATCTAACTATAAACACGATGAATTTAGTGTCGATCGGGGGGGGGGGGGGGGTACAACAATATTAGTACTAATTAATAAATAAATTAAGTGTGCAAAATGTTATATACTTGTAATATATCATTAAACTAATAGTAAAACCAATATAGAGTTCTAAATTTAACAGGAGGTTGTAAGGTGGTTATTAAGGTATACAATAATACTTTTCGACAGATAGTTCAGCTTGTGTACATGTTGAGTTCTCATTGGGGGGTGGGGGGGGGACTTGATGAAAAGTCGCGTTGATTTTTTTCTTTTCCTTAGAGTGTTTTAGTGTAAGAGTATACATTTTGTGAGAATGTCCAGGGGCTATTTTGGATAATAAAAAATAGATACCATGGCTATAGAACATCAGAGGCATGTGACAGAATCAGTGCGTTTAAATATACTCACAATATTGATTTTTTTAAAATTAATTCATAGCATGTATACCGGTAAGTACCTCTTATCTACATGCATTTCTTTCCCACTCTTCTCATTGTATAGGACTTATCCTAAGCGTGCAAAAGCTGGAATTTTGCAGGTTTGAAATCGAATTTCCAGTGCTTGAAATACATAGTCATGGAGAACAAATCATGCAGTCTTTGGAATGATTCAAAAGCTTATCATGAGAATACTTGTAGTGATTTCCACACAGGCAATAATAACTCAGTCTAAGGCCGACAAAAAGGCATCAAAATCTAAGTCAATTGCACATTTGTATCGTTAAATATATTCCCACGATTTCATAATAAACTGAACATGACCAAGCCCTGTGTATACATGTACTTTGTATTCACTGTCCAAATTTCAACACATATGTATACATATCATCGGAACGCCGTGTATACTAAATATATCAATGCATGCTTGATTCTATGTTGTCAAATTTGTATCGAGCCGAGTAGTAACTGTGACTGGATTGATATCATTTTAGATTTTTGTGGCATTTTACAGAAAGAAAATTTCTGCCACGGCGCCACGGCGCTCATTAATATAACTTGATGTAATTAGACATGTGAATGATATCAAAAAGGGCAATTAACTGATTATGGAAAAATATTAAATAAATGGTTTTTTTTAACTAGGATATTTTAAAATCTCATTACCTATTTTTACACTCATCAGATATGATTTCGTGTTCTATAGTCGTTTCTCGTTTAATTACCCTGGGGCGTCGGAAGGTATTCATACCCGGGCGGCAAATTTTATCGATAACAGCTGGAAGGGGGGGGGGGGGGTCGTCGAGATTCAACCTAATTTGACTCGAAATAAAGATATATTCTACGACGTGTTCCATGATTCTTACATTTAATGTTATATCATTGTCACATATTTACTGCACTATCAGAACCAACGCAAAATCATTGTACTTGATCTATGTTTACATTTGACGACATACACATATTTAATTTGATTAGTTTATATTAATGTATGAGCATCAATTTTGATTTTACTTATTAGTCTCTGTTGCACATCCAGAACGTCTTAAAATGAATAACCGTGAATCCTGTGCTGACACAAATTCGCTTGCGGAAAAGTTCAAAAACACTGTAGTATCTCGGTGAATTTGCAGGAACAGATTATTTTAAATCCTGTTTTGTGTCATGGTAAAACGTAAAAATTTCAAAACTCGTTTTAGTTATAATTATAGATAATAAAGTAGCAGAAAATCATGAATTTGTGATATTACCTCGTCAAAATGAACCCTAACTAACCATAGATAGAACTTAAACCAGGAATGATTGAACAATTTTTCTTGCCGAAAAAACTTTTTTGAAACTTGAAATATACAGGGTGGTTATAATAATCCTTCCAGTATTGAAATTGGAATGCAGAAATAATTCATTACTGATAATTGTATTAAGTTGTTGAAGATGTATAAAGATATTTTCACTACAGTAACTTTCAGTACAATGCACAATGTTTGATATGCTCATTCATTGTTACAGTAATATTCTCCGAAAATTGGTTATGGCTTGCATCTTGTTATAAATCATAAAAGCTAGAGAACGTATTTTCTTTACTTCTATCAAATTAATGCCCTGTTAATTGTCATCACACGCCAGAAACGGGTATATAATTATATATCCCCACTCTTGCATATATATAGGCTAACAAGAGAGTTCACACTTCACCGCTCCATTGAACACAGATCGCTGTTATCATCGCCGCTCCAATAAACTGGTCAACAGTGATACATCTTTGCAGAAAAAATCCATCGAAGGTCATTAAATAGATGATCAACATAACATGTCGTTTAACCATTCAATAAATGCTCTTAGAAAAGTCCCTATAACAGGAGGGTGACCAAAAGGAGTTCAACTAAATAAATACTGGGATCAATTTCAAGCGCATACATGTACCCAATACAAAATTATTTTAAAATTTAAATCTACTTCCCAACCCCATTGCCTTTAATCCCAACCCCCGATTCAGTAGCGATATGCTTCCTGATCAGAGCCGTTTAAGTTAGTTCACAATGCACGGTTTTATGAACAGGTCCAAGTTTGCATATATTTTAATATCGATTATGAATGCGTGTGTAGTGGGGGAGGGGGGGGGGGGGTGGTATCGCGTAGTCTACCTATAACTTCATTTTCTCTCTTAATTTCTTTTTTCTTCTTTTTTTTCAATTTTTAACATACTCCCCCAAAAAGTGGGAGGTGGGGAGGGGAACTCTATGATAATTTAATTTTAATAAAAATCTTTGCTGCGAGAGAAAGGCGGGGGGGGGGGGCAGCCCCCTCCCCGGCCCCCAGATCTACGTGCCTGATAAATAAGTTGGTGTTGATTATATATTATACGCACACTAGAAAAATGTGATTGTGTAGACTTACATGTAGTAAATTAAAATTGGAAGAAGGTGGTCACTTTCTCTTTTCCCCCGTGTATATATGTACGACAGTTAATTCAATAGAAGTATATACATCATTCTTATTTTACAAAGGGGTGTTGGTTGACATCCAGATTAATTGCAGCCCCCTTTCCATTACTTTGTTCCTGCTTACACGTGCACAGCTCGATCGGACACCTGTTCTCACGTGTCGTGTGTATGTACCGTTGCTCTTGTAGCATTAGGAGAACAATAGGGTGTATTGGTATACACAGAACGTGCCCGTTACAAGGACACGTAAGAATTCTTATTTAATTGCAAGGTCTGTGAAAGAACAATAGATACTAATGAGGTATACACAGTGTGTCTCCTTGGTTCATCTCAGGCCAGCCCACTCTCATCTAAGTTACAAAAACACCCAGAGCTACATTCTAATTAAATAATTCATTCAAACACAATATTAAAAAAACAAATGTAAAATTATTAAAACACACATGCTGCATTTTCCTTCATTTGGGAAGGGTCTATAAATTTTTTTTTTACTTTCATACTCTTATTTAGACATAATATACGTAAAAACACCAAAGTTTGCAGATTAATTTCACCTAGGTCCACTTTTCAATGATAGAAAATCTTACATTATTAGAATATTAGACTATTTAGGGTCTTCCGTTTCCAGCGGAAGACCCTATTGTTTTTGTTAGGTTTCTTTTTCTCTATTTTTCACTATTATTATTATTATTCTTTTTTTTCTTAACATTTTTCTTAAAACTCAAATATCTCAAATATGCTTCAATGGATTTTTATGAAATTTTCACGAATAATACAAAGTATCAAGGTCTTTTATCATGTACATTTTTGTTGATGACGTCACTTCCGGTCGGCCGTTATATTCATTTTTCTTTTTGTAAAAAATGATCTTGTCCTCCCTTTTTCTTAAACACGATTAAAGATAGAAAATTGAAAGTTTCAGGAATGATAGATTTTTGAATTCCTAGGGCCGATCAGGTAAAACCACGATCGTCCGTCACTTCCGGTCCGCTCAAACAGCATTTTTGGAAAATTGTGTTTTAAAAAATTTTCGAATTAAATAATTTACAATTTTTTTTCCATCAGAATATGTTTTAAACTTATCAAATTTTAATATGAGCAGGTCGTCCGTCACTTCCGGTCGTCACCGGAAGTGATTCCAAAATTTCGATTTTTGGAATTTTAAAGCATATACGTTTTGTAGACATTTTTGTACTGAATACAAAACTAAAAACCGTTTTAAAATCGGACAACGCATTGCAGAGATATTGAAGTTTAAAAATGGCCTTTTCCGGAAATCTTAATTTTGCAATGTAGTCCAAAAATTAGTTTAAAAGGGAGTTAATATAGTAACTCGTACTAAATGTCAACATTTTAATTCAACCCTATTATTAATTCATAATCAAACGGAAGACCCACTCGTTGCTCGCAACGAGATCGTATCTAGTTTTTTTTTATTATTTGAAGTTGAACAATCAAACACATTTGTATACAATAAAGTGATTACAACAGCTTTAAGTACATTTACTCCCAAACAAAATTATTTCTTGGAAGAGAGAGAGAGAGAGAGAGAGAGAGAGAGAGAGAGAGAGAGAGAGATTATTTAGACATTAAATACAGACAAACACCTAATTCTGCAGATTAATTTCACCCAGGTCCACTTTTCAATGATAGAAAATCTTACATCATTAGAATATTAGACTATTTAATCTCTAATTGAATGTACAATGTATCTACATGTATATACATGTATACTGGGTACATACATGTACATTATGTATTTACATGGATGTCAAGTTTCATTTATGAACATTATTCTAATATGCACATATATCAATATCATCCTGATCTCAATCAATTTAATTCAATTCTATATACATCCTGAAAAAATTATCATGATATGCAAACAAATTACATTGTTTCTTCAATGAGTGTTTCTAAAAATATGCAAACCCATTGTGCATTTCTTGAATCTCCTAGAACAATGTCCAGTCCAGTCTTTGATACATGCTATCATACAATGCTTTATTTTGTAGTAATGAGGTTATTTCTTAAAATTATTGATATTTTCATAATCTAATTATTAATCAAGCACGGGAACTTGATACATTAATATGTTATCCTATTGGGAATGCATAATATTAAACTAAACAAGTTAAAATTTCAAAAGTCTATAAACTCGGTCAGCTAATTAACTAAGATTTGCATGTATCTCTGGTATTCATTGGGTGCTCAGATGATTAGCCTTATTTTGGTCACACAAAATTGTAGATCATAATAAACACA
Organism: Magallana hongkongensis; assembly: GCA_016163765.1. Lineage (NCBI taxonomy): Eukaryota > Metazoa > Mollusca > Bivalvia > Ostreida > Ostreidae > Magallana > Magallana hongkongensis. The sequence continues at coordinate 26,864,941 of WFKH01002636.1, read as the reverse complement.
TAATTTTTGCTTGTCACTCAGATTTATAAAATTGATATTATGGAATCATACCAGCAGGATTTTTAGATAATGAAATTCCAATAATATTGACTATGCATGGTTTTATCCATTAAGTAAACATACATGTAAATGTCAAGGAGAAGGAAAATACATGTACATTCAATGACATAGTGGCTAATTTTCTTATCAATCTCTTTAGTTGTATTAGTACAGATCAATTTAAGGTTCTAATATTTTTTTAAATGTGAAGATTGAAATAACAATTATTTGCTCTAATTAATATTTATATTGACAATCAGGGAAAATGAGCTGCCAATGCAAATTTGTGACTACCGGTATTAGAAGTTCTTGATCAGTTATCAGTTGTATTTGATACTTTATTACACTTCATAATATATATTCAAGAATAAGGGTTGTCTGCCGCAATCTACATGTAACTATATATCTAGAACTAGTTGAACTTTTTAAATACATGTATAATTTTATCACATACATGCATGTTGAGATACAATCTATGTTAATTTTCTAAATACCACTGAGACAGTTTTTTCTGTTGATTAAAGAAATGTCAATTAGATATACATGAAGTGGGTAGTGTATTTCTTACATGTGGGTCGGGGAGGGGTTGTTAAAAATTGTTAAAATTGTTCTGCATGCAAAGGTAAACATAGTCCTGACTCTTGAGATTTTCATATAATTATACACTAACTATATATATATAGAGGAGCCTCATCTCAATTTGTTTTCTAAAAATTTTAACTTTCTTACTGCATGCATGGCCAGCCTGCACAAGCCCCAAGCAACTCTACTTGGGATATTGTCTACCCATGCAAAAAATTATCAATTAATTGGAGGAACCCATGCATCCTCTTTTTCAAGCACAAATCAAGAAGTGAAAATTTTGGCAACATTGTTACAGTAGCATTTTCTTTATATCTATTTGATGAAATAAACAACCAATACTAAAGTGTCATTATATGAACAATGGACATGTGTTCCACTCCCCAACAAATGATTGCAATAATTATTCTGACTATACTCCAAAAAACCATTCAAGTGTCAGGTCCCCCCCCCCCCCTTTTTCAAAAATGAGACCGGTCTTTCACACAAAACTATAAATATATCCACTGCCATCTTTGACATTTAGTCTAAGAGTTTATTTCTCACAAAAACACTTTACAATCAGAAAGCTTAGGTTGTGCAATTTTAAGTAGAAATTTTCAAATTTGATCTTAATTATTTAATTGAAAAATAAAAAAGTTAATTCTGTTTTAGTAACATCCCCATTCCCGGCTGAACCAATATCACCTTGTAATAACAGTTTCTGTTTCTGTAATGTTTTTAAGATTAATTATGACCACTTTTAATTCAAAAGCCATTTTTATTACAATCAGTTATATCAAGAATTCTGTACCTTTTACAGATGTAAAAACATTGACTATTATTCCCATTCAAATTAAATGTTTCATGTTATATTTTACCCCTTGTCTAAAGTCAACACAACAGTCATAGCTGCAAGATGAATTAAAAGTTTACCGGTACTTTGGATCCTCATGAACTTAATATTAGTCATTAGGGACCTACATATTGCATACCAATTTCAACAGGAGACATCTCTCTAACTAACGCTAATCACTAAAAACTATTTCATGACTTTTTGCAACACGACATAAGCCTGAAAGTACAGCAATTCTCCATTTCACCAAATAATTGACAGGTACAAATAATCTGAAACAGTCCCTTTGTACCTTTAACTTACACTAACATTCTATAAAAGGGAATTTTGTATTAGAATAAGAAAGCATATTCAGTTCTAAGAAAAAGTAAACCCCATAATGCCATTTCCATTGAGGTTTAAGAAAAAATATAACCATTTAAGTGAACCCACTATCTCCACTTCACTTAATCATCTATCTATAAGTATAAACACAGATTCATGGGGTTTAAATTTCCTTCAGTAAAACATTTTTACTAAATAATCATTTAGAGGTCAATTGCTCTTCAGTCTCCTCTAATAAGAAACCTTATTCAATACTACAAGTATCTTCATGATATTATCATGATAAAGGCATCACATCACATAGAAATACCCTTACATGTATACCCTCCCCCTATCTTTCGAATTTCATGAAGTGCAGCTAGATGTTTAAAAACCTTTCACATATAGTATCATAAAACCTGTGGCAATTTCCTTGAGTCAATTCTCACACATATTTGAAAACAATTGTCATAGGAACTAAAAATTGACCTTTTGATTTGTAGCATTTTACATGCATATATCTATATAGCCACAGACAAATAGATATTCCTCCTGCATATGATATTTCTTGATTCCATGAAAAAGTGAGCTTAATTAAACAATCATTTTTAGTGAATATCTTATATATACTTATATAGCTATATGGGGTTTCTACTCTCTTGTCAACCATGCTAAAGCAATAAGACCTACATGTATATAATTATAGCTACCAGTGTGATGCATGCTTTTAAGTAAAATAAGATTCATATACAGCTGGATATAGCTGCATGGTGATAATAGAATTTCATGAAAAAATGTTCAAATTTTACTTATGTTTTTCTACATGTATATAAAATAAATATTGCAAATATTTATTTTTTCTTGTTCATTAATTTAAAAATAATTTTCATAGTAGATGTTATTTTATGGTCAAAGGTACATTTACATATCCTACATGTTAATTGAAGGATGAGGTGCATGATTTTCAACTATGTACTAGATATATCTAACATTATTCAAATATAACTTTTGGACAGAATAAGCAACGGAGCAATCATGGGTTTTTTAACATTTTGTTTTCTATGATAACTGTGTTTGTCTACATGTCAACTTAATTTCGAAAAATTTTTATTACTGGAACAGAAACAAACACCTGAGCTAAAGATTGTCGTGTTAACTTTTTCTTTTCAAAGTATTTGTACTTTTCAATCTAATCCGAGATTCCTCTGACCCTAACCTCCGCTTTTGACGTGCGTCACAATATTAAAACGGATGTTAGAGTCGGAAAAGTCTCGGAATATTTTCTGTCCCCTGTATTTTCACGTGTATGTTTTGCACATCACTCTTTCGAATTTCTATTTATTATTTTCTTATGTATATGTATGTCTTATTGTGTATTGACCAACACACCATACACTGTAAAACAGTGCAATTAAAAGGGGTGGGGGTCCCAAGGTACACAAGAGTAGAATGCTGTAATTAGAGTCCATGTTTGCATGATGTTAACTTTACCTTAAATATTTGAATATAGCAGATCTTTACCATATCACCTTTCACTTAATTTATAAATTAAAAAACTCAGACAGGCTTCATTTTCGCTAGCCAAGGGTTTTCAGTCCACTCCGTTCCCCATAAACGGAGAGCGAAGTGGACCAAAAACCCTTGGCTAGCGAAGATGGACAGGCTTGTGCTTAATTAAGGTATTCGATGTATAATGAAGGGATATTGAACAATTTTGAATCATTTTAAACTAGTTAAATATGCATTGCTAGATAACAATGAAAGTAAAGTGAACCAAATTCACATGACTGACATCATATATGAAGCCGGTCATTTTGCACCTTAAAATTTTTTAAAGAGTTATCTCCTCTTGATGAAAAAAGGAAAATTTTAATTTCGTCAAAATATCTGCGGTAAATGATTAATTTTATTTCATATTTTAATAAAGAAAAAGTTTATGCATATATTAACCAAGAGAGTTTTACGAATTTTAAGTCACCTTTTACAATATCTTTATAAAACATACGTTGCCCATAGACTTCAATGCAAAATTAAAGGTGTAATTAGTTGGACCATAATCAAAATTTTGAAAATCCCTTTGGTGGAGTATCTTTATTTGATTACACCTTCAAAATGATATCATGATTAAGAATATTGGACCATTCATTTATTAGGTAGGATATGTGGTCGTTATACATCGAATACCTTAAATAAAGATATTTGACATGGTAAGTATCCAATCTAATTAAAATTAGACCTTTCGTCTGGCTCTGTGTTATATATTGTTACAGCTGGGGAAAGAGCATGTAAAACAGAGTGCAAGATGAAAAGAACTTCATATTATATCAAGCTCAGATTTTAGGTTAATGTAAACAGGGGTAGACACTAACTTAAAATGCATGGTTGCCTGCAGGGCTACCAAATTTTATTTCTTACTAGCCCTGTCCGTGAATTAGTAGCCCTGCAGCCAAAGGCTGCTGGCCGAGTCGCGGAACGATGAGGTGGGTAGGTGCGGGAGGGTTTCCCTCTCCTTCCGTGGGGGTGGGGGGGGGGGTTACTGGGGGCCAACCCTGGAAAATTTTGGAAATAAACATGCGAAATCCTGCATTCTGGCTGTATTTTTGAGAAAAATTGTAACTTTATCAATAAAAAGTAAGATGATTTTTTTTACCTTAATGGAAGAAACAAATTTTATAAAGGCAAGTGGGCCTATATTTATCTGTCAAATTTTTACTTAAAAAAAAGTACTGGTACCAAGATTTCTATCATGCAAATCCATCTATTGTTCCTAAATAAAGAGATTCTAAAGAGTTAGAACTCATAATAACATGTGAATAATGCCAAATCTTTATTTGAAAATTGACATCCAGTTATGTTTTCAGTTGTAAAACCATCGGTGATATTCTTGATCTGCCAGGTAATGCCATATTTTTCCCAGATCAATTGTCTAAGCCGGTGCACTGCTTGCATTCTCTGTTAATTCACTAACGTTTCAAACACTTTGATAATCAAGATTTTTGATAAGTCGATCGGACCAAAACAATGTCGTACATTAACAAAGTAGAGAGACTGAGTTATCTCGCACGGACGATTCAAAATCTCGGTAGCGTATAATCTGAATTTGTATATTACATTTTAAAAATATTAACACATTGCTTTCAGTGGTAGTATGGTATTTAAAATTTCAGTAGCCCCGCAGGACAACTTTATGACTTGTTTGGTAGCCCGACCTCAAGTTTCAGTTGTCCCGGGCTAGCGGGCTACCGTTAGTGTCGAACCCTGAATATTCCCTGATATCTTTAAAACATTCTTCTCAAGATTTAATTATTTCACTTTAAAAATTGTTTACATACAATGCATATCACATCTACATTGTATGTAAACAATTTTTATAGTAAGACAAATGTAATAATTTTTACTACATGTGCCTCAGATCTCTCTCTCTCTCTCTCTCTCTCTCTCTCTCTCTCTCTCTCTTTTTCTCTCTCTCTTAATTTGATATGTGTCTATACCTGAAAAAAGGGATAAAAAATTTTAATCATGTTATATTATGACTTGATATGCAAATTTTTGTTTTTGTACTGCCTAAATGTTAATGTCATGTATTGGGATATCTCATACTTATTACACTGCATGGTCAGTATAGTATTTCTGGAAAAAATACACTTAAAAAATTAGGACATGTATGTTAACACAGCTAATTGATTTTTTTTTTTAAATTTCAGCTCAAAACAGACTCTTGTTACAACATGGCGGTCACAAGGCACCTGCTGATTCTTGTGGTTTCAGCTCTTAAGGTTAACCTGTCAACTCTACCCACATGCATATTCCTTGTGTTCTACAGACTATTTACCGGTAATTACTGTTTTAGCATGGTTCAAAGGAGACTAGAAACCAGAATAGATTAGATATTCACTAAATATGATTGTTAGCTTACTCTTTTTCATGGAAACAAGAAATCACATGCAGGACAGCATGTCTATTCATTAATTAAAATGCTACAAATCATTCAATAAACAAAAAAAGATCAAATTTTATTATCATTGATGATTGTTTTCAAATGTGTGTGAGAAATGACTCAAAGAAATTGCCACAAGTTTCATAAAATTAGGTAAAGGATTTGAAACCATGACTGTTTATGAAAGTCAAAAGATTGGGGGAGGGTATACATGTAAGGGCATTTCTAAGCGATATGATTCTTTTATCATGATAATATCATGTAGATTTATGTTATATTGAATAAGGTTTCTTATTAAAGGAGGTTGAACAACAATTGACCTCTAAAAGGTCGGGTAAAGATGTTTTACTATATGGAGAACCCTATGAATCTGTGTTAAATAGAGGAAAGTGGAAATGGTGGGTTCACTTAAATGGCCATATTTTCATCAAACCTCAATGGAATTGGCAATATGTGGTATACTTTTTCTCAGAATTGCATTAGCTTTCTAATTCTAAGACAAAACATCTTTTCATAAAATGTTAGTGTACTAAGTTAAAGGTAGCAAGGGACAGTTTCGGATAAAGTACCCGTTAATATTTTTGTAAAATTGAGAGTTGCTGTACTGAAGGCTTATGAGTGTTGCTAAGATTCATGAAATGAATTTTGATTATTATCATTAGTTAGAGGGATGTCTCTTGTTGGAATTGGTATGCAATATGAAGGCCCCTAATGTTAAGTACATGGGAAGCAGAAGTAAATTGTGAAACTTGCGACTATAACTGTTGTGTTGACTGTACACTGTGAAATTACAGGTTACAAACTGGAGATTATATAACTCGAAATGTAGGTGGATGGGACATTATATACCTATTTACTGGCTTTGAGTAAATGGGTATTTCATTATACCAAAGAAAACTTTATTTGTTAGCAGAATTTCTTGATGATAAACAAATAAGAGTTATCGGACTTTGAATTTAATGCAGCGATTGGATTACGTCAGAGGTGTTCCGAGTTTAAAAAGGAGGGAAATCGAATGTCGCCGGTGAATAGTTTCGATGACTATTCACCATGGGCAGATAGCACAGAAACTATTTCACGGTTAGATAGAAAAGCATGTTTATTAATTGTAATTTTACTGGGAAAATATTCACAGAGGTGTAATAAAGTAATTTATACATTGGTAAGTTTCTGACATGTGATGGTGCAACAAGCACACAGTACGGAAGGTCAACCCTTTGAAAAGCAGTGTAGAGGAGAAGTTGCTCTAAAAGTTTTTAGGTCACCTGAGTCACTCAGGTGACCTATTGCAATTGGTCTTCGTCCATCGTCATGCGCCGTGCATCGCTATTACTGGTGAACTACTAGACCAATTTGCATGAAATTTCCAGAACTGAGAGAACATTAAAAGATCTTGATGTTACAAAATTTTGGGCTGA
>WFKH01002636.1:26845076-26856522 GCA_016163765.1 Magallana hongkongensis | reverse complement strand
GCTTTGCAACGAGCTTTGCTCTAGTTATTATTATTCTTCTTGGTAGACACCCTTAATTTCTCAGCCATTTCTCTATCGATTTTAATGATTTTTACAGGGATGATGTCTTAGGTGAATGTCTCTTTGCATCCCACTTTCTGTCTGAAAATTCACTTCCGCTTTTGAATTATCTCCCTTTTTCGTGTTTTTTGGATCATGATTTGTCAACGCATGTTCTCAAAAACCGTTATAGTTAGAGACTTGAAATTTTTATGCAAGATAGAGTGGTTATGGTAAATTTGCATGCTTGTTTTAGATTTCACCAGAAGGCATTATGCTTGAAGCTCGCCTGGACCTGAAAATGTTGATGTTAACTTTTTTGACAATTTTGGGGAAATTTGAGACTTGATAACGAATATCTTTTTTGTCATAAATATTTTGTTATCATATATAGAACAATAAAAGTTTCTATTTACAAGAGCTTTCATCTGACACCCAGAAAAAAGGGCTGGCCCCTCATATTAGGGGTCCAGAAGGGTCTAAAGTCAATTATCTGTATCTCTTTCATAAGAAATAGTTTGTAATGTTTTATAGAAGCAAAATTGTTTATCTTCTCGTTAGTTATCTATACATGATTAAAAATTGCTGATATGTTACATAATTAGGGGTTTTAAGGGGCTAGAAGTCCAATATTTTGATCATTTATATCTTAAAAAGGAGAAATATTTTGAATATATTACATGTATAGAAGAAAAGATGCTCAGAATAATGTTTGTAATGATATGTAACAACCAAAAATTCGTAAAATGGCCCCTATAAGGAGATAAGGGGTCGGTCCCTAAAACAATCTTTTTCAAATATCTCAAGAACGGTAACGAATTTCTTAACTCTTCTATTTACCTCGCCCTCTGTTTCAGTTGGTTATGTTCCTGAAAAGTGTTACATAGAATTACGATGTGAATACCCTTATGCAATATAATGAATATAATATTAAAACAATAAAAAATGAACTGAAATCTTGATTTAATGAGACAGAGTGAAAAGAAAAGGTTTGATTTTTAAACAAAGACAATTATTAAATAATCTTGCTTAATCTTATAAAACTGTACGAAGCATTTGGATGCAACTGCAAGTTTGTGAAGACTAACATATTTAGACACATTATTTGTTTTTTCAATATAGAGAAATAGAGAAATAGTAGAAATAACTTATTTGGGGTTATTATGATCATTGATAGTTCCTCATGCATCTATACATACCGTTCATGCACATTGGGTATATGGTACCAAATTGGTATATTGAAGGTGCCCATGTTACCATGTCATTCCCAGCACCGCTGTCAAAGCGATGCCATCCCTCAGACAGGAAGTTGTCACTAATAGCAATGTCGTTTGACTGTATTGTTTAGTTAGCTGATCGTTTATATTGATTTATAATCGTGCGGATTGAGCAGGGATCTATATATTTCAAAATAATTTAAAAATTTAATTGAAAAATTAACCAACTCTCTTCTTAAAGATTATGTTTTATTGTTTTTGATTATATTGGACCAAAAACTGTCTAGTGTTCACTAGGCAATAATATACAGTACTATATTGCCATCAACTTCCATTTGTTTATTTGTTGATATAGCAGAAACAGTCTGATTTTGAAGAATGTTAATTAGTTCTGAAACAGTCTGTCAAGATCATTAAGTGTAATATGAGACATATCGAGCTAACTAATATTAGGCTTCCAAACGTTTAACAATGCATGTACAGAGGACGATCGTCTTATAATTCTGAGAATTAATTTTGCGATGCCACGTAGGATATATATGCTAGAAATCAGAAAAATGACTATTCTGTGAGAGATTTAAAGAGGCTCCATGGTCAACAAACTAACCATCAGATTTAAATTAAATTTTTCGAATTGATTTTTTGAGCTATAAACTTTCATATTCAAAGCAAAATCCATACAATTTAGCTTTAAAATTGGCACATTTTCATACACCTTCATGCAGAGTTCTTCTTCTCGAGGAAATCAAAATAGTTTTAAAATGGCCACAATCATCAATCCTTCTTAACTGATCCCTCACAGTTTTTGGTATTTATCTTTTACATAGACATGTACGTATGTACACTCTCTCAGGACACAACATTTGTATTTATTAAGCTGTACTACACACCTAAACTTACCTGGGATAAACCGACTCGGGTTTCATTTGAATATGTTATCAAACATACGTGTTGTGCACCAGCGTATTGCAACTTTCTACTCAGCTTAGTCTTGATTTGTAATTTGATCTCAACCATTTTTACTTTTTTAATACTAACTAAGTTAAATCATGCAAATTCCGAAGTATCTTTCTATTCACAAAAGATATCTAAATGTAACAATAGTTTAAAAACCGTCACCTCTCTTTAAAACTGAATTTCTCATTGACATTGAAATTTTACAAAATACTTGAATCTTACAAATGCAAATAAAAAAATTTTAACTGAAAGATATTTCAAATTTAAAAACACATTAAAATACCCGAGTAGTTTTCCTTCAGTAGTGTGGCAAATATAATCATGCTCAAAAAACTGGCCGGATGCATTCTGTAAAGAGAACAGCTGACATGTTTATCTTTAAATTGTATTTTCTCATCATTGTGAATCGTTCCTTTATACATTTATAAATTCCTATCAGTAGAATAAACGTCTTGAATTAGTTTCATTATAAGCAGTAAGTGTTTTTAAAAGTATATAGGTATACTTACTTGTGGTGCTCCGTTGGAGCCACTTCACACTTTCGCTTCTTCGCCTTTGCACCTACGCACTTTCACCTTCGAATCTTCGCACTCTCGCATATTCGCCCTATAGGCGAAAGTGCGTAAGTCGAAGTCGCCCCAACGGAACACTATTTATACTATTTACATTCAATGCAAGATTAGCAGTACATTTCGGAATTTTTGACAAAAGCATTGCTTTTTTAAATAAAAATGTTTCAGATTTATCATTAGTTGTATAGAATAATACCAAACTGTATATTTTCAATAAAATTTTAATCAAGCAATGTTTCAAGATTAAATATTTTAAGGTGACTGGATCTATTCAACCTCAAGACAAATTAGCAAACAACTTTACGTAACATTTCTAAGCGTTACATTAAAGAATACATGTAAACGTCATTTGCATCACGTTCTATTCTCAAAACAAAAACATAATGCAACTTCAAATGCAAATAAGTGATGAAATATGACATAATAAATTAAATAAATATAAGACACTTACGTTGTACTTTGTGGTAGGTCATACGTTTTTGAAGCTTCCTTGTCCAAGACACAGTAGACACAGGTTTATTTTAAAAACTAAACCTGATTGGTTGGAAAAATATGAAACGAACGCAAGAAATACAATAACAAACCATTTATTGAATTACGCAATCTAGTCTTAAAAGCTGTTTTTCTTTTGATTTGAGGAGTCGCGACACAGGATCTTGTCAACTAAAAATGCAAGACGATGCAAGAGGCTGACTCATTATTTTACTTTCAATAGTAACTAACCACCATGCACATTGAGCACGTGAAGGAGGTAATATATGAAAATATGCTAATACTTAAGGTGATATGAGATACCATACTATGACCTTTATCCTATCGAGATAAACAATAAAATCAAACATAATTTTATAATCTTTTTTTCCTTTTCGAAATATATTATCTAATAGCGTAGCTATATTAGTTAGAATTTTAACTACGAATCTTTAAGTCTTGAGTTCAAATTCCGCCGAGGCTTTCATAATTTTGGGGTAAATTTAAAACCAATTAACCCTTTCAGTGAATCAATCTTACAAACTTTTCAATTGTGTAGGTAGCTGGGCCAAAATAGGTGTAGTGCATGTAGATATATGTAGGTCTACTATCATCTGCATTCTGAGAATTAGACCTTCAAATGAAATCAAAGGAAATGATACAAAACTCCAAATGAAGCGAATAAAGGAATAAAAGTTTTCTTTGACAAAATTAGTTTTGTGAATACAAAGCGGGTAATATTATTGGGTTAGATTTTTTGAGATAACAGGAAATCTGAGAATTCACAAAAGGTGTTGTCAATAGAGAACTGTGGGACCGCTTTTCAAAACTAATGTTGATGAATTTTAATTGCTTTTATTTCAATGTATAGTGTACATGTACAGATTCAAAATTCTACCAATTTGTTTTGTTGGTTAGAGAAAGAAACTTGGAAAGACCATGACCAGTTGACATCAAAAACTAAGATCATGCTAAAGGCAGTGCTTTCTACGCCAAAATACCCAGTATGACAAGCTAAAACTGTTTGAATAATGAAGGAATCTAGTATGTAGTGTGACCACAACATCGCCCCAGAGAAATTATTCTAGCTAGTTAGCATTGCTCTACTAAAACTATCTATTATATGACCTTTAAAGGAATTTTAAAAGGTATACGTGAAATTCAAATTCATAACGTTTGGCCTTAATGGGTGCAGTACATAAAATAACATCCTGGCGCTATCAGTTGAATTTGGATATTCATCATTCAAGCGCGAAACACCAAAATGAAAGTTCCTTTTTTTTTGTTGTTGAGTTTTCCACTTTCACAACATATGTACATACATGACATTTTTCATAAAGTCGTTTATACAACCATATTGGAAAAATTTTTACTACCTAACTCTCTAAGTTAATCAAGGTTACAAACCTTTGAATTATGTTGTTTGTTAGGCCAAAATAGTTGTAGTTCATATATACATGTTATTATAAAACATTAATAATATATAAAGGCTTGCTATCAGTCCCAGATTACCACCTCCAAATTAAATCAAAGAAAATGATTTAACACTCCAAATACCGCCTATGAAAGAAATGAGTTTAAAAAAAAAGACTATTAGAGTTTAATTTCTTTGCCAAAATGGATTTTCTTATAATACAAGACGGATCCTATTGCACAAAACTTTCCTTTCGTGAGAGCAAAACTAATATGTCGCTCATAGAGTACTATGTAACCGTTTTTTAGAAACCATACGCGCGTTGATAAATATTGCGAAAGTTTAATTTGCCCACATTTCTATGTTAACAGTACAAATGACTTTCTGACATCCATTAACCCATAATTTTGTTGGTCAGAAGAAGGAAGTTGGAATAACCAGTTGACCTTCAAAAACAAAGAAAGATTTCATAACCACAACTATATAGTTAACCAGGTCAAAGCGGAAGGATTGCAATGATAGGCATATTGCGGTTAGGGCTGGCCATTAAACAACCGCGGGTTTCAGTTAAACTTCATTTTCATCTTCGGTAATGCAAAAGTATGCAGAATAGAATGTTATTTGACCTTCAAAATAATTAAAGGTAACATGAACTTAAATCATAGTGCTATGCGGACCTAATTGAATGCAATGCTTAAAATGTTATTCATGCAGGTATAAGAAGGGTTTTCACAAAATTTCAGAGACAGAGAGCACCAAACTAACAATCTGTTTGCTGCAATTTTATCATACAACTATGTTCTGTTCCATGTCAAACAATACCACTAAAATCAAAACCAGGCTTTATTCATTTTTTGAGAAAAAGAGAAATTAGTGAAGACACGTTTGTCAAGGCCGCAATGTGCGATGTCGAAACCTTTCAGTATTTACGGCGTTGCTAAGCCCTTTACATCTTATTTCCGAAAATGTCCTGGAAAAAAAATATTTTCTTTAAATATTTACCCTGAGTGCACATTCACTATTCATTTCTAGTTTTATTAATTATTTAATAAGAACAAACGATTACCGACTCCAAGCACATCTGTCAAACCGAAATGTGTCGTCCATTATATCAGTTAATACTTGTCCAGATATTTTCGATGTTGCTAGACTACTAATTTACATATTGCATTTTTAAGCATCTTTAATTGTTTTTTACTTTAAAATTGGCATAAGATTTGTTTTAAGGTCTATCCAATTTTTATTTATCGGTGCGCCGCCTAAAACGCTGACGTCATAATTTTGATACAAGTTCACACTTTAACTTAAAAAAAATTGCGCTAAAAAATCTTTGAAAAAAATGTTCTAGCTAAAACACATATTGGGAAACAATAAACAAATTCACAAATTTAAATTCATTTTTTTTTTTAACATTTTCCGTCGAAAAGTTCTTCTCGCGATTTTCATTTCTTAAAATTGATTTAAACTTTTCGTTTTTAACATTGCAACACATGTCAAAGTAATGATCAATTATGCTTTTATTTTACTAATTTAATCTCATACAGTATTTGATATCAAAACATAGTTTCAATGCAACCAACTTGAAGTCTTTGTGGCACACGTTTCATCTTCCTTCGATTAACTGAATAACGCTACTTGTCTACCCTTTGGGACAAAACCCCATACGTTTACGGACACCACAAGTTGTACTCAAATGAACGTGTTTACAGTGTCTTACCTTATTGTGGTATTGATAGTGTTCAGTTTGGTTACATTAGTGTTTATATTTTAGTAGTACAAAATTCCTAGATAATTTTTTTTACACAAAGGATTCATTAAATATACATTTATAGATGTTCGAAATATGAGTTGCGACCATGATAATTACAGTTTACTTCTATTAATTTGTTCTTATTCAAGATTCTTTGGGTGCATATATAGCTACGGATTATTCATTGACCAAGAGAGAAAAAACTCGAACACAAACCACAGAAATGTACATGTAACGGTCGTATATCGTTCGTTTTTCAATCTTGGTTCAAAAAATATTATCCGACAGAATAATTTCTTAGTTTTTAATCACAAACTTAATTTATGTCATCTGTCAAAATATGTATCACATTTGGATTAACAGTTTACAAACGTCTTGCTTCAAATTAACAAATTTCAAACACAGGTTACAGGCAAAACAAAAAATGCCCGACTTTCTTAATTGGCTAAATCCTGCATAATGACAACAGAGAAATACCAATAGGTTTCCAAACAAATGTTGAAAATGAATATTATAAAAGCAAGCTTTTTATAAAGTTTATTTTACCAAAATACTTGACTTTTTCGAAGTTACTTTCAGAGACTTTGGTGGTCATCATGGACCTTTTTTTTTATTACATTGATCTCCCTTTGAATAAAAGCTCTGTATAAAGATTTAGGATACATCTCATTAAATTTACATTTTTCTTACGTAATAATAATTTACAAAAATCCCATTTTCTAAAATTTTAGGTAGATCCGAGGAATAATTTGTTGACCAGCAAGCTTCCTTAAATGAACATAAAATTATAACACAAAATGATGAACGACATCTTTCATCGTATAATAGAGAGGTTGAGATTTCAAACGTGTACGGGTACATGTACGTGTACTAGGGGAATCACCTAAATTTTTCGCGTATTACGACATCAGTTTTTGTGACGACAAAGTTTCTACACGTCCTCTAAACTTGTAGAGTGTCGTCTACATGTAAGTACAAACTTGTAGCTTTTACAACAAAAATAATCTAATTGATGAGTTAATATGTTCTTATGATATATTGTGTGGAATTTTAAACTTTATTTGCATGCAAATTGATAAGAAATATACCATTTATTTGGAATAATATAAATAAATTCATGTCACAAAACTGCGTCGATTTACGTACACGTTTATATCCTACAAGTTATGAAATCTCAATTGATAAATTACAAAATCGTGTGCGTGTTGTTGAAACACACGTACGCGTACCCGTACACATTTTAAATGTCAACCTCTCTAATATTAAGCAAAAATCAAATGCTTTCAACGAAGCTTCCAAGAAGTGTTTACATATTTAAAAACGTAGATTCTGAATCAATAAATTTCTATCATTCATATACATATAAATGCATATTTATCTCTGATTTGATGCGCAAAATACACGATAAGAAACAGCACACTGGTTGAATCAAAATATATAAAGAAGATAACAAAAAAAAAAACAACAAACAACAAAAAACAAAACAAAAGACAACAAAAGATTTAAAAGTAACAAAAAAAACAAAAATGGTAGCTAATCAGGTAGAAAATATTGTAAAGGTTTGTACTTTTAATCAGAAAATAAGATACTTTAATCGTTATTAGTTGGTTGTTCCAAAACGCCAGGTTGTTGTAGTATTTGCGTTTTAATATATAATTGGGCTTCAAAAAGTTTTTGTTTTTTTTTTCATTTTTGAACTTAGTAATGAAGCATAATGCTTCATGCATTTAACAAAAATATGAAACAAGATATCGAGGCTCCATTCACGATTGTTTAAGGATTATTTTTTTTTCAATATATGACGATCAATGTCAATTAGTGATAATTTATTTTCCAATGTCTACAGGAAAGATATATGTTAGGTACACTGTATAATTTCATAAGAATTTGGATATTTTAAGACGATTAAATATCAATTTCATATATTGTTACAGTTAATATTGATATTGAACAATAATGAATTCAAAAGATTAATCACACTTACAATTTGTAATAATATTGTATGTGTTTTTGTTGCATTTCAAAAGAGTTTTTGGATTTGAAAAAAAAATATGAGTTAAATTGGACATTAAAAGCATGATTTTTGCCAATTTGGAATAAAAAACAAATTACACATCTAAGTGGGGAATTAGTTCAGAACTTTTAAAGATAGAAGGACACATCATTAAGATGGACTGCTATCTCCTGTTGCCTTGAAGATGTCGTATACCGATTCGTATCTAGGAGGCGGGGACTGGTTACGATCGCAATCGGTGGTCTCGATGGAGGCTGGAGGCTGCCCAACCTCAAGTTGCGTCATCTGAAGGTCCACAAATGATGGGCTGAAACCATTGTACATTAATTAATGATCCATCTAATTTCATTTTTATCTTGAAAATACAAATATATATGCCGAATGCATTAAAAATATGTCAGACAGTTTCAAAAAGTTTACGGCTTAAGAAGGTGTGATATTTCTAAACAATAGGCAAAAATAAAAAAAATGCCCTTTAAAATTCATAATCTGATTTTGAGATTTACCTGAAACATTATAACAGAACTTATAAAGTCTTGTATTAAGACAATTCTAATAGTCTTATTCTCAGCTTACAATCGGACGACCCACTACTACAAAATCAAAGACATTACTTAAAGGGCAGTGGTTTTTAACACATTAACACATTTAATTAAAACAATAATTAAGAACTTCAAATTATACCTCAACTTTGTAGGTGGTTTCAGCTTTACGTGATGTACGATAAAAAATACGATTAAAACAAGGATAATCGCACAAATGACAACAATGACGATAAGCAAAGGAGAATCGGTTTCTACAAATAAACCAAAACAAAGTATTTAAAAATTTATTAACTACAGTTTAATAAAAAAGATTCGGGAGGTCATCAACAACTCAGCAATCACGAATCAATTAATTAGTTCCCATTTATCAAATGATTATGTATTTTTTACAAACATTCCAGATTAAAATAATCTAGAAACTGTATGTTTCACATATTTTTAGTATCATTCATAGTGATAAATTATAACAAAATAATGTGCAATCTTATGCTTCGTTTTATTAGCTACGTATCAATGAACATTCCATATTCATCGTCTAGATTTGGTTTGCATATAATGTGGTTAAAGCTTATGTATCATGCCTATATATCATAAAGTTCTATTGCTAGAATAGATTCGAAGTTTCCCTAAACTTAGTTTAATGAAGAAAAGGAAAGACAGATAGTTACTCAATTGATGGAAGATCTTTCTAAACTGCTGCTTACTTAATAAAAGACAAGACTTCTGAAAGCTTCTTATCTATTAAATAAGGATAAAAATGTAAAATAACTTTAAAACCTACCATCCTGTTTCTCAGATGGAACAAAGTTTGATCTTCCCGGAAAATTATCATTTTTAGCATCCATTGTACTAATTTGAGTGACTGTATTGACTCTTGTCATCGTTGAGGACTCCGTGCAGGTGGACTGGTGGTTAAAAGGTATTTTGCATTTCAAAGTATTATTCCTCTTCATTTTAGATTTTTTGAACCAAAACGATTTTAACAAATTATTTCATAAACTTATATGTTCAAATTAACAGCAACTATATGATGATACATATAATACAAAAGATGTATCACAAAACTTTCGAAACGTGTTTTCGCACTTCATTTAGTAAAATGAAGAACAAACAACACATAACGATATGCCTGATCAAAATGACTTTTAATTGGCGGTTGATTTATATGAACGTATTCATTTAGGCAACACGGAATGAATTTTAAAACTTACTTAAGATTAAAAGAGATGGAAATTATCCATTTTTGATATAAAAATTATATAATCAGTTTCGACAAGGAAATGAAAAATATTGTGAGAAAACAATTTGCTAAATAATATATATATAATAATATATATATAATATATATATATATACACGAGGGTCATAAAAAAATACGAAGACTTTTGCCATAGCTATGTTATTTAACGTCATATCATTACTAAATTAAGAAGACATAATTTAGCAATTGTTTCAAACAATTTGAAATCAAAAATGCTCACATATTCCTTTATTTTTAAAAATAATTTAGAATCTAATCCTGCAAAAATGAGGTCACGGCGCACGGTCAAACTTTGTGTTCTGTCAACAATAAACCATATTATGTTGAAAGTAATATCTCCATAAATTGGTCTTAAAACCGACTAATATTGAAACCTAAAATTAAAAATTGTTATGATATTCTATGTACCAAATAATGACGGGATCTATAGATTTGTTGAACAGGCATCAGTAACTAAAGACATATAGTCCTCTTTAAAATTGACTAAAAACATTGACGTCGCCGGACGTCACGGCGCAACGAAAAGTATAAACAGTATGGATCTAACTCGGGAAAAAGCCGATAAAAACTGTGAAAATGCTCAATAGTGGAAAAAATAAGTCAAAAATGATTTGCACATTTGTGTTTAACTCTAACACATTTTGTGGGGGTTGTGGTAAATGTATTTTGAATATCAAACATTACGAAAGACAATAGAATATCTGTAAATATTTGATCAAAAAAAAAACAACGTCATCTGACATTCAGGGATTTTTCTTACTGTAAACGAAGAGACGTACGGTAAAAAATAAGAAAACTTCGAGGAACTAACTTATGATTTTCGAACAACTGTGTACAAATTAGATGTCAAGTGATATAGTGCCGATTTAAATTGTATGGTGAAAAGCACAAAAGAGTCAGGGTGATATAAAAATTGGACATTTCTATTAACTGTGCTTGCGTCATCTTGACTTCATGTTTTCAACGTTACCCTGCGCCGTGATGACAAAACATGTTGATTTTAAAATCGGGTAACAAAAATACCTTTTCAACAAATGTAACGAAACTTCGTATATCAATAAAATAAGTATTGTTGCATAAAATAATCTGTTAGTTATGACTTTAATGAAAAATATATGATAAACAGCCACATTGTCTTCGTATTGTTTGATTGACCCTCGTATATATATATATATATATATATATATATATATATATATATATATA
>WFKH01002636.1:26826926-26844976 GCA_016163765.1 Magallana hongkongensis | reverse complement strand
CGATACGATAGCATAGGATTGTAAAAAATAACGTTGCGGGTACTGTAACTCTTCTTGAAGAATGCAGAAACTTAATTTATAATAATATAATTACCGATATGCTACATTCCGGTGGTGTTGCACTACAGGTGTAACATGCATCGTTGTAAATGACCAGTGCCAAAGATTCACTAAAGTGTATTGCGTCATAGGATAAACTTATATAAAAACCCATTCCATAGGAATCTACTGAAGAAGATCGCTTTGAGCGACTGTTTGGAATGCTGATTTTTAAAATGGTAAGGCTCATGTATGTTGGCTTGAGAGTAGTTGTAGATAAAATCTTTGTAGTTTCCGATTTTTTCATCTAAAAAATACCTCATCATTTTCAAATCATACATTTTGAAATATTTCTAAAGCATTAATTTAAACTAATTTTAGAGAAATCTTACGATAAATATAATTATTTTAAATATAAACTAAAACTGAACATCGGTTAGCCTTTGTAAAATTGTGGACTTGGATCATACACCGTTATTCCAAATGTTAAACAACATTTAACAAAACGATGTTACAATATTTTGCCCTATCTCACCTCAAAACTCTCAAATTTGACGAACACAGTTTCTGATTGAAAGTAGCCAAATATGTTTGTTTCTTCGCAAGGCCGTTTTGTGTTTTTACATAATCCACCATCCGGTAATGATAAGTTGGAAGGAGGTGTTGTTTTTGCATGTGAACAGTCTACACCGACATATGAAGACTTGCACATACAAGTACCTTTTAATACAAAATTATTCAAACGTTTAATATTTCGACTTTAGAAAAATATATGAGTGTATGGTTTTATTACTTTATATAAATGACAATATATATGTATGACACAACAGACGGTTATGAATTTATTGATTTATATATACCTTCATTACATGCACCATTGGAAGAGCAATCATTGGGACAAACGAGTTTTCCTATTCTTTCAACCACAGAGAAAACTTCAGAATCATTTTTTGTATGGAATATTTCGTATTTTTTGATCTGCTCGAAACAATAATCTTTTACCGATTCCATAGTATAATTATGTTGAAAATTCTGCTGATCCACTATCCTAAAAAATGAAATACTTTACAATTTCAAAATCAAGAAAATATTCATGTTTCTATAACGACCAACCAATAAATGTAAAGTTAAAAACCATGATTCAACCATGATTTATCGCCATCAGGTATTTTTACAGAACCCAGAACGTATAAAAATATTTATTTTTTTTTCTAAATGCAAATTAAGTATATCTCGATGAATTTGGAATTTGGATCAAACATCATTGAACAAATTAGATATTTTTCAGAAAGAAATAAACGATTTATTTGAAAAAAAAATAACATATATACTAGTATAATAATTGTTCTCGAACAATTAGAGGTTTTTCCTTCTCTTCATTTTTTGTTTACAATATTTTTGTTTCAATAGAATTAATAAAATATTTTCTCAGCGGCACTTTATAAAAAAGTGTGAAAAGATTGAGTATGCATTTTTTTTTTACCTTGACCTTTGACCTTAAAGTAAGTCATTTTGACTGGTCAAGGTCAACTTTTCAATTCGAAGTGGCCCGATGGCCCTACGATGTAAGGTTAAAAAATTGTAGTGTTTTAAACAAAATTAGGAAACTTTCAGGGGTGATAACTGCTTTAAGGTGACATCGAATCCTTTTGGTATTGATAAATTGAAAGATCTTTAAAATTAGCTAAAGACATTGATCAAAATTTTAAGTCACTATCTCTAACGGTGTAGGAGGAGTGACTATAACAAGAATTTTGGACAAAAGGGGCAATAATTCTACAACTTTATCAAGGTGGGGGCTGAAGGGAAATATTGTAAAATGTCATATGAAGTCCTACTGCATCCATGAAAATGTTTCTATATACCACCTTAATCATAAGATATATTAGATTCATTAATACAAAGACTGTCAAATGACCTAGAACTTTGATTTTTATGTCATTTTGATCCGCCAAGAAGAACGCTTCCATTCCAGGTGGTCCAATTTATCTATGATTATTGGTTCAAAAGTTGTTAGTGTTTTAATTGAACGTTCAAAACTTTCAGGGACAATACCTGCAAGAAGAGGGCTTCGGGCCCTTTCGGTATGAAAGATTGAAGAAGCCTTAAAGTTTTAAGTCTTTACCTCTAGCGGTTTATAAGGAGTAGCGATATCAAGCATTTTGTACAAAAGGGGTAATAATTCTATGATTGTTTCAGGATAGGGACTGAAGGGTTATATATTAAAATGTCTTATGACGTCCTACTACATCCATGAAAAAGTGTTTTAATTTCTTCATAAACGAAAGAAATATGAAAACTTATAAATTCACAGATTTTTAAATAACCTTGACTTTTGATCTTTATGTCATTTTGATTGGCTGAGGTAAACGCTTCAATTCCAAACGGTCCGATGTCTCTACGACGTATGGTAAAAAAGTTGTTAGTGTTTTTATTGAATGTTCAAAACTGTCAGGGGCAATAACTGTTAGAATTGGGCTTCGGGCCCTTTCAGTATGATTTATTCAAGAAGCCTCTAAGTGAACTTAAACACATTAGTAAAAGTTTCAAGTCTCTACCTCTAACGGTTTTAAAAGAGTAGCAATAGCATGCTTTTCATACGCAATGGCAATAACTTAAAGGGTTTTCACCTTAATGTCCAGAACACAGTCTTCCATTGCTACTTTAGTTTGATTTTCCATTGGAATATACTTTTCACATTCAATCCGAGCTGGGTTATTCAGAATAATGTTTTCACAGTGTTCAAGAGCTTCAGGTTCTGTCCAACCATTTTTCCATGAAGGAGTCTAACAAAAATAAGATTGCAAGTTAACCAGAAAATGTGATAGAATACTTTTCAAAAAACATCTAAATATAATACACATTGAAATGATGAGTTCAATGATATGAAATATCAAATTTTGCAATATTTAATCTTTTGTATTTGATAAATTTTCATTTGTATAATATGCCTATATTTTCCATTACACATAAAAAAAACCCAAAAGAAATATGTAGCAGAAAAAATTGTCTTTCTTTAAGAACAACTTTATAAAACAAATAAAAATTATGTCATACAAATGACAGATAAATAATACAAATGTAAAATATTTAATGCAGATTGATAAGGTGAAGTATTGCAAAGATTGACATGTCATAGATTGATTCAAGTTAATTTACAGGAGGAATGAAGTTAGGATCAAACTTTGGATCTATGATAAGAGGCGGAGGTTCCATGGTGTCATCACTGTCCAAAATTCTTGTTTTGATGTGATGTTCAAAGTCTATATCATTTGCCTTCCGTTTGTATCGATTTTGGTATTTGTCACATGTATTTTTTAATGTCTGTATGGTTGTTCCTTCGGAACAAAGGACCGTTTCGGTAGCTATAGAACAATTTGCCGTGTAACGACCAGAGATTGAGTTAAATTCTGGTGGTTGTTCCGAAGCAGCACATTCACAGTATTTAAGTAACTCTGAATCGGTACTATCTAATACTGTATTTGTTCCAAATAGGCTTTTTGTGGAATCAAATTCAACCCTAAATGATGGATAAAAAACTAATTCAATTTCAAATTCTGTTTGAATTTCAATTCACTTATCATTTACTTAATCAAATTTTCGCAGCTTTCAAGTTATTTACAGGTTCAAGTCCAAAATATTGTATGAAATGTTATAATTCGTTTGCTTTATTTCGATGTTTGCTTAATTTCATAGAACTGATTAAACACAGTTGCTCTATTAAGAATGAATTTTACCTCCAGCTTGCTTGGAACTCTCTCGCATTTTCAACGATGGATGACGACCCTTGAATGGTAAAGTCATCAGCCATATTATCATTTGGATTTCCACATAACCCCTCCACATTGTCCTCATCAAAGATGGAGGGTGTCACTTGAATCATATACACCCAATAGAAGTTTTTTCCGTATGTCACAATTGCCCCTTTTGGCAGGGTTATCTGAAATGAAAAATAAATAAAAGTTAGAGTTTTCAGATATTTTTCATATAGTTACCTTTTAATGTAATGTATTGTTAACTTTACGATACCTTTGTAACAGGATCTCCAATTTCTACTGTCATGTGACGATCGTCGCAAATTTGATAGACATTATGGTGATGGATGATAGGTTTCGAATAATGATTCGAAATCTCCCCACATGTACGGTAGACATACAAAGAATTTTCAACTCTGGCTGCAATGCCGCAAATACAAGGTGGAAACCAACTCCGGAGCAAGAAGTCCGGTTTACAGGTGGAAAAAAGTGCGTGGACCTTAGTCAAAATAAAGAATTCTAATAATTTTTTATTTCATTTTACCAATATTTGTGATGATAAACATTTTCATTATCTGTGATATTTTGTACTCACGGCTATTTTTCGCCGATTGTTTCTATACATAACAAATTCTCCTGACAAAAAACTCGTCCAATATTTTCCGTCAAAAGTCAACATTCTAGGATCTGTTCTGGCTGAGCAGACCTTGTTTGCTATTTTCTTATCTTCATCATAGAGAAATATCTGCAGAAAAAATAAGTTACGGAAGATTAAAAGGTTTAACTCTTTTTATAAAATAATCTATGTAAATAACACTGTGATTAATAATTATGCTAGAGCCAAGGAAGGCATATTTTGCACCCACTTAAGATGCTGTTTCGTAAAAATCAATGTATACCAAATAGTAAAACCATTGCCTAAAGTGTATTTAACCATTTTTCAAAGTATGTCTCACAGACTAGGTGATATATTTACCGTTGAAAAATTACATTACACAAGAAAATAATAAACCCCATAGGAGAAATAACATTGCTACAAAAAGTATTGATAATCCTATTGATTTTGTAAAAATCCTATTCGAATCATCTTTTCTATAGGAAAGAAACTCTCCTAGAGACACCTTTTCACACAGGAAGTTGTATACAGTAAATTAAGATTGTCTATCATATTTTTGAATCCCATGGAAGTTGTATTCCGGTCGGAAATTCCATATACCTACAAGGGCGTTCCTTAAATAATGTCACTAATCAGATTCCTTAAAATACAGCGTTCAATTGACCTTTTAATTTCTTTTCACGCATGATTTGGGTCATATTCTGTTTATGGCCGTTTATCTGACCACATTTCATCATCGAATACTCCTTTGAGAAGCTGATGTATAACCCCTACTTGAGACACCGTATGAAAATATGACTTGTAAGTCATCATCCAATAGGCTGAAATAAGAGGCTACATAAAAGCATGTGTCAGACTAGGTAAAGTCTCGACAGATATTTTCAAAGAACTGTATTATGTGTATGGAAACAAGTGTATGTCATTGAGACAAGTTAAGAGGTGGGTCAGCAAATTCAAAAATGACCAAACAGACCTTAAGGATAAGCAACGTCCTGGAGCACCTCGTACGGCTTCAACGGATGCAACACTCGCTTGCAAAATAATCGATATCATTACTAATGATGGTCGATTAACCATTAAACAAATAGCAAATTTAGTTGGTTTTTCATTGGAGACAGTATTTACAATTTTAAAGCCATACCTTGACCTCCGAAAAGTTACTGAAAGATGGATACCTCATCTATTAACAGAAAAACAAAAACGATTGCGGGTTGAAATGTGTAGAAAAGTTCTTAAAATCTACAAAAATTGCAATGGACGATGTTTACCGAACATTTACAAAAAAAATAGGTGCTTAAAGCTGACATGAATTCATAAATACGCATTATTTCCCTTTCATCTCCGACTGGCGCCATATTAGTTGTCGATTTCTATTGTTCTGCCCATCGCTACACACCCCCTATATAAGGCCGATAGCACTATTCATGCTTCACCGCATTCAGGTATTTCATTCACCCGAACACGTTACATTGGACGAAAAGACTGGTAGAAACGTGTTCTGAACAAAAATAATATAACAACCACTGCACTGGTAAGGAAATTCCAATGAACGACGAAACAAGGCAGACTGGAATCCAGGCACGCATATTTCAAAACCCTTGATAATTGTACAAGAACGTTTTCCTGTGTAAGTTATTACATCGCACATGCGCAAACTACACACTGGCCGATCGAGCAGTGTCAATGATCGCCTGGATTTTAGAAACGGAGTGTTTTTGTAGAAACCGATGGAAACGATGTTTCGTTGTTACTTTCTTGGATTTACTTCCATTTATGTACTGTGTTGGATGTAGTGCCTCTGGGGTTTTCAAAAAGAGGCAAACGTTATGCACTCTGTATAAACGACACACGTGTTCGATGTGCACGCGAAGTAAGACAGCACTGTCTGTGCAAAATAATACGGATAACATGGAAATTCTTTCAAAGAATAAATATATTTTATGTTTTATTGATTGTACTTTCCTTTATTCTTAGCTTTTTACAAACATTTTACTACAATGTGTAGTTCATGCATTTAGAAGTCCGTGCAACCCGAATGCCTCTCGATCGTAAAGCAACCGACCGTAACTTTCTCGACAGGTATATATACCCCAGTGACAGTAGAGGAGCCATCGAAACTAATATGGCGACCAAATGCTTTTATGAATTCATGTCAGTTTTAAGAAAGTTTAGAAACATTACGAAAGAAAGAGACCAAAGTCTATAATTCGACTTCTACATGACAACACCCCAACACATAAACAGATTGTGAGATCATTTTTGGAAAAAAAAAAGGTTCATGGGTTTTTTTGTCCCATCCTCCCTATTCACCCGACTTGTTTCCCTGTGACTTTTTTCTTTTTCCTAAATTTAAAAAGCACTTGTTAGGAAGAAGATATGCTTCAAGGAATGCTTTGAGCTATGCCATTTACCAGTACATGAATACCATTCCCGAAAAACATTATATGAATGCATTCATAGCTTGGATAAATCGGTTGAAATTATGTGTGTCTGTTAAAGGAGAATATTTTGAAGGTAACCATTAAAGAAATAATAAAAAAAAATCTTATTGTAGTTTTTTTGTTTTTTTTTTTTTTTTTTTTTTTTTATTTTTTTTTTTTTTTTTTGTAAAACCGATGACATTATTTATTGCACGCCCCACGTATAGCCATTATTTTTCCTTCTGGGAAAATTACTTTCCTGTAAGAATTTATTTTTTAAGGGTAAATACTCAGTATAGGTAAGATATATCAATATCAAAAGTGGTTACAAACTCTTTTAGCAATGATCTATTATGCTACATTTGAATTTTTTAATACATGCTCCTTAGAGCAAAAATTCCACCTAGGCACTGACATAATTATCCGACACACTGTTAAATTCAAAATCATCCATCAAAATTATATTTTTGGAAGAACCTGTAAATAAACAAGTGTTGAGTACTGTTAATGTACCGAATGTTTAATTCAATTATCTGTAAATAACCACATTTGAATCTCTATAATAGGTCCTAGCTATTTCATTCCCATCAACTGGTTAATAATTCGAAATTCATAAATGTTTGTCAAAATAACATGCAGTTACGAAAATTATGTTTTGAATCGCCCCTATAGTCAGCAAAATATTCTTACTAAGCACACCTAAGTCGTGAAAAAAAACTTTGCTGTACCGAATATTCATTGTTAGTAACATGCATTGTGTCCATTTTAAAAAAATAGGTAGAAATTACAAAATTTTGTTAAACCCATTTTAAATCGCCATTTTGACCTAGTTAACCTCATTTGTGGAAGGCCAGCATATATTTTAAGACTCGGCATACATTGAATATGATAAAATATTATGCTACACCAATTCATAAGAGTATATAATTATTTTTTTCCCATTGAAGAAGACAAGAAGAAGATTGGCTGTCCACTATTTTGAATCGCCATTTTGACCTACTTAACGCAATTTTCATGAAGGCCAGCATATCCTTTTAAGACTTTTTATAAATATTTACCGTTAAAACGTATTAACGATAAAAAAAACCCCTTTTTAAGAAATCAGGACCAGACTATATTACTTTTGACAGAAAAGGGTTGAATAAGAAAACACCCAAGGGCCACATTGTTTCCTTAAGCATTAAAGGCTAGTAAGCATTACTCTAAAATAAGCAGCTTTCAAACTGAAATAAAAATTATTGATATAAAATACACTGGTATGAATGCGCAGCCATTCTTTCAATACTACTTCATTGCGATCAATTTTACTAATATTTAATATTCTGCAGAAAAGAATTTCGGTAAATTTCATAACAAGGGCAACATTTGTCCTTATTTTTTCACTCGATTATATTTTTAATACATTTAAAAGAATTAAAAATATTTATATCTATAAACTTGCATGTTGCATATCTTTAGACTTGCAGGGTTGTTCGGAAATTATTAGGACAACACATATATATCCTTTTATAAGTGACGAATGTTGGTGAAAATTGGCATAACCATTGAAAAAACCCAAACAAATAATTGAACAAAGTAATATTTTTAAAAAATTAAAAATTTGTTTACGACGGTACATAAACAAGTCGGTGGTCGGGTTACCAGGCGCAGGCATAAACTCGAACATTAAAAAAACTTAAACATCTACATGCACTTACTTGGTGTCAGTAGACTTGCAGTTAATGATAAAAGAAATCAAATTATATATGTTCATTTTGCTATTTATTATGACTAACTTTTTTGCAAGTTTCACTAGTGCTGGAGTTGAAATACGGATACAGTATAAATAAATTTACCAAGCAAAAGATAGCTGACTACGACGGTATATTAAAATTTGACGTCACGACGGGCAGCTAATTTACATCAAATTAGTTGGAATCTCAGAAAGGAACTTTTCAGGCCTCATAATTGCTTAAAAAGCTGGTGAGGGTCTCGAGGGGTGTTTTTTGGTCACAGAGATTCACCAACAAAACTTCGAGTTAATGCCCACCGTCTCAAATAGGGTCTGCCAGCAAGTCACATGTCACACCTCCCCGCCTTGGTGACCCTGGTAATGCTATGGCAGCTGAGTGACAGTGGCGAAAGGCGAACCTTCGGCGTCTTTAAATAACCTGAACCCGTGACTAAGAGAAGGAAAACCCCAACAGAAAACCACTGGCCCTCCGAGTCCAGGGGGTTGTCCTTAGGGTCAGCAACCCTAACATGTAAAAAGTCTAATCGCTACAGAAACCAAATCCGAGGATTATAGACACAAGGGTAGGATCGAAGCTACTCAGGAAACTGAACCCATGATGGATGGCAGCCAAACCCAACAGGAAACTAACATCAGATTGTCAGACATCTTTCACCCTAAAGAAGTATGTAGAGTTGGATGCTGGAATGTCCGCACCCTCTACCAGACAGGAAAATTGGCTCAAGTCCTAAAGGAAATGGACAGGTACAACATCCAATTATATCCAATTACTAGGCACACGTGAAACAAGATAAACAGGAAGTGGGGCTCGAAAACTTGCCACTGGTCATCAGATTTTATACTCAGGAAGAAATGATGGGCAGCACAGCAGCGGTGTAGGCTTAATACTCAACAGAAAACTAGAGAAGTGTATGGTAGGTTGGAAGTCATTCAGCGTTATACTTCCCTCGGCAAGATTCCATTCGAAATATGCCAAACCGGCAATTACAGTCTGCTACTCACCAACTGAAGACAAAGAGGAGGAAGACAAGGACTCCTTTTATGAAGAAATGCAGAAAGCAGTGGAGGAAACACCAGTCCATGATGTACTTCTCATACTGGGTGATCTCAATGCAAAAGTTGGCACAAACAACGAAGGGAAGGAATCCACAATGGGAAACATGGTTGTGGTGAGATAAACAACAATGATAGCAGACTAGTAGACTTTTGTCAAGAAAACAAGCCTATTATAGGAGGTACCATCTTCCAACACAAGAACATTCACAAATTAACGTGGACTTTACCAGATGGTCGCACACAGAACCAAATAGACCATGTACTCATAAATAAGAGGTGGAGAGGAACACTGCAGGATGTTAGAGCATTGAAAGGGGCTGATATAGGAAGTGACCACACACTTGTCCTAGTAAAGCTGAAATTGAAAATGAGAAAGTTAAAGAGAGGGGAACGTCGATCACCCCAAGTGGATATGAACAAGCTCAAAGATCCAACCATCATGAAATCATTTCAACTAGAGGTTAAAAACCGCCTAGGAAACCATCCTAGGAAATAAACAAGAACTCGACATTGAACAGTTTAACACCACACTGATAGAAGCATTAAAGAAAATACTTGGGTTGAAAAAGAAGGAAGAATGGATAACACCAAAGGCATGGGAATTAATCGAACAAAGAAAAAATACGAAAAAACGAAGAAAAAAATACTAAAAACCAAGTCAGTCAGGCTAAAAGATCACCTAAAAGAAACATACTCAATACAAGACAAAGAAGTGAAGAAAAGTGCACGGAAGGACAAGAGAGACCTTGTTGACAGGCTAGCCAAGATGCAGAAGAGGCAGCCTCAAAACAAGACATGGGGACCTTATACCGCATCACAAAACTTTGAGTGGAGGATTCAGAAGCACAGATACACCAATGCGAAAACAACATGGAAAATTGGCCTCTAGTATAGAAGAAGAGCTTACCTGTTGGAAAAATCACTTCGAAAGAGTACTTAACCAGGAATGTCCAACAATAGTAGTTGAGATAGGTGACGGTGTAGACATCCTTAGCATCGATACTGAAGTACCGACAGTCGAAGAAGTAAAACAAGCTATCAAACTTCTTAAGAACGGGAAAGCCCCAGGAATTGACCAAGTTCATGCAGAAATGCTGAAAGCTGAGGAAGTGCTAACACCTAGACTTCCTACTGATATCCTGCAAACCATTTGGCAGACAAAAACAGCACCGAATGAGTGGAAGGTTGGTCTCATTGTGAAACTACCAAAGAAAGGAGATCTAGCTGACACAAATAACTGGAGAGGAATTATGCTGCTGTCAGTTACCAGCAAAGGTCTCAGCAGAATCATCCTAAACAGAATGGCTTCAGTGATAGACCCATATCTCCGCAAAGAACAAGCTGGATTTAGAAAAGGAAAATCATGTGCAGATCAATTTTTTTCCTTGAGGCAAATTTTAGTACAAAGCAATGAATGGAACACCACTCTATATGCCAACTTCATTGACTTTGCCAAAGCATTTGACAGTGTACACCGTCCCGCATTATGGAAGATTCTCATGCATTATAGCATCCTTAACAAGATGATCTCCATCATACAAATGCTTTATAAGGCATTCACGCAAATGTGATCTGCGGCACAGAACTGTCAGACAGCTTCCCAATCCAAACAGGGGTGGGACAAGGATGCCTGCTCTCACCGCTGCTCTTTAATCTTTGCATAGATTGGCTTATGAAAACCACCACGAGACAGGCCAATAGAGGAATATCCTGGACATTACAACAGTCACTCGAAGATCTTGACTTTGCAGATGACATCGCTTTACTAGCACAGCGACATAGGGATATCCAATGTAAAACTGATGACCTTGTTAAATACAGCAGACAGATCGGACTTAATATAAATGTTAAGAAAACAAAATTAATGAAGATTAACTCAAAGAAATATATCGAAGTTACAGCTAACAACAACCGAATAGGAGAGTTCAATGATTTCGTATACCTTGGCAGCAAGATCACAGCCAATGGAGACTCTACCATAGATGTCCAATACAGGATAACAAAAGCCTATGCCAACTTTGCAAACCTACGGAGCATCTGGAAGTCACCCAACATCAGGACCCAAACCAAAATCAGGATATTCAAAACAAACATAATTGGAGTCCTCCTATATGGTTCTGAGTCCTGGAAGGTGACAAATACCATCATACAAAAACTCGACACCTTCCAAAGAAGATGCCTCCGTAGGATCCTCAAGATATTCTGGTCAAACAAGATCAGCAACGAAGAGCTGTACAGGACAACTCAAACAGCTGCCATATCTGACCAGATAAAAGAAAAACGATGGAAGTGGATTGGCCATGTCCTGAGAAAGGAAACATCAGAAAAACCAAGGGTAGCCTTAAGATGGACTCCACCTGGAAAAAGAAGCAGAGGGCGGCCAAAGGAGACATGGCGAAGGTCAGTGGAGAAGGAGATGAAAGACCAGGTATGGACTTGGGGCATGGTACAGCAGATGTCAGCAGACAGGCAGAAATGGAGATCCTCGATGAAGGTCTTATGTACTCTAGGCACGAAGAGGACTAAGTAAGTAAGTAATTGCTTAAACAAAACCTGTATGATTGAAACGAATAAAGAGCTTTAGCTTTTTGTCCTTTTTACCTATAGTTTAACTAGAAATAAAACAAAAGGACTAAATATCAAGTACTTTTTCACACTAACTGATGTCAATCGTTCTAAAAAAAAATGTACAGAATTACTATAGCAAACGTTTCACATTTTTTGTTTACTTTCGGGAAGAAATAACTCGATTTTGTTTTACAAAAAAATCAGTAATAGACAGAATATGTAAATGTAGGCATCTTAAAACGAAAAGAAAAGATGAGAAATAAATAATAATTCTAATTTCCGTTCATTTGAAATGTTCAAAAAACAGGAACAATGAGAATCTTTGAAAAGACGTTGCGATAAGTTTTTGGCTGAGGGTCACTGGACAAAGGAAAGTTTGTCAGCTTATAAAAATGAACTAATGATGCCATGGACTAGAAAGTTTTTACATTGATAAACTCTTTCCTGATTTACTTTTTGGTAAATTTTCAAGGGTTTATTTTTTCCAAAGGGAATAAGAGTAAATGTCTCAATAATTTTCTAAGAGCCCTCGTAAGGAAATAAACGTCATTGATCTTAAATCTAAATTTAAAAATCTTGAAATAAGTGATGACGTAAATTTTTTTAGTACTAGATTCATAATGACGTCATAATTGATTCAATATATCTTCATAAATTACTTAGACTATAGGGAAACTATGTCGAAAATAAACCATTTTCTCGACATTCCATTTAAATCCTATAAAAAGTTATAACAATACCAATGTTCGCCTTAATATCATTTAGAAAAATAGGTCAAGAACATTCTATATTCCGTTTTAAGAAAGAATGTTGGCATTCTGGATATATTTCATTTGTAAAATGAAGAAACAAGAGGCCCATGGGCCACATCGCTCACCTGAACAACAGTTCCTTGTAACATTCTATTTTGTAGCATATGCTATTTCCATTTTAAATTTTGAACCCTTTTCCGGGGCCCCAGTATTGGTCCATGGTTTATGGTTGGCTTTAACAATTTAGAATCTACACTATTTGAGGATCCTTGCATAGTAATATCACAAATTGTAACAAGGTAATTCTCGAGAAGAAGATTTTAAACATTTTTTCATATATATTTCTATGTTAAATTTTAACCCCTCTTGGGGCCCCAGTATTAGTCCGGTGGTAACAGCTTTATTAATTTAGAGTTACATTACATTATTTAAAGATGCTTGCAAAGTAATCTCACATAATGAAGCATTGTAGTTCTCCAGAAGAAGATTTTTGAACATTTTTCCATTTTATTTCTATGTTAAACTTTGAACCCCTCTTTGGGCCACAGTATTAGTCGGGGAGTCACAATTTTACCAATTAAGAATTTATAATAGCCACAGATGCTTGCATAGTTATCCCACAAATTGTTGCACTGTAGTTCTTGAGAAGAAGATCTTCAAACAAGTTCACTATATATTTATATGTTATTTTTGAACCCCGCCTGGGGCCCTAGTATTAGTCTAGGGCTCACGGCTCCCACAATTTAGAACCTTCATAAATTGAGGATGCTTACTGTAAACAAACTTTTATTCGCGTGCGAGAAATATTCGCGGGGTTTGCGAGAGCCTCATCGTCGCGAATATTTCTCACTGCGGACCAGTCCTTAGCGTATGATTGTAATAACAAATCGTATGTGGATTATGCTAGGTCGCGAAAATTAATCGCCGCGAACCATTTTATCTCGGGTTAATTGCGAAATAAAGTAGTCGCGAATAAAAGTTGGTTTATAGTATTAATTAAAAAACTGTAGCATTGTAGTCATTGAGAAGAAGATTTTTAAACAAGTGGGGCCCCAGTGTTGGTCCGGGGATCACGATTTTAGCAATTTAGAGTCTACAATAACCAAGGATGTATGCATAGTAATATCCCAAACTGTTGCATTGCAGTTCGTGAGAAGATTTTTTAACATGTTTCCTATATATGTTAAACTTTGAACCCCGCCTGGGGCCCCATTTTTTGTACGGGGGCCACGATTTTTACAATTTAAAATATTCACTATATCTACACGCTTTTGTGTAAATATTGGCATTTCTGGTTCAGTGGTTCTTGAGAAGAAGATTTTTAAACATTTTCCCCATGTAATTCTATGTTAAACTTTGAACCCCGCCTGGGCCCCAGTTTTTGTCCGGGGGTTACGATTTTTACAATTTAGAATCTTTACTATAAATACAAGCTTTTGTGAAAATATTGGCATTTCTGGTGCAGTGGTTCTTGAGAAGAAGATTTTAAAACATTTCTCCTATGTATTTCTATGTTAAACATTGAACCCCGCCTGGGGCCCCAGTTTTTGTTTTGGGGGTCACGACTTTAGCAATTTAGAATTTTCACTAAATATGCAAGCTTTGTGTAAATATTGGCCTTTCTGATACAGTGGTTCTTGAGAAGAAGATTTTAAAACAATTTATCTATGTATTCCTATGGTCCCAGTTTTTGCTCGGGGGTCACGATTTTTACAATTTACAATCTTCATCATATATACATACAAGCTTTTGTGTAAATATTGGCCTTTCTGGTGCAGTGGTTCTTGAGAAGAAGATTTTTAAAGACACACACCCTATACTCACTCTCTTTTTTATCTCCCTTTTAAAAGGGGATTTGCTCTTTTTTTACAATTTAGAATCCCCTTTCCATAAGGATGCTTTGTACCAAGTTTGGTTAAATTTCACCCAGTGGTTTTAGAGAAGAAGTAAAAAATATGAAAAGCTTACAGACGGACAGATGGACGGACGGAGGACGGACAACAGGTGATCAGAAAAGCTCACTTGAACCTTCAGCTCAGGTGAGCTAAAAACTATGGGATTTGCAGCTGGTTTCTTTCACATTTCACAGCTCAAAAATCCGAGCTATTGTTACAAAGCATCATTTTAAAAAATCATTTTTAAACTTTAGCAATCTGTAGACTTCTTTCATTTACTAAACTTTTACTTCGAACTTACATGTATACACATATTTTTAACAACAGAATAAGAAACAAGGTTTCCAATGCATGTAACCAATATGTTTTATATACTGTGTTTATTACAATCTAAGGATTTGTATTCCACCAATATCGATAAAACAACAATATATATCTTTGATTTTTTTATCCTTACCTTTAGGTACTGACTTGTTTATTTACGGCTTCAAACAAAATAATGAGTATTTTAAGTGTTTCTTTCCTTTTTTACGTTTGGGTTTGTTTAATATTTATGCCAAATTTTCATAAATATCAATTAAAAAGAAAAATATTAGGATTGTCTCTATCATCTCCGACCACACTCGTATAATTCTAATCAAGAAAACAGGAACTTGACTAAACGATAGAATAAACTAAAGTTTAAACGCACAATCATTTTCCAGACTGTTTCACTAAATTATAATTTAATTCTTTAGCTACATCTTTTGTTTACATTTAACTAAATTTTTCTTCATAAATAGGCAAGGGGTCTGACTCAACTAATACAAAAAATAGAGAAACAAAATCATTTTACATACCTTTATGTCAGGCATGGTAAAATTGTACCATACACCCGATCTATCTGCTAAACTATTTGTTATAGACCCTAGTTTGACATATACGTCCCTATCTTTCACGTTTATCAGTCCGTCAGTTTTTCCGGTTACAGTAAGATTTTTTTCTTTCCACCACGTAGAACTATCTATAACAATACCACATTTTTCTTCCTGAAAGGAAACTCCGCCCTGACTACTGAAATTCTGACATGATCCAATAGAAGATTGATACACTGGTGTAAGAACAAATATATCGGTATGACATTGACTTTGGAGGCTTAAGTTAAAACATCCCACAGGAACCGTAACAGTAAACTTGATAGAAATTGTCTCCCCTTCCTTGACACCATGTGAAAATGATGAAGGCTACAATGATGAAAAAAGAATTTGCTAAATATTGTTCTCATAAAAATAAATACTTATATATAATCCTAGATTAATAACTGTCAGTATATATTCAATAATAGTTCGTTATTCTTACAAACATCCCTGCCTTAAAATCTCCACTGTAGTTGTGATGACCGGGAGTACTGCTTTCAAAATGTCTGACCCGTACTGAACATTTTACCTGATAAGGAAACAAATAAACATTGGGAAGTCTTATATTTAGCATGTCATACCACTGATCATTGGTTTAATTAGGAGACAAACATCGTTTGGTGCTGGTATGTTTGTATACTAATATTTATCATTTTATTTATCTTTGATTCATTTACTGTAAAAAGGAGCTATAGTATTTAAAAATATATCAAGACTGATAGTAAATTGAAAAGAAAATAAGTAAATTTAAAGCAGTGATACCGTAGTCATTGAAATCTGTTTTGGTTTACTTAACATAGCATTTGATAAAAAGAGACTAACGAACCACGTTGTCTCTGGATCGTGCTGTGCTACTGAAAAATTTTAGATGGCGTTTTCTAGTAAAGAGTTTGTGCTTTAAGACTGAAATTAGACTGAAGTGGAATAAAAAAGTGTTTAAGTGTTTTAACATCATGCGAAAATAAACAACATTTCATTATAGCTTAAACACATAACAAAATAGATTGTTAAAAAAGGTATAATTATTTCAATTCTATATCAATATGAAAATTATATTCAAATATATTTTAACAAAGTTCATATATTGCGTGTAAGTATGATCCTTTACATAGCTGTATTTGCATGTTTTCCAAAAATAATGGAGACTTTAATTCGAATATGAAGGGACAGATTACTATTGCATGTCAAAGGTTGCAATGTTTGATTTTTTCCAATTTTATGCATCAATTTTTACTTGTATTGAAGAATTTTAATTTTTGTATTGAATATAGTATTTCCATTGTATTTACGCCACTTGTTTGTAATAGTTTTCATTTGTTTTGTATCATTTTCATTCCTATTTCTTATTTTTTTAAACATTTTCAATGCGTGATTTCGATTACTGTTGGTTTTTTTTTCCATTAGTATTCCATAATTTTCATTTAAAATACAAAACATTCCATTGGTGTTATATTATTTTTCTCTTTTATTACATCGGAAGAATTAATTACGTATGTAACGACGTCGGACTTTCAGTGACCCACAAAGTTAAACAATATACAGTAGAAGCTTTATGCCAGTAATTTAAGTTCATCCTAACCATTCTATCTTATAATATATTGAGGGGGCACAGGTTCAATAATTGTTACCATATCTGCTCCCTTCACATAAAAGTATTTATTTTGATTTTTTTTATTAACAAATGACTTTCTCAAACTAAGTCTTTGTTATCTTACCACCATGTTCAAATCATACTTTTCCACCCAGTCATTGGGGTACAGCCAACTTTGGTTGCTCTGATAAGGCTGCGACTCTACCACTTTGACAAGGTCTGTATTGATGTACCAAAAGGTGTCGTACCAGTATGGGCCGCCAGTGGGTTCATCAAACAGACACTTAAACACAGGTTCCACCTGTTCGCTGTTAGTTTGTTTGTTTGTTTGTTTTCCAAAGAGACATTTACTGGATTTGTGTTTATTGGAGGTAGATCTAGATGGATAAAAAACATATTATACTTGAATGTATACATGTACATATCAGAAGCATTTGTGTAAATGAATAATTTGAAATACTATTTCAGATTGATCTTTATATCAAATCAGTTTTATTTCATGAACTAATTTGAGCAATATCTAGTGCATTTTAA
Source organism: Magallana hongkongensis (assembly GCA_016163765.1). Classification (NCBI taxonomy): domain Eukaryota; kingdom Metazoa; phylum Mollusca; class Bivalvia; order Ostreida; family Ostreidae; genus Magallana; species Magallana hongkongensis. The sequence continues at coordinate 26,827,122 of WFKH01002636.1, read as the reverse complement.
TGAAATAAACAAAATGAAAGAACAGAAATTAATAAATTGAAATGAAACGATTACTAATGAATAGTGCGAAGGTAAATAATTATGTTCCTTTTTTCCTAATCACACCTTCAGTACAGTTTTACTAAATACATGTAACTATTGAGCGTTATTCATCCTTTCCATAGATTTGGACTGTCGCATTCTATATATATATATA
>WFKH01002636.1:26800562-26823734 GCA_016163765.1 Magallana hongkongensis | reverse complement strand
CCCCAGTTTTGGTCCGGGGGTCATGATTTTTAAAATTAAGAATCTTCACTATATATACAAGCTTTAATGTAAATATTGGCATTTCTGGTGCAGTGGTTCTTGAGAAGAAGATTTTTAAACATTTTTTCAACGTATTTCAATGTTAAACTTTGAACCCTGCCTGGGGCCCCTGTTTTGGTCCGGGGGCCACGATTTTTACAATTTAGAATCTTCACTATATATATACAAGCTTTTGTGTAAATGTTGGCATTTCTGGTGCAGTGGTTCTTGAGAAGAAGATTTTCAAAGATATGCACCCTATTTTCACTGTTTCGTAATTATCTCCCCTTTAAAAAGGGTTGTGCCCTTTATTTAAAAATTTAGAATCCCCTTTTCTTAAGGATGCTTTCTACCAAGTTTGGTTAAATTTGGCCCAGTGGTTTTAGAGAAGAAGTCAAAAATGTGAAAAGTTTACAGACGGACGGACGGACAGACGGACGGACGGACGGACGGACGGACGGACGGACGGACGACGGACAACGGGTGATCAGAAAAGCTCACTTGAACCTTCGGTTCAGGTGAGCTAAAAACGAGTAGGTTTTCGTGTCCATTCATGTATTTACATTTCTCTTAACTGTTCATTAATTGAATGAACATTAAAATCAGTGCCGTGAAACAGTTTTGGATTGATTCTTGATTTTAAAAAATACTGTAAAAAGAAAAGAATGTTTGCATAATTTCATCACTCACCGTGTGTATAAGTTGAATTGCTAATTCTTCCATATAATTCTGGGAATGTAGAGAGTAAACTCATTAGTAAATTAATAGCAAAAACGGTTCACATTTAAACTGGATATGTAAAATATATGATGTTGAATATTGGCAAACCCTTACTATAAAACTTTTTGTCTTACCATGACAGGGCGTAAAACCAGTGTTTGATGTTTGCCCTTGGGGGCATAATGTTTCATTCCCTGTATAACAACATTGGTTTATAGTGTTATGATATAAAAGCTATGAAAAGTTCCTATGATTTTAATGTAAAAGGACAAAGTCACGATCTCTGATCAAAAATTTAAATGTATGGTTTTCATTCAATGTTATTGTCATTGATGCTTACTTTGGCTTTTTCTAATGAATAATTAAAATTTGACTGTCAGATCATGATAAAAAGGAAGATCAAGGCATTCATTGGACAATTCATTGCAAAACAATTAGGACAAAAAATGAAATTTGAAAATTTGGTGCTGATCCTGACTATGTTCCTTTTATATGTTAATTTATTTTATTTTGAATATTTATGTGATTTTTAAAAGAGAGAGAGAGACGGATAGACAGAGATACCTATACAGTATCCGGTAGAGGTTTGCGGTGCTGGCAACAAATAGTATGCCTTGAATTCACCACAACTTTTAATCCTGATGTTTATTGTTCTCGAGCCCGGTTCCGAAAACCCCACTATACACGCTAATTTATTTACTTCTCCATCAGCATCAGATGGTAATGATCCTTGAAGAAAACAATTGAATAATTTACTTACAAGTATTAACATGACAAAAACTAATTTTATTGTAAATGAAAACATTTTTGGCAACAAATTTTGTAATAATATACTTGTGTATGTTATATTAATATATCTTTGTAAGTCAAGCTTGTAGAATAATGATTGTGTGCATGTAAGGGGGGTAATTATTAACAGCCATGGTCAAAATACTTTGTCATGTTACAGATGGTAATTTGCTTTTGTGCACAGCAGGGTCACTTGGGGTAATGTTTCAAGATTGTAAAACATAATAGATCAATTAACATGCCCAGCATCCAATCATCTGTGGTAATTAATTACTTATCAGAACCTGGCAGATGTTAACTTTTCTCATTCTTATTTCTCTGATTTTCCTGCTGGACGTAAAATGTTCCATGAACTTTGTTTTACCCACCCACCTACACCCCTTTACATATGCATTCACATTATATCATAGTCAAATTTTGTTCCACTTTCCTTTGAATATTTGAATTATTGTGACCTTGCGGTTTTTAACCTTACCTTTGCATTAATTTGTCATTAATTCAATGATTTTTCTTGTTTAATTTATTGTCTTCAATTTTAACAATACAAATTTGGTTCATTGAATAAACGACATTTAACGCAATCTTTTGTTCTATTTCATTGCAAATAAACTTGGACTTATTGGAATATTTTTGATTCAGGTACTTGAATTGGGTAAAATTACTTGTAGCAACAAAGCTCAAAAGTGGGCAAAATTAATAAGGCGTTTCTCTTGGAAATGCTTATTTATTATTTATATGGAACAATTTGGTTTACAAAAACATAATCATATCATTAAAGGCATGCATAAATGAACGACAACCCTTTAAAGGAAGATAAATGGTTAATAAATTAACCATTAGATCAACCTTGTAATTTTATGATATTTGTGCCAAAAACTGTTTTTTAGAAAAGAAATCTTCCTACTCAGCTAGATTAAGGACCTCCATAAGAAAATACGATATTTGTCTCATAAAATGTTATCCTTTGAATTATCTTGATATTCTATTCCAAAAATTGCTACACAGTGTGAGATCATATCAATATACAAAGTAGATACATGTACATCGCTATCGCCTGAGCAAATTTTAAGACTCGTGGGGAAAACCTAATGTCACGTGACACTGCTAAAAATATATGAACCAGGCTTCATACGAAAAAAAAACCGCACAGTGCAAGGGCTTAAACATAAACAAAAATAATTATTTCTGTTTCTATATTGTAAAAAGAATATTTAAATTTTTTACACGCTATAATTTGGGTCAATTTTGAATTACGGTGAAAATGCATTTTTTGTTTTCTTATAAAAGTTACCTTCATTCTGTAAATTCCAATGGTGATGAATGTCATCTTTTTACAAAGATATAGAATTTTAATTGTTTATTTTCCTGCCAGAAAAGTAATGCCTTTTCATGAATATTGATGAAGGAAGAGCAAAACCGACCTCATTACGCATGTCCGCGGGAAATCAGATGGTCGTAACTGTTTGCTAAATTTCATATCCGTCACGATATTTTATACATGTATGCTAAACAGTTGTAAATTTGAAATAAATTCATGTATTATGAGTTAGTCATTCACGACACCCTCAATTTTGATTGTTTAAATAGGATAACACTTACACGAACTGAAAATAGCTCTAAGGGGAAAACACATACGTTGTGTTTTATATTGATTTGTATTCATATAAAGGACCAATTTATGCTTAACTGAAAAAATACATCCTTTTCTTCATGAAACCATAATAATTATGAAGGCGTTGACCCTCCATCCATTTTTATATAATAGTCTAAAACTAGCTGTCAATATCACGTGGTAGATTGATAATTAAAAGGAGGCATTACTTTCCTTGCAGGAAAATATATATTTTTTATTGTATAAAATTTGATATCTTTGTTACGTGATGGAATTGAGGTAACTTTCATAACTTATCAAGCACGTGCATTTCCCCCGTCATTCAAAATTGACGCAAATTAAAGCAAAACTCCTTTATAGTGAATTTCAAGGGACCATAGAAAAAACTTCGTTAAAACGGTAATTAGTTATTCGTATATAGCGAATTCGTAAGAAATCCTATAGCGAAATCGTTATGAAATAATCAGCTGACTAGCGACTCTCTTTGTTTAGAAAGACGTGCTGATTCACTTTCTTTCAGGACGCTGCACGAGTAACACGTTTAAATACCGATTCTGTTCCTTTAGACCATTCCTTTAAAAAACCACCACCTCCCCTACACCTTTTCAGTATTTAATTTTATATTATTTTTTTTAATTTTTCTTTTCTTTTTTAATTGTTTCTTGTGTATATTTTAACGCACATGTTCATTTATTTTATATATTAGAGCGTTTTCATACCACAAGGAATTTGTTTAACGATATTACTTAATCAATTTTCGATTTCAGTTTCTCAATACAGCCAATTATTAAAATTAATATTTGTATATTATTATAAATTACTATTCGAAAAATTGTTATAATTACATCATATTAATATCAAATGCATAATTTGACATAATTCAATTAAATTTCAATTGTAGAATTACGAGATATTTATTTTATATAATTTAACGTATCGTGTTACAATGTCATGTAACAATTAGAGTCACGCTGGTGGCAAAGAACAATATATATCATGTCTTGTTTTGTTTATTTATTATGTATCGAAAGATAAAGGTGAGGGTCGCACGTCAAGCAAACTACTTAAGTAATAGCCTCTTTATACGGAAATCAATTATGGATAAGTGGAAAATATTCGTTATCTGACTGATAAACTCCGTTGAAATTTTGCAAGGTCTTTAAATTACCTCGTTATAGCCGTAAATTTATTATAGCAGCGTTCGTTATATACGGCAATTTTCAATAGGTTTATACATAAAAACTTTGCAGGGACATGAATAAGAATTCGTTATAGCCGTAAATTCGCATATATTCGCTATATTCGACTTTTCCTCTAGAGCGTTTATAGCTTTTATAGCTTGAAGTATTTTTTCAAAATCGGTATAGAAAATCCTCCTTAAAAAAAACTTTAAAAACTGTGTAAACATGACAAGTGTATACAGAATGCTTTTATTTAATTTGAAATAGACATTTTATACTGTATCATTCATGTTTTTTTTTTTCTAGAAAAAGACTCTAATAAGAAAAAGTCAGTAACACCTACATATACATGTAAGTAACTTAATTTGGTTTTCAGATGAGGCAAAATTTAGTTTGAAAGTTGCCGTAAACAATTACCGCTATCTGAAAACAGGAAAGCCAATTTTTTACCAAAAGAGGTTACGTCAACTGATCAAGACCTTCCTCATTTATTCCGCCAAACTATCATATGATATTATATTCTGCCTCTAAAAATGGATCAACAGCTTCGCCAACATTGACGAATAAACGTACAGTCGTAGAATCGAGAGTGCATGTGCTACAATGGTTCGGGATCTGGTGAATTGCGGTGCACCAAAATATGAAAGTGTGGTAAATTTGGAACTTCAAAGTGCATTATAAATGTAAAGATTTATATTTTTTATCATATAGACTCTAACGTACAATATTTCTAATTTTGAGAATATTTATAAATAAACGATTCTTGACTTCCTTTTGAATTAGTAGACAAAATATGATATCAAAGTACTGAAGTACTGACGAGAGATAATTTTATTGATTATTATCTATTTTAAAATCAACGATATGTTATTTCACATATGACTAGTAGTTTCTTATCTGTATTTGAATAATTACGCACATTTTTTTCTAATATGAGTTTTCAGGCTTTTCCGACAAAAAATCCGAGCTATAGACGGACAACCCCATATGAATCATGCTTTTTAAAAAAAAGATTAAAGATAGAATTAACGCCATCAAACTGTGGTTAACTCTGTGCCGGATAATTATGCCAGTACCAAGGTGACATTTTTGCACCCGATTAAGCTGCAGGTATCGAAAATTTAAATATGCCATTTGATAAAGCATTCCTTAAAGAATCTACATATGTATAACCATTTTGTTATTAATGTGTTTTACCTATCAGGTGAGATTTTTAACTTTAAAAAAATAAATTTCTACAGGAAAATAATTGTTCCTATAGGAAAAACAATTTTCCTACAGGATGTCTGGAATTTATACAGGAAAAAGGAATTTCCTATAGGAGTTTGAATTCCGATAGGATTTGAACAAAACTACCATATGATTTTTAAAATTCGATAGAAAATTTTAATTTCCTATAGGAAAACTACCTGTCTGAATCAAATTCGTGCAGGAAATATTTTTTTCCTACAGGAAATATAATTCCTATAGGATTTTTTGAAAATCCTTTATGGTTTTAAATATTACCCGTGGGAAAATTATTTCTCCTATGGGACTTTATATTTTTCTATAGGATATTAATTTTTAAAGGTAAATGTCTTACCTGACAGGTGAACCACACGAAAAACAAAAGTGGTTATATACTCTCTAGACAAAGGTCTATCATGTGATATATATGGATTTTTACGAAACAGCATCTTAAATAGGTGCAAAAATGCCACCTTGGCACTGGCATAATTATCCAGCACAGTGTTCCTTGCCATTTCAGAAATCACAGTGTTCAGATATTCTTGCTCATTAGTGTTTTTGTGTTTACCTACCTTAGGTATGCTTCAATATATTTATTAAAGCTGACTTTTACATTGTGATACATAATTAACGTAGATATTATCAAATAGTTATGACAAGCACGCCAAATACATTAAAGACATTTTTAATTGTTTTGTTTTTAATTAGACACATTTGAAAAATATATATAACTTGGCCCGATGGACACAAACTTGTTCGGCGACCAAAATAGAGGTCGATATCGGCTAAGACAACGGCTGATGAACTGCTGACTGTCGCCGGAATAATCCATTTTTTTTTTTTTTTTTTGCCTTTGTCGTTTTTGGAAATCTGACTGCTCAAGGTTGAAAGCTTTACGCCATATTGGTGAAGTGCGATTATTTGGCAATAAAATAATATAGAATTTGCGGACCAAAAACATTATACTTTTGGGCAGTTGCTATGTCGTCCAAGCATTATGTAATTGGTGTAATTGTTTGTGATTCATGTGAGCAAAGAAAATCTACTTACTTGTACATTTCAATAACTATAAATCGAGAGTTTTTGTAGACAAATGTTTCATTGAAGATCGCTTCTGTATATTACCCCTTGGACATACCTTGAAGCCATATTGGGAATATTGTACCACATTGTGTAATTGGGGGTGCCTCTGTCGCCATATCATTTCCTGCACCACTGTCAAAACGATACCATCCTTCAGACAGGAAGTTATCACTAAAAGCAATGTCATAATTTTTCAATGTATATCCAGTCGATCGCTTGTGCTGTCCGCTTAAAAGCGTATAGGAGGAACAAGGATCTGTAATATCAAGAGAACACTTTACAATCAGCCAAGTGATTTTTATTTTGGTTAGTCTTTCGAAAATAGAATCGATTCTACAAGCGTGCTTTAAAAACACAGCCATTAAAATCTAATATACATTTTATGTTTTGTTGATCAGATGATTTTATATAAATATATATATATGTTTTGCTGATCAGATTATATAGAGTCATTTTACGATAATAACATTTTTTAGGATTGATTTCTCCAATCGCCTCGCTATACCTCTTGGCAACGAACTTTTTTAAATTCAATAAATGTATAAGAGAAATAACATAATTATTGTTTATTTGTTAAATAATGTAGGCTACATGTATGTGGGTTGTCCCAATATTCTGTGGAAAAATAGCGTTTATCATTTAATAGAAAACTCAGAAAGCTGAAACGTGTGCCACAAAAGGTGTGAGTAATTTGCACTACAATTAAGTGTTGATATCAAATATTGTTTAATATCAAATTGAGAAAATGAAAACATATGGAACGCCTCAACTGTCTCATGTAGATACTCTTCAAAATATGATGATTCTTCAACATTATATGATGATACTTTAACATTACTTGCTGATACTTCAACATTACATACTGATACTTTAACATTACATGATAATACTTCACAATTACATACTGATACTTCAACATTGATTGCTGGTACTTCAACATTGCACGCTGATACTTCAACATTAATGATTATACTTTAACATTTTAAGCTGATACTTCTTCATTATAAGCTTATACTTTGTCTTCATATGAAGATACTTCTTCATTATATGATGGTACTTCACTATTCGGTGGTTCTAAAAAACGGGAAGCGTCGCCTTGGGATCGAAATACGCTAAAACTCCTGGATGCCTGTAAAGTTTTTAACACTGGACTGTTTCTTTGTTTCGGAGATCGGTCCGATATATAAGACTAAGGTCCACTGAGACTAGTTAAGATCTAGTTAAGATCAAAATACTTAACAATACTTCCATGCAAAATTACATATTGTTGATTTTAAAATAAATGTAATTTATAAAATCAACTCCCGTCAGTATTGCAGTACTTTGATTAAGTATGTACTTCCGTGGCTAGTAATTGTTTAGAGATAAAATCAATCTTTGCGGTTTGATTATAAACAAAGAATTCTGACCCAATGACATAATGGGTTTAAATATTGTCTCATAACATTTTGCCTTCTTTAGTTTCACAAACGTGATTTTGAGTCTTCGATTTCACATGTTGAGTTTAAATGTTCAAATTGTGCCCCTCCGTCTTCATAGTCTCTTGTTTACATGTCAGAAATATATTTGCTTCTTCATATCTCTTATACAATTGATATTTAGTGGCATCGGCAATACTGCATACACTTCGATACGAGTTCAAGAAACATTCTGAATTTTGTAAACTGAATGTTTTCGTCCATGTGAAATGTATATGTAATTTATCATAGGTTAAAATGTCCTATATTGAAACACTATTTATCAAAAAAAAAATATGAAAATAATTCAAAACAAAAACAATTGTCTACACCTTAATCATAATTTGAAACATTTATAATTTTAAAAAAAAGGATAATTAATAAGTCGAATAAAATTTATAAAATGCAATAAGATACCTGCGTGGAGATCCTGAAAAAGTGTGCCGATGACCAGAAGGACTAGACAGCTCATAAGACGCATTCTATCCATTCTTTGGGCGAAAAATAACGGAATTAATAATAAAGGTCATTATTTCATATTCATAATCAACTTATAGCCAATTCAGATGTCATCAAAAGCAAATTATTGACTTGTCAAGATGTTGAAGCGGATAACGCGCTTGATTTTTTTTTTTTTTATAAATTATTTTTTAAATAAATGAATTTATTTATGATTGAGTAAAGTATTTGACTTTAAAATGTATGAAACTTTATTAGTAATTGACAATGCATAGAAAAAATACTTACATATCATCCTTGCATCAAGCAATGCATTCTGATATTGGTGCTGTGATTAATATAGTTAAAGCTTTACAGTTGATTGGTTGAGGAAATATCGAAACCATATCTAGACATAGCGGAAGTAATTTTTGTTCTAAAAAGGCGGCAGATATTAATTGTTCAATCGCTCTACTGATCAAGCAAAATATGAGTACATATTTCCGAAATGATTTTAGTACTCAAATTCTACATACATGTACCTCTAGATGACTTTTGCTTGTTGAAAAATATATCTCACATAAAATGAAACACGGAAGCCCAACTCATAGTATTTAGGAGCAGAAATGTCCCGGTTGCTTCTTTAAATTGTTATATATGTTATTGTCGAAATCTGTCGGTTTTGTGTATAGAGGAAAATCGCAAAAAATCGTTAGTTTATGGTATGAAATTTGTCTAAGGTGGAATATACAACAAGTTACTTTAGTCGTATTTTTCTAATCTGTGTGACCAAAAATAAATATAAGAAGAAAAATTTGCTGTGACAATGTAAAACAATTTCAATACGAGTCTAGTATTTCTTCTTGCATAACATGTGGGTTAGGTCAGTCCTCTTCTATGCAATGCAAAAAAAAATGTATATTAAGTGCACATATAAAGAACTGCATGACTATTGTGTATTTGTATACGTCTCGTTGCGAAGGATCCGCTCGCTAGAATACATGTTGCAGAATATCAAGAATATATAATGACCGAGATCAGATCCTTTTTTATTTATAAACTATTGAAAATTTCCTAATGATTTTTTTTTTCGTTTACCTTTTAATACCGTGTCCTATTTTCTTTCTCATTTATTTTGTTGTTTTGTTTTGTTTTGAACATATTTCATTGAGACAAACTCAAAACTTGTTAAAAGTGGCATGTGGGCTCATTGGGCAATTCGCTTAATTAAAATCTTTGTTGTTAATATATTGTCAAAAAATGTATATACGAGTCCCTATAAATAATCAAACTATTACTACACATGTACTTTATTAAAAAAAAAAAAGTCGTGAATAGATAAGAGTATCAATGTGATCTAAACCTTTTCAATTAATACGTTGTTTGATACTGGTCAATGTGGTTGGTTCTACATTTTATAAAACAGTAGGATGAAAAAGAGAACAGAAAGTTACTTAAAGCATTCAGCGGCTCTAACTTTGATGGAAAATGTTTGTTTTTGTGTAGACTGATAGTTTACTTAACCACATATTAAACAATAATTTACTATAAAGAAAACTATAATGCTAAGAAAAGTTTTTTTTAATTGTATGCTTAAAGTGTGAAACTCTAACTTAAACTCAATCTACAGCTTTGTATGTCATTAACATATTTTGACTGGAATCTATTCAATTTTCCTCTACCATTCTCTTTGTTTAATAGTTTATTTCAAACGGTACCATGTATCAAATGACGATTTAGTACTGGTAAGTAAAGTGAAATCTAATGATCATATGTCACTCGAGTGGACGACAGATATTCTGCCTTTGGATCTGGAACAAACAGTGACCTTGTCTTTGCGATGTGTATATGTAATCAATTTTAAAAAAAAACCTTTTCATATATATTATGACGTTTGAACATTGAAAAACCCGCAATGTACATATTATGACGTGTATATTATTTTTCCACACCTTTTGATGCGGGGAACATCATTTGCCCCACGTGCCAGAACGTGGTGTCAGCCGAAAGCCTACACTACAAAATGTACATTACACTACGTTGGTAAAGTCTATACGTGTATGAAATGCTAAAGGACCCAATCTCAGAATCAATAACTATTTGAATTCTATTCTTTTTATGAAAAAAGAATAAAAATGTGTTCGACAAATACAGCATGCCTTGGTATTTCTAGCCGGCATGTCACACTGCGATATATTTCTTACGGAACGGTGGAAGTTGTCTGATACTGCAATTATTGTTAAATTGAAGCGTTTCGGACATTTGTATTTAAGGGAGCAAGTACAATTACCCGCATTTTAGTAAGGAAGTGTTGTAATTAAGAAAAGATATTAAGTTTCCTTGTCTGATGCTCCCTGTAAATTCATCTCGTTAACTTTGTTTTGTATGCAGTTGTGCAGTTCTTTCAAATTTGGCTTTTCAACTTGCATGTATTGTTTAAATGTAAGTTGGCGTTGTGTCTCTGTGGCATACTGTTGTTTTTCCATAATTATAATTATTGCGTTGTTTTTGTTATTCAACCTTTACCATTTATAAAGCTTTGTCAATCTTTTTTATTTCTACCTTTTATCTAAAACAACCCACTCGTACACTTGAATACAGTAATTTTTTATAAGTATGATTTTCCCCATGTACTTTAAAAAGCCAGCTATCTACAAATATAATGAAAAAAATCATAACATCAAAATTAAGTATCTAATACAAAAAGGAGTTATATAACAAATATGTGAGTTTTTTCTGAAATGCATTTAAATATTGATATCATTTTACAAATAAAAAATGCGGCATAACTATTATATTATAGATAAAAATAAAGTACGTGTATACTTTTTTCTTTATCACACTAGAATTAAGTCAGAGTTAACACACAAATTTGATAAATTATTAATTGGTTTAAAAACTTCGAAATAAACATATTTAGATTAAGCAAAAGGACAACAATATTTCTATCGAAAAAGTGTCAATCAGAAACACAAGCCATTATACATAAATACTGTTAAAAATAAATATAACTTTTATATGAATCTATGATTATATTTATTCACATAATTTTATAAATATCTATAAAAAATAAGTATAAACTTACTTCTGGACATTTCATTGTGCCGACGTTGCAATGAATAATGTAATTTACTCATGAAGTATAAAACCATTTCGCCGATCTTTGTTTTTGGTTTTTTTTTTTTTTTTAGATATATTTAGATAAAAATGACAGTAGATGATTAAAACAATCCCCTTCGTGATTTATAATTTGTACAACCTGCCAATGCTTAAAATTGAAAAAAAAAACACTTCTTTTCAAAGAAAATACTTTTCATTACAAGTCATATGTGATTATTTTTTCAACTACCGGTAAACTGTTTTAATAATGATTGGTATCAAGTTGTCCTGACCCGCAAACCGATGCTGTTTTAAAACTTTGTGGGCTGACGGATTCATAGTTAGGAGGCTGGGAAGAGATGCAGTCTGTGTTGATGGTCTCATAAAGCTGTGGGGGAAACTGTCCACACTCAGATGATGGGCTTTTTACGTCGATTTTTGAGCTAACAATCAAAGTATGACATTTATGGCCTGTTTATAATCAGTTTCAAATATTATTTGGTATTGGATTAAATTATCACAAAAGATATTAGGAGAATGATTTACTATTATACATGTAAAAATATAAAATTACCTTAAACGAGTAGTCGGTCTAATCTTTAGATAAAGTAAAATACAGACTACCACAAGGATGATGACGGAAACAATACATAGACCTGAGATCAAAGCTAGAGAAATTTCTACCAAAAAAAAATTAGATAAAAATAAACAGAAATAAACACAACAAAATGCAAGTAAAATACACGACAGTAATAATGACTCTGTATGTATGTATGTATGTATGTATGTATGTATGTATGTATGTATGTATGTATGTATGTATGTATAAATACCAACCGTTGATATTTTTTACGTCTTGTTTCTGTGATGTTACATAATGTTATGTAAAATGAAATAATCTTTCAAAAGCATTACCTAAATTTAATCAGTAATCCAAATCAAATATTTAGTAACCTGCGTATATTGATCGTTATACAAAAAAATCATCATGAAGAAAAAATCTAGTACTATTGGTTTGAACAAAATATAACATACAAGTTTGGCTTAAGTAAATAATGTTTGGGGTTTTTTTTATCTAAATAAGTAAATTAATCTAATAACGCCATACTAAAAATTAATTACATTTGTTTATCTTTAAAATAGATCAATTTTATGTAAAAATTTCTAATCTTCAATACAATTCAGAAAATAAAAGTTCATCATATGTATGTAACTACAAGAAAATATTTCAAAAGAAAGTTGTTTAAGAGACCACAACTTTCAAAAACAATAAAGCTTACCATTTCCTTCCTTGTCTCTTTCAATATTCGTGTTTTGTCTTGACGAAGAATCCTCACATGTTCTCTAATTATATAAAAATGATTAAGTTTTGTTAAAAGGGTATCAGTACTTTTTTAAGAAACAATTTAGTCCTAGGAATTTCGCTAAAATATAGACTGTACTTTTAAAGATTTTGTCCCTTCTTAAAATCAGTCTTAAAAAACATTTCAGAATTTTAAATTGATCTACTTAATACCTCAAGTTTAAAAAAAAAACACAAAAATACAAACACCAAACCGTACAGCAGAGCAAAAAAAATCGATTCGATTGGGAATTCCAACTTTTTCAGCCTCTAAAACTCTCCTATGTGATACAATATGATAAAATGAATACTAAGTACTGCTCATAAGCTGTTTCTTTTTAAATCTAATATTATATATTGTTTCAACTTACACTTTAGAAAACATCAAAAAGAGAGATTATCGCTCATACCTTATTAAGGATGGCCTTCACTGAGTCTGATTTTTTAAAATCTTATTTTTTTCAATAATAGAAAACTTTCATAAATATAATTTATTTTATAGATGTTTAGGCAAGCGTGTTTGTAACAACATTTTCACGTCTTTTGAATTTATAAAGATCCAATTTTGACATTCAAAAATCTTTGATCTCGGAACATTTTAAGGATCAACATATATTTCCTTTGGTAAAATTAAAAGTGTACATGTACATGTTGTGAAATTTTAAGGATTGTTTTTACCGTAATGTTACATTCCAACGTTGACACACTACAGGTGTAACAGACATCGTTGAAAATGACAATCGGCATAGATTCACCAAAATGAATATTGTCATAGGACAAACTAATGTGAAAACCAATCCCGCATAAAATCCCGGATGGAGAACGTCTTCTACGGTTAGTGGTCGGCAAGTTGATTCTTAAAATAGTAGGGGTTATATACGTTGTTTGGAAGGTTGCAGTTGAAAGTTTGGCTGTCTTTCCAATATCTGTAATCTTAATAAAAGAAACCAATCTTGTGTGAAAGTAATAAATTGGCTATATGCATTGTTACAAGTTCAAAAATAGAAGATCAGAAATTAAATTTTTAAACATTACAATAATATTTAGATTTAAAACTTTACAAATTGAAAGAAGTTTACAGGTTGTTTTGTAAACTAGTATAGTGAGAAAGGGTCAACGGGATTCCTGCATCTTTTGAAAGATAACACATTACCGAAGTGATGTTCATCTTTGTCTTTTCACATATAAATAGAATCTGCATCCATGCATCAACCTTACTAATGGTGGTTTACATAAGTTTTGAAAAGTGATTGTGAGTATGTAGCAGTCGTTTTATCTTGTTAAATTGTTCAAAATTGTTTCATTTCGGGTAAACTTTTCAGAAAATAAGTATTATATCCCAGCTATTATTTTTGTCCATTGACAAGGGTTGGGGTGTATTTAACTTTAGAATTAAATTGTTTGATACCTCCATCCCTACACACCTTTCTGTCTTCGTTTCAGAGATTTTAGAGACTCAAGGGGACCTTTAGGTGAGATTAATAAACAGTAAAGTTTCCAAAACATTTGATACTTTGAATTTTTTTCCTTTCAATTCTATGAGGGTCCCTTTTCAATCTTTTAAGGATAATGTTTACACATACTAATATCTATTATATATCTGATTAGAATTTAAGACTTTATTTTTTGAAAAGATATTTTAAAACACCTTACTCATATATATTATTTCATGTCACCTCCATTTACCATGGGATCTAAATATTCTTTAATATACTGGATCAGACGATGCTTTATGTCCAGTTCGGCTGAGGTTGGCCCAGTGGTTCTTGATTAAATTAAACAATATTAAAGTTTGCAGACTGGCAGAAAAATAGATGCCGGACAATTTGAGACCAGTAAAGCTTACTTCAGCTTTAATTTCAGGTGAGCAAAAATTAAAAACACGAATTCGTACTCTGACTTCATTTCTGCATCAATACTAG
Organism: Magallana hongkongensis; assembly: GCA_016163765.1. NCBI lineage: Eukaryota > Metazoa > Mollusca > Bivalvia > Ostreida > Ostreidae > Magallana > Magallana hongkongensis. The sequence goes on along the minus strand of WFKH01002636.1, from coordinate 26,808,825 downwards.
AATTTTCAAAAGAAAGAGGCAAATAGTCCATTCATTGTCAAAAGCAACATTAGTGAATTTAAGATCATATGAAACCTACCTGACTGGTCACTAACTATTTAATTCATTTAATTGTTAATATAACTCAATTATTTTTTCGAACATGCTTACTTTTTAAAAATTTTAAGAACTAAGCTAATGTCATTATGTTTAAAATTGGACTTCCTTGTGTCCCACAACATATCAAAAGAGTTTATATTTATTTAGTAAATAAAATTCTAATATCAAGTTTGACCACCCAAATTTATGGTTTACACAAGTAAATCGAAATTTGGTTGAAAGTTTATCATATTTATCAATACATTGTAAGACAGTAAAAAGCCACTTCGTCGATGGTACTTTGTGCCACGAGTTTTACATAGACCCGATGTTCTAGTACAAAATAAATTGCGATAAATAAATGTAATCCCGTCGCCAGAGCAATTATTCCATTACATTAAATCAGTCAGATCATTTCAACTACGGCACGTTTGTTTAAAAGAGACATTTATGGACTATATGCACTATCAATTCTAATGAAACCTTACTTCAAATTCCTCTAATTTGGAGTATACAACTTCCGAATGAAAATAACCAAAGATGTTTGTTTTCTTGCATGCACGTTTGCTCGTTTTACATAATCCGTTTTCCAGTAAGGTAACATTGGTTGGCGGTGTTGAGGCAGCGAGTGAGCAATCGACACCAATATATGGAGCTCTACATTTGCATTGTCCTTAAATATAGTAATCACATAGAGTCTTTTAGGGTAACATTTACATATTTGACTATGAGAAAATGTTTATAAAACATTTAAGATGATTTATTGAAACATTTACTGTAAAAATTGATATTTTTCAATTCGACATGTGCATTGCTTTCATGATAATCATCAAACATTTCATATTTAACAGATCACCATACAATTTAATAATTTTCTCATCCCGAAAAAATCAGTAATACTGTCTAACTACTTTTAAATTACTTAAAATTTTAGATAATAATCAGATACCTTCATTGCAGACACCATGAGAAGAGCAGTCATTAGGACAAACAAGTTTTCCTATTGCATCAACAACAGAAGCTCTTTCAGTACCATTCCTCACGTGATATTTTTCGTATCTTTTTATTTGGTCAAAACAAAAATGGTTTAAAGATTCCAAGGTGTGTTTTGAAAACATTGTCGATCCACTATCCTGAAAAACAAAATTTAAAAACATATAAAACACAATTATTATTAAACGGAATCTCTTTTCTTTATAAAATATATATATATAAATCGAGGAAAAACAATGAATATTTTATGTCTAATGTCTTCTCAGAATACACTCTTGTCCTGTTCAATGTAACTTTTTAAAAAAGTACATTTTGATATCACTGTATAGAAACAGATTAGAGAAAAGATTGTTACAATACAAAATACCCAATTGTTTCAATCTTATGCATTTACCCTTATGTCCAGGACACACTGTTCTATCGATATATCGGTACTTTCTCCCATTGGAATGTAGTTCTGACAACTTCTCCGAGCCGGGTTATTGAGAATAATATTTTCACAGTGTTCTCGAGCTGTTGATTCATTCCAACCATTTTTCCATGAGGGAGTCTAATAATAGTTAAAATCAGCAAAATTACATTTATGCTAGTTAAATACAAGTAAGTTGGGTATGAAAAATAAACTTGCTTTCGGTGACAAGGAGAATCTATCTAGACCCTTTGGCACTAATCACAAAATGATCACTAAGAGAAGGTAAAGTCAGGTACATGTATATGACATTTTTGAAAGGATTAAAGAACATTCACTTTGCACAGTATAAAAACATATTTAAAATGTTTTATACATAGGTATGTTCAAACCCGAGTAGTAGACGGAGGTAGAACGCAAAAAAGTGAATATTTTCTTGCTTTTTAAATCTACTGATACTTACGGGAGGAATAAAGTTCGGGTTAAAACTTGGATCAATGGTTAAGGGCATAATTTCGGTGACGCTATCACTTTCAGCATTCCTTTTGTCAATGAGGTTTTGAAAATCAAAATTATTGGAATTTCGTTTATATCGATTGTGGTAGCTTGTGCACGTTGATGTCAAGCTATTTGGAGTTGTTTTCTGGGAACAAATGCTAGCTGATGAAGCTGAACATCGTGCTGTATGGTATTTAGATATGCTGTTTTCATCGTCTTTATTTTCTTCAGCACAGTCACAATATTTCGGCAACATAAAATTACTATTGTTAAACATTGTATTGACACCAAAGAGGCTCTCTGAAGAACTTATATTAACCCTAAAATGTCAAAAATAACATTTTTCATCAGTATTGTTACAATTATGGAATATAGAGACGGCATGTGCTTTTTTATTTCATTTGCTTGTTTTTGTGAAATGTGTGTAGTTTAATTCACATAATAATTTATGTACAGTTATATATGAAAACCCTTGTTGAAGTAAATCAAATCCTTCTGAAAAGTGTTATCTATATTCTTTTTAAAAAAAAATTGATATTTTGAGTGCGAGGTTTTTTAAATTTGAAATACAGTGAAATGCACAATATCAACTTTACCTCCAACTTGCTTGAAAGTATCTTGTGTTGGAAGCTGATTCTCGCGACCCTTGAAGGGTGAAATCGTCAGACGTGTCATTATTTGGGTTTCCACACAACCCCTCAACATTGCCCTCATCAAAGATAGATGGTGTGATATGGATGTTATAAATCCAATCCTGTCCTATCCGATACTTCACCTTAGCTCCATTCGGGAGAGTTATCTTTAATGAATTAAATAAAGCAAACAAAGCTATATTTTGTCAAAGTCGTTTACATGTAAGTAAAGGGTTTCTTTGGTTAGTTTTTTTTATCGTGCATACTATGAAATAAGCATATAATTTCGTTTATTTGTATTTTTAACTAATATATTATTGTTTCCATTTACCGTTGACCATGGGTTTCCAATATCTACTACCATATGGCGATCGTCACAAATATGATACACAGTATCATGATGGATAAGAGGTTTACTATAATGATTGGATATTTTCTCGCAAGTACGATAAGCAAACAGAGAGTTTTCAACTCTAACGGCAATGCCGCAACCACAATATCCTTCGCCTCTCCAATTATTCCATCGACAGGAGGAAAAAATGGCGTGAACCTTAATTTAAAAATCAAGCTAAATTAAATCAGAAAGAAAACAACTAGCCTAACATCCCAAAGAAAATAGCTTTGTTTAGCTGTTAGCTTCCTGAAATTGTAACAAATATCAATATGAATATTTATGTATATAATCACTGCTATTTTCCTTTGTGTGTCTCTGTACATTACAAATTCTCCCGCTAAAGACGCCGTCCATGGTTTCCCGTCAAACGTTTTCATTCTGGGATCTGTATCTGCATAGCAGAGTTTGTTTTTTATATAGTCGTCCTTGTCATATAGACGAATCTGGTACGAGAATCAGAACAATCCAATATAAGGTAACGTAGTTTAAATGCTTCAAAAACCTTCTTTTAACATTTCCGTTTTGTTAAAAATTGTAAAAACATTGATATATAGTACAATTAAAGTAATAATTATTACACTGCAAAAGTAAAATGTTTATTTTACTTTATATAGTACAATTAAAGTACATGTATTCAAAACTAAATATAAATATCTTTAACGAACATAATATCATGCAATCAAATATATTTTTGATGTATGGAGATATAAACACGATGTGACCGATTTATTTTACCAATAGAATTAAGAAATTAATGGCTGCATTTTTCTGTAAACTTTATGTGATAAAAATGATTTTGGAGAAAATACTTAACATATGTAATTTCTTGAAAAATCTTAATTACTTGATTCAAAAAGTCAATTTTGATATCATGCAGCGCCTGGAAAAGTCTTGTCTCGAAATTCAGAGATATAAGTACTAACCTTAATATCAGGCATGGTAAAGTTGTACCAAACTTTCGATGGATCGCTTGGACTTATCATTTCGAAAGTAGAACCTAGCTTGATATTTATGTTTCTTTCTCCGGGATTATTAATTATCCCGTCTGATTTGCCGGTAACATTAAGAATCTTTTCTTCCCACCAGGTAGAGCTTTTGATAACAATACCACATCCATTTCGGTCAAATGCTAAGCCACCTTGGTTACTTAGAGGCTTGCATGAATTAGTTGAAGAACGATACTCCGGAGTAAATAGGAATATACTTGTTTCACAATTATTTTGAACATTTATGTCCAAACATCCAACAGGAACAGTAACTGTCAATTTTATGGAAATCATTTCCCCTTCTTTGAGTTCGTGTGTAAAAGACGAGGGCTATACAGGCAAAAAGAATGTGTATCCATTAACAAAACGGCTAATGAAAAAATATTAATTCCAAATTATTCTTAATATAAACGTTATAAATACTTACGAACATTCCAGCTGGAAAATTTTCACTGTAGTTGTGATGACCTGGAATGCCTTTTTGGAATTCTCGAACACGTACTGAACATTGTACCTGTATTTAAATATAGATATAGGAAATGCACATGTTTAACAGCGACAAACACCAAATGGAACTAGACTCTTGTTGCAAAAACAACAAAAAGGTCTTCCGTTTTGATATACATGTATCAATTTAACTGTAAGACATTGCTTCTCTGATATAGAAATAATGGACATGATAATATTTGTGAATGAAATATTCAGTACTTACTTCCATTTAAAACAATTAAAATGAAAAAGACTTTTTGAAGTACTTTCTGTGACGACAGGAAGTAACGCCCAACCAAACCAAACATGTTGCACATTTATACAATCATAAGTCAATCATTCCTAAAAGTTTGGTTATTCACATCTCTGCACAATCTGAGGTCTCGTTGAAACAATATTTTTTTCTCGGGACCGAAAATGGATGATCGGAAGTGATTAATAAAAACAAAAGCTGGTATTACCGTTTATCAGGATAGATGAAACACCCAAGAAAGTCAGATAACTTGTTTAAAACATGATTTGTTTGAACCCTTCCTGTGAAAACCGGAAGAGACGATTGACAAAATAAAACCCGTAAGACATATCTTCAATCAAATGTCTATCATTCGTTAAAGCTTTGTGTCTCAATCACTCACAGTGACTACAATCTCGCGGACATCAAATTGGATAAAAGCTACCTAGAGATATTTGAGATATTTCACCGGAAGTAAAATTTATTTGCTGATTTAACATCGTATTGAAGACATATCAAAGATTTTATACTGATGTATTTATTTCATGTAAAATAAATAAAATAATTTTAAAAAATAATTTTTGAAGTGCTTCCGGTGACCTCCGGAAGTTACGACGAATCAAACAAAATAGTGTAAACACATGTTCATAAATACGTCTATAATCCCACAAAGTTTGATTGTTCAAGTCATTACCTTCTTCGAGATCTCGAGGAATCAAGGTTTTTAATCTCGGGACAGGAAACGGACAAACGGAAGTGTTCAATGAAAATGAAAGTTATTATTTTTTAAACTTAAAACAGCAGGACTTTATTGCCTACCAATTTATATGAAATTGTCAAAGAAAAACAGTTAAAGTCATAAACAACCTAATTAGTTTAAACTCTTCTGGTGTGGACCGGAAGTGACGGTTGACAAAATGAAAACTATTAAACACATCTTCTATCAAATGTCTATCATCCACGTAAGTTTCGTGTCTTGGTCGTTTAAAATCTCGGAGATCTCTTTGTTACAACATTTGTTTAAAAAAAAAAAACTACCTGAGATATTTGAGATATCTCACCGGAAGTAAATTTTTTTGTTTATTTATCATAGGATAGATGATATATGTAAGCTTTTATACTTATATTTCATTTCTGTTGGAAATAAAATAAATGCGTAAAAAAATAATTTTTGAAGTGCTTCCGGTGCCGACCGAAAGTTACGCCGACAAAAACAAAATTGTGTATACTTGTCTACATACTTAGGTCTATTATCCCACAAAGTTTGGTTGTTCAAGTCATTACCGTATTTGAGATCTTGAGGAGTCAAGGTTTTTTGTCTCGGGACAGGAAACGGACAAACGGAAGTGTTCAATGAAAATAAAAGTTAGACTTTCTTTAACACTAGACAACGTGACTTTATTGCCTAACATTTTATCTAAAAATATTGAAGAAAGACAGTAAACTTATAACCAGCTTGATTTCTTTCAACTCCTCCGGTATTGGACCGGAGGTGACGGTTGACAAAATGAAAAATGTTAAACACATCTTCTATCAAATGTCTATCAACCATGTAACTTTCATGTCTTAGTCACTTACAGTTTCTGAGATCTCGTTGTTACAACATTTGTTTAAAAAAGACAACCTGAGATATTTGAGATATCTCACCGGAAGTAGAATTTTTTGTTAAAAATCGCATAGATGACTTATGTAAGAATTTATACTTTTATATTCATTCTATGTAAAACAACTTAAAAAAGGTAAAAAAAAAAAAAATTTGAAGTGCTTCCGGTGACGACCGGAAGTTACGCTGAACAAAACAAAATAGTTTCAACACATCTACATACATAGGTCTATAATCCCACAAAGTTTAGTTGTTCAAGTGGTTACCATTTTTGAGATCTCATGTAGTCATTACTTTTGGTCTCCGGTCAGGAAACGGACAAACGCAAGTGCTCCATGAAAAGAAAAGTTACTATTTTTTTAACATTAGACAAAACTTCTTTATTGCTTATCAATTTAACTAAAACTATCAAAGAAAAACAGTTTAACTTATAAACAACTTGATTTGTTTGAACTCTTCCGGTGTGGACCGGAAGTGACGGTCGACAAAATAAAAGAAATTAAACAAATTTTCTATCAATTGTCTATCATCCATGTAAGTTTCGTGTCTTGATCACTTACAGTTTCTAAGATCTCGCGGGTACAAAATTTGTTTTAAAAAAGCTACCTGAGATTTTTAAGATATCTCACCGGAAGTAGAATTATTGTCTTTATTTTACATCGGATAGATGACATATGTAAAGATTTATACTTAAATTTCAATTCTATGTAAAAAAAAAAAAAAAAAATTAAATGCGCAAAAAAATAATTTTTGAAGTGCTTCCGGTGACGACCGGAAGTTACGACGAACAAAACAAAATAGTTAATTTCGTGAAAAAATTTGGTGCTAATTTTCAGGTTCAGGCGAGCTTCGAGTTCTTGGGCAATTTTCATAATTGGAAGCATGGGGGTACAACTTTAAACATTTATCTACAATCCTTGAAAAATGTCAAGCTTCTATCTTGATTAGTTTCGGAGGAGATGCGTGGACAAAATGACCCTTAAAAATTTACAAAATCGTCAATAACTGAGACCGGAAGTGACGTCATCATTTGAAAATTTAGTAATATGTAGCGATGATGATGCTTAATCAGTCCCGAAAATTTCGTACAAATCGGTAAAATAGTTTTTGAGAAATAACGCTTCAAAAAAGTCAGAAAAAGAAAAAAAGAATAATAACTAGAGCAATGCTCGTTGCACAGCAACGAGTGGGTCTTCCGTTAATGTCGAAAGTAAAGCTGGAAGTTCCTGTAAGAAGCAGAGTTCTTAAACCAATAAACATAAGTAACTAAGACAAAAAGAAAAAAATTCGAAGTATTTTGGTACGAGTTAACAAAATCCGAATAATTCTAAGAACGAATTAACAAAAACCTTATTGATTTCATGAACGACTAAGCAAATACAAATCCGAATGTTTTTAAGTACGGTTAAACAATTATCGAATAATTTTAGGTACGAGTTAATCTTACTCTGAACATGAAACTATTTTCTTAACCAAGATTGTGGAATCAAATTTCCGGAAAAATCAATTTTTAAACCCCTTTATCTCTGTAATGCATCGTCCGATTTTAAAACGGAATTCAGTTTTAAATTAAGCTTAATAAGCTCTTATTTTTGCTCTAATGATTAATAACATATTATCGCTAAAAAATTAGTTATTATAAAAAGACTTTGTAGCCCTTCCGGCCCCTAATTTGAGGGGTCAGCCCCTTTTTCTTGATATCAAATGAAAGGTCTTGAAAATATAAACATATTTTGTTCAACAAGGTTTCACGAATTGTTAACCGTTCTAGAGATATATGAACATCTGTGTTTTAGGGGCCGACCCTTAAAGTCCTTACTGGGGCCACTAACAAAAATTATTTAGGTAGCATATTGTTGAGAACATTATTCTAAGCATTTTTTGTTCTATAATGCTTTTCAAAATATTTCTCCTTTTCTAGATATTAAAGATCAAAGTTTTGGACTTCT
>WFKH01002636.1:26779964-26793663 GCA_016163765.1 Magallana hongkongensis | reverse complement strand
TCTTCATTATATGATGGTACTTCACTATTCGGTGGTTCTAAAAAAAAACGGGAAGCGTAGCCTTGGGATCGAAATACGCTAAAACTCGTGGATGCCTGTAAAGTTTTTAACACTGGACTGTTTCTCTGTTTCGGAGATCGGTCCGATATATAGGACTAAGGTCCACTGAGACTAGTTAAGATCTAGTTAAGATCAAAATACTCAACAATACTTCCATGCAAAATTACATATTGTTGATTTTAAAATAAATGTAATTTATAAAATCAACTCCCGCTAGTAATTGTTTAGAGATAAAATCAATCTTTGCGGTTTGATTATAAACAAAGAATTCTGACCCAATGACATAATGGGTTTAAATATTGTCTCATAACATTTTGCATTCTTTAGTTTCACAAACGTGATTTTGAGTCTTTGATTTCACATGTTGAGTTTAAATGTTCAAATTATGCCCCTCCGTCTTCATAGTCTCTTGTTTACATGTCAGAAATATATTTGCTTCTTCATATCTCTCATACAATTGACTTTTAGTGGCATCGGCAATACTGCATACACTTCGATAAGAGTTAAAGAAACATTTTGAATTTTGTAAACTGAATGTTTTCGTCTCCTTGTGAAATGTTTATGTAATTTATCATAGGTTAAAATGTCCTATATTGAAACACTAATTATCAAAAAAACAATGAAAATAATTCAAAACAAAAACAATTGTCTACACCTTAATCATAATTTGAAACATTTATAATTAAAAAAAAGGATTATTAAAAAGTCGAATAAAATTTATAAAATGCAATAAGATACCTGCGTGGAGATCCTGAAATGGTGTGCCGATGACTAGAAGGACTAGACAGCTCATAAGACGCATTCTATCCATTCTTTGGGCGAAGAATAACGGAATTAATAATAAAGGTCATTATTATTTCATATTCATAATCAACTTACAGCCAATTCAGATGTCATCAAAGGCAAATTATTGACTTGTCAAGATGTTGAAGCGGATAACGCGCTTGATTTTTTTTTTTTATAAATTATTTTTAAAATAAATGAATTTATTTATGATTGAGTAAAGTATTTGACTTTAAAAGATATAATTCTTTATAAAGAATTAATACATTTAAACAAACTTCCGGACACAATATCACTCATAATTTACAAATTGTTCAATTGCTCTACTTATCAAGCAAAATATGAGCACATATTTCCGAAATGATTTTAGTGCTCAAATTATACATACATACAATATACAACAAGTTACTTTAGTCGTATTTTTCTAATCTGTGTGACCAAAAATAAATTTAAGAAGAAAAATTATCTGATTTGCTGTGACAATGTAATACAATTTCAATACGAGTCTAGTATTTCTTCTTGAATAACATGTGGGTTATGTCAGTCCTCTTCTATGCACTGCACATAAATGTATATTAAGTGCACATATAAAGAACTGCATGACTATTGTGTATTTGTATACGTCTCGTTGCGAAGAATCCGTTCGCTAGAATACATGTTGTAGAATATCAAGAATATATGATGACCGAGGTCAGATACTCTTCTATTTATAAACTATTGATAATTTCCTAATGATTTTTTTTCGTTTACCTTTTAATACCGTGTCCTATTTTCTTTCTCATTTATTTTGTTGTTTTGTTTTGTTTTGAAGATATTTCATTAAGACAAACTCAAAACTTGTTAAAGGTGGCATGTGGGCTCATTGGGCAATTCGCTTAATTAAAGTCTTTGTTGTTAATATATTGTCAAAAAATGTATATACGAGTCCCTATAAATAATCAAACTATTACTACACATGTACTTTATTAATAAAAAAATTCGTGAATAGATAAGAGTATCAATGTAAGCTAAACCTTTTCAATTAATACGTTGTTTGATACTGGTCAATGTGGTTGGTTCTACATTTTATAAAACAGTAGGATGAAAAAGAGAACAGAAAGTTACTTAAAGCATTCAACGGCTCTAACTTTGATGGAAAATGGTTGTTTTGTGTAGACTGATAGTTAACTTAACCACATATTAAACAATAATTTACTATGAAGAAAACTATAATGCTAAGAGAAGTTTTTTTAATTGTATGCTGAAAGTGTGAAACTCTAACTTAAACTCAATCTACAGCTTTGTATGTCATCAACATATTTTGACTGGAATCTATTCAATTTTCCTCTGCCATTCTCTTTGTTTAATAGTTTATTTCAAACGGTACCATGTATCAAATGACGATTTAGTACTGATAAGTAAAGTTAAATCTAATGATCATATGTCACTCGAGTGGACGACAGATATTCTGCCTTTGGATCTGGAACAAAAAGTAACCTTGTCGTTGCGATGTGTATATGTAATCAATTTTTAAAAAAAACCTTTTCATATATATTATGACGTTTGAACATTGAAAAACCCGCAATGTACATATTATGACGTGTATATTATTTTCCCACACCTTTTTATGCGGGGAACATCTTTTGCCCCCGTAAAAATTTCTATTTTGCTCTGACATACCGGCATAGACCGAAGAGGGAATTCCAAATAGGATTTCCTATACAACTGAAACTCGTGGATATGTTTGTAAGTATATTTAGCACTTGTATATGACAAATATAATCTATTTTTATAATAACCCATATATTTTAACATGCACTTATGTTTAAACAAGTAACACTGTGCCGAATAATTATGCCAGTGCCAAGGTGACATTTTTGCACCCGTCTAAGCTGCATATATCGAACAATTTAAATATGACATATGATAGACCATTGAATAAAGAGTTTACAACCACCTTTGTTATCATTGTATCTCACCTGTCAGGTGAGATATTTACCTTTCAAAAATAAATTCCCACATGAAAATAATTTTTCACTTAGGAAAATATAAATAATATAATAATATACAATTTTCCTATAAGAAAACGAGAAATTTCCAGCGGAATACAAAAACATCCTATAGGAATTTAAATTCCTATCGGATTTTCTTAAAATCCGGTATGAAATCTGAATTTCCTATAGAAAAACTACCTGTCTGAATCAATTTCCTGCAGGAAATACCGTTCTCCTATAAGAAATATATAATTCCGATAAGATTTTTAGAGAATCCTATAGGATTGTCAATATTTCCCGTAGGAGAATCATTTTGTCCTATAGGAATTATCATATTCCTATGCAATATTAATTTTTAAAGGTAAATATCTTACCTGTCGGGTGAAACACACTAAGAACAAAAGTGGTTATACACTCTCTAGACAATGGCCTATCATTTGGTGTATATGGAATTTTCAAAAACTGCATCTTAAGCGGGTTCACAAATGCCACCTTGCACTGGCATAATTAACCGGCACAGTGTTAAGTACTTTATTTTCTTTCATTTGAATTTGTTAATTGTATCAATACCAAAAAGATCGTTTCGAAATAAAATGAAAATCACACATATTATATGTGTTCTTCTAGCAATTGAGTTAATCTCCCGTTCTTAATTTGTCTGGTCAAAAACGTTAGTTGTAAATATATTGTCTTATATCACCTTATCAATGAAATTGTATTCAATGTATTATTTGATTCCTTAATATTTTATCTTGTAGCCGTCCGATGATTGGTGATAAATCAGATTCTAAGGAACATTACACAAAAGTTTTTTAATGTAACTATAAGAAAGTGTCATATTTAAAATTATTTTTACAAACACTCCATGATCATGAGCCGATAGCCGATAAGTGGTAAGAACCCTGAAGTAAAAGACAAGAAACAAATTGATGCAAGCGTCAAAATAGCGGTCGCAAACTATTTGTTATTCTACGAAAAGTATGTATGTATTAAATATGTGGATCTATAGCTGACACATAGTGTGACTTCTTAAACAATTCGAATTAAGCTTAACATGGAACGTGGTGTCAGCCGAAAGCCTATACTACAAAATGTACATTACACTACGTAGGTAAAGTCTATACTTTATGAAATGCTCAATGACCCAATCTCAGAATCAATAACTATTTGAATTCTATTCTTTTTATGAAAAAAGAATAAAAATGTGTTCGACAAATACAGCATGCCTTGGTATTTCTAGTCGGCATGTCACACTGCGATATATTTCTTCCGGAACGGTGGAAGTTGTCTGATACTGCAATTATTGTTAAATTGAAGCGTTTCGGACATTTGTATTTAAGGGAGCAAGTACAATTACCCGCATTTTAGTGAGGATGTGTTGTATTTAAGAAAAGATATTAAGTTTCCTTGTCTGATGCTCCCTGTAAATTCATCTCGTTAACTTTGTTTTGTATGCAGTTGTGCAGTTCTTTCAAATTTGGCTTTTCAACTTGCATGTATTGTTTAAATGTAAGCTGGCGTGGTGTCTCTGTGGCATACTGTTGTTTGTCCATTATAATTATTGCGTTGTTTTTGTCATTCAACCTTTACCATTTATAAAGCTTTGTCAATCTTTTTTATTTCTACCTTTTATCTAAAACAGCCCGCTCGTACACTTGAATACAGTAATTTTTTATAAGTATGATTTTCCCCATGTACTTTAAAAAGCCAGCAATCTAAAAATAAAATGAAAAAAAATCATAACATCAAAATTAAGTATCTAATACAAAAAGGAGTTATATAACAAATACGTGAGTTTATTCTGAAATGCATTTAAATATTGATATCATTTTACAGATAAAAAATACGGCATAACTATTATATTATTGATAAAAATAAAGTAAGTGTATACTTTTTTCTTTATCACACGAGAATTAATCATAATAGTCAGAGTTAACACACAAATTTGATAAAATGTTAATTGGTTTAAAAACTTCGAAATAAACATATTTAGATTAAGTAAAAGGACAACAATATTTCTATCGAAAAAGTGTCAATCAGAAACACAAGCCATTATACATAAATACTGTTAATAATAAATATCACTTTTGTATGAATCTATGATTATATTTATTCACATAATTTTCTAAATATCTATCAAAAAGAAGTATAAACTTACTTCTGGGCATTTCATTGTGCCGACGTTGCAATGAATAATGTAATTTACTCATGAAGTATAAAACCATTTCGCCGATCTTTGTTTTTGGGTTTGTTTTTTTTTTAGATATATTTAGATAAAAATGACAGTAGATGATTAAAACAATCCTTCGTGATTTATAATTTGTACAACCTGCCAATGCTTAAAATTGAAAAAAAAAAAACACTTCTTTTCAAAGAAAATACTTTTCATTACAAGTCATATTGATTATTTTTTCAACTACCGGTAAACTGTTTTAATAATGATTGGTATCAAGTTGTCCTGACCCGCAAACCGATGCTGTTTTAAAACTGTGGGCTGAGGGATTCATAGTTAGGAGGCTGGGAAGAGATGCAGTCTGTGTTGATGGTCTCATAAAGCTGTGGGGGAAACTGTCCACACTCAGATGATGGGCTTTTTACGTCGACTTTTGGGCTAAAAATCAAAGTATGACATTTATGGCCTGTTTATAATCAGTTTCAAATATTCTTTGGTATTGGATTAAATCATCACAAAAGATATTAGGAGAATGATTTACTATTATACATGTAAAAATATTAAATTACCTTAAACGAGTAGTCGGTCTAATCTTTAGATAAAGTAAAATACAGACTACCGCAAGGATGATGACGGAAACAATACATAGACCTGAGATCAAAGCTAGAGAAATTTCTACAAAAAAAAAATTAAATAAAAATAAACAGAAATAAACACAACAAAATGCAAGTAATATACACGACAGTAATAATGACTCTGTATGTATGTATGTATGTATGTATGTATGTATGTATGTATGTATGTTTGTATGTATGTATGTATGTATGTATGTGTGCGTGCGTGCGTGCGTGCGTGCGTGCGTGCGTGCGTGCGTGCGTGTGTGTGTGTGTGTGTGTGTGTGTGTGTGTGTGTGTGTGTGTGTGTATGTATCTATGTATCTATGTATGTATGTATGTATGTATGTATGTATGTATGTATGTATAAATACCAACCGTTGATATTTTTTACGTCTTGTTTCTGTGATGTTACACAATATTATGTAAGATGAAATAATCTTTCAAAAGCATTATCTAAATTTAATCAGTAATCCAAATTAAATATTTAGTAACATGCGTATATTGATCGTTAAACAAAAAAAATCATCATGAAAAAAAAATCTAGTACTATTGGTTTGAACAAAATATAACATACAAGTTTGGCTTAAGTGAATAATGGTTTTTTAATCTAATTAAGTTGATTAATCTAATAACGCCATACTAAAAATTGATTGCATTTTTTTTTTAAATATATCAATTTTATTTAAAATTTCTTATCTTCAATAGAAATCAGAAAATAAAAATTCATCATAGGTTACTGCATAGAAATATCCCCAAAAAAGTTGTTTAAGAGACGACAACTTTTAAAAACAATAAAAGCTCACCATTTCCTTCCTTGTCTTTTTTGATATTCGTATTTTGTCTTGATGAAGAATCCTCACATGTTCTCTAATTAAATGAAAATTACTAATTAAGTTTTTTAAAAAGGATATCAAATTTTTAAAAGAAACAATTTAGCCCTAGGAATTTCGCTGAAAAACACACTCTACTTTTTAAGGATTTTGTCCAGTCTTAAAATCAATCTTCCAAAACATTTAAGAATTTAAGATTGATCTACTTAAAACCTCTAGTAAAAATACCAAAAAAATTCAAACAAACAAAACTGTAAAGAAGAGCAAAAATAAATCGATTCGTTTGGGAATTCCAACTTTTTCAACCTCTAAAACTCTCCTATGTGATACAATATGATACAATGAATACTAAGCATTGCTCATAAGCTGTTTCTTTTAAGTCTGATATATTTTTTTCGACTTACACTCTAGAAAACATAAAAAAAGAGAGGTTATCGCTCATGCAGTATTAAGGATGGCCTTCACTGAGATTTCAGAAAAATATCAATTGATGGTACATGTGTAATGTAAAATTATCAAACATATACATATGTACATGCTTAACCGACAACAATTTGTAATCGAAAAAAGAGCAACAAAACTTTAGCCTAAATTTCATATGTTATGCCTTAACTCTGATTTTAAAAAAAATCTTTTTCTTTAAAAAAAAGAACTTTTATAAATATAATTTATTTTATAGATGTTTAGGCAAGCGTGTTTGTAACAATATTTTCACGTCTTTGGAATTTATAAAGATCCAAGTTTGACATTTTAAAAATTTATGATCTCTAAAGATATTAAGGATCAACTTTTATTTCTTTTGGTAAAATTATAAGTGTACATGTAATTTTTATGAAATTTGTAAGATTATTTTTACCGTGATGTTACATTCCAATGTTGACACACTACAGGTGTAACAGACATCGTTGAAAATGACAATTGGCATAGATTCACCAAAATGTATATTGTCATAGGACAAACTAATGTGAAAACCAATCCCGTATAAATTCCCGGATGGGGAACGTCTTCTACGGTTATTGGTCGGGAAGTTGATTCTTAAAATAGTTGGGGTAATATGCGTTGTTTGGAAAATTTCAGTTGAAAGCTTGGCTGTCTTTCCCAGATCTGTTATCTTAATAAAAGAAATAAATCTTGTGTGAAAGTAATGAATTGGATATATGCATTGTTACAAGTTCAACAAGAGATCCAAAATATTATTGTTTTAAATACAATAATATTTCGATTTAAAACTTTACAAAATGAAATAGGTTTACAGGTTGTTTTGTAAACTAGTATAGTGTGAAAGGATCAACGGGATTTCTGCATCTTTTGAAAGATAACACATGACCGAAGTGATGTTCATCTTTGTCTTTTCACGTACCGTATATCCGGGTTTTTTTCGCGTGTCACAATATTTGCGAAAATGGGGACAATCTGTAACATTTTTAATTTGCGTAAGTCATTTTTTGCGATTTAAAAAGTTTCTTATAGAATATGATACACGATATAATATCTGCGTATTCAATCATTTGCTATTCAAAAGAGGTCACGAAAAAAAAGAAAAGTAGATCATCGCGAAAATTACCGGTTATACGGTAAAAATAAAATCTGATAATATCCATGCATCTACCTTAGTAATGTATTATATATATGTTTTGAAATGTGATTGTGTGTATGTAGCAGTCGTTTTATCTTGTTAAAAATTGTTTCAATTAGGGTAAACTTTTCAGAAAATAAATATTATATTCCAGCAATTATTTTTGTTTATTGACAAGGGCTGGGGTGTATTTCCCTTTGGAATAAAATTGTTTACTGCCTCCAACCCTACACATATTTCTGCATGGTTTCAGAGATTTTAGAGACTCAAGGGGCCCTCTATGTGCTCTTAATAATCAGTAAAGTTTCCTAAATATTTGATACTTTGAATGTTTTTCTTTTCAATTCTATGAGGATCCTTTTTCAAACTTCTAGGGATAAGTTTTGAACTTTCTTATATACATTACTTGTACGAGTTTTACATAGACCCGATGTTCTAGTACAAAATAAACTGCGATAAATAAATTAAATCACGTCGCCAAAGCAATTATAAAGTATTGCGCATTTGTGTGAAAGAGACATTAATTAATGGCTATGTAGCAGCCTCTAATGATACAGTATCCCCTAATGATATAAAGTTGCATTAGTGGTCAGACTTCTGATCGTTAATGACATAATTTTATCATAAACCAACTACCTAACCCTCCAATTAATGATAAAATTTCAAAATTATATCATAAGTGGTCAAAATTCACGTCGACTAATGATATACATGTAAGAAAAACCCCAAAATAAGTACATTGCTGACCTTCAATGATATAATTTTTATTGCATTAGAGGATGAGTTTCAACCGTTAGTCAATTATGTATTATATAGTACTATCCGCCCATTAGGCAACACCATCCGCTAGGACTAATGTACACTTTTCAATTCTTTAATTTTTAAATAAACTATCCCATACTTTCCTTCGTTAACAGAGCGAGAAGAAGACAGAGCGACACGCATAAGAGCATGACTTGTCCTGTGGATAGTCTAGGCAACTCTATTCACTAGGCCTAATGCAATTTAATGATTCACCATTATTTGTCAATTATGTACTTGTTGTTAATTGTCTACCTTGTTAATAATCCATCGAGTAATACACTAATCTCAGCCAGCAGAAATATAGAAAGAGGGGTTCAAATAATGATCCAAGTCCACTGACTGATGCAATAGAAACTAATCATTAAACAATTAATATACTTACATGTTTTGCGTTTTTATTTTTTATCATTAGTTGATTAGAATGTTGACAATATGTAATATAATTTTGAAAGTCATGCGCGGATCTAGAAAAAGGGGTCGGGGAGGGGGGGGGGGGTCTAGACCCCCTGGAATTTGTAAAGATTAAAAAATTACAATATAAAGCAAAGTAGAAACTGAACAATCTGTCTGACACTCATTTTAGTCAACAGAGAAAAAGACAGGGGAACATTCAACATGGAAAATTTAAAATACATGTAATACAATAGTATACATAATTGTATTATTAACGGTTGAAGTTCATCCTCCAATGCAATAAAATTATATGATAAAAGGTCAACGATGTACTTATTTTGCGGGGTGTTTTCCTATATCATTAATGGACGTGAACTTTGACCATAATAATATAGTTTTGAAATTTTATCATCATTGGACGGTTAGGTTGTTCGTTAATGGTAAAATTATATCATTATCAGTTAGATGTCTGACCACTAATGCAACTTTATATCATTAGTGGATACTGTATCATTAGAGGTTGCTACATGGCTAAATCATTATCAATGCTATTGAAACCTTACTTCAAATTCCTCTAATTTGGCGTACACAACTTCAGATTGAAAATAACCAAAGATGTTTGTTTTCTTGCATGCACGTTTGCTGGTTTTACATAATCCTTTTTCTGGTAAGGTAACATTGGTTGGTGGTGTTGAGGCAGCGAGTGAACAGTCGACACCAATGTATGGAGCTCTACACTTGCACTGCCCTTAAATATTGTAATCACATGTATCTTTTAAAGTAACACTAAAACATGTGAGAATGAATACTTAAAAAATTTGCTCTCAAAAATCTAAAACAAGATATCTGTGATTCAGTGCTCACTAGAAATACCCCTGCCCTGATGTGAATATACAAAAAAGCAGAGTCGACAATTGACTGGAAGTTAACTTCTGATTGGTACAAAACTAGATCCCACAAAATAGCATGACTAAACAAAGAGTGTGTTAAAATTTCAAACATCTGCAATGAATACTTGTCGAGAAATGTTTGACGAAAATTTAGTATAAATATTAACAAAGTCGTCATTTAACAGAAAGTTGACGTTCATTTGGTACAAAAATAAGTTCCATCATATGGCATGCCTAAACAAAGACTGTGTAAAAGTTTCAAGTACCTGCAATGAATAGTGACTAATAAATATTTGACGAAATTTGTTTGGAAATTTAAGCAAAAAATAAGCCAAGTTGTCATTTAACAGGAAGTTGACACTCGATTGGTACAAAAATAGATACCATCATATGGCATTGCTAAGCAAAGAGTGTGTTAAAATTTAAAACACCTGCAATGAATGGTTGCTGAGAAAAATGCGACAGAAATTTTTGTTATGGACAGACAGATAAACACAAAGGTAAAACAGTATCCCCCTTTTTTCTTTGGAGAGGGGGGATTATTTTTCCGAGAAAGTCTTCATTACTGTCTAAATATTTATTTCGTTTCCTTACTTTACATAAAAGTTTGGATAATAATCAGATACCTGCACTGCAGACACCATGAGAAGAGCAATCATTAGGACAAACAAGTTTTCCTATTGCATCTACAACAGAAGCTCTTTCAGTACCATTCCTCAGGTGATATTTTTCGTATTTTTTTATTTGGTCGAAACAAAATTGGTTTAAAGATTCCAAAGTGTGTTTTGAAAACTCTATCGACCCACTGTCCTGAGAGACAAAAGGAGAAAAATATCAATAGAAATACAATTAACATAGAAAACGGAATATAAATTGAAGAATAACAATTAATATTTTATGTTTAATTATTCCTCAGAAAAAAACACTTGCTCTATTAAATGTAACTTTAAATAAAGTAAATTTTGTTATCACTGTGTGGAAGCAGACAAGAGAATTGTGCGTTACAATACCATACACAATACCAACTTAATAATGATATTTCGATCGAATGCATTTACCCTTATGTCCAGGACGCATTGTTCTATTGATATATCAGTACTTTCTCTCATTGGAATATAGTTCTGACAATTTATCCGAGCCGGGTTATTGAGAATAATATTTTCACAGTGTTCTCGAGCTGTTGATTCATTCCAACCATTCTTCCATGAGGGAGTCTAATTATAGTTGAAAGCAAAATAACAATATGCATTGTTACGAGTAAATAGTCGTAAATACAAGAAATGTGTTCATTAAGCTTGCCTTTATTGCATCAATAACAGAACAATCATGGTAATTAAAAATTTCTATAACAAAATGTGTTGAAGCAAATTTTTAAAAGATAAATCTTGATCTATTTTTGATAAGAAATTCACGGTTGAAGATATCGATAGCCACCCCGTACCGTGAACTCGTGACCAAAATACCTTCTTTCATTTTATTGCCAAGACCAGCGCAAAATTCACTTGTATTTCTTAACAGACACATTGTCGCCCACCACAATTTTTTTTTGGTAAAATTATAAATATAAAATTTGTGAGAGGATTGAGAAAATATACTGTATTAAAACATATATTATAACGCAATAAATAAAATGAATATTTTCTTGCTTTTGATGTATATTGATACTTACAGGAGGAATAAAGTTTGGGTTAAAACTTGGATCAATGCTCAAGGGCATAATTTCGATTACTTCATCACTTTCGGCACTTCTTTTTTCAATGATACGTTTTAAATCCATTTTAATGGAATTTCGTTTATATCGATTTTGGTAGCGTGTGCATGTTGACGTCAAACTATTTGGAGTTGTTTTTGGGGAGCACATGATAGCTGATGAAGCTGAACATCGTGCTGTATGGTATTCAGATATACTGTATTCATTTTCTTTCATTTCTTCAGCACAGTCACAATATTGCGGCAACTCAACATTACTATTGTTGAACATTGTGTTGACACCAAAGAGGCTCTCCGTAGAATTTATATCAACTCTAAAATGTCAAATAACAACTTATAAAATAATCTTTGTCTATATTTTAGATCACCTGAGTCACATGACCTATTGCAATAGGTTTTCGTCCGTCGTCGTCCGTTGTCTTGCGGTGTGCGTCGTGTGTTAACAATTAACCATTTTAAACTTCTTAATAAAATCTACATGACCAGATCTTTCAAAATTTGAAATGATGCATATTTAGGGTAAGAAGAACAATAATTGTTAATTGAATTCCTCTTGACCCACAGGGGCTTAGATGCGGGGTAAAAATGGTGCAAATTATGATCATTTTCAAAAAACCTTCTTTTCTAGATGCACTTTCGCAAATCTGAATTTATAGTCCTATAGACCAGGGAGCCCTAGGTTGGGGCAAAAATGAGCAGAATGTTAAAAACAATTTCTTAATTTTTACTAGTACTAAATAGAAACTGATTGCGTATATAGACTATAAAACTTTCTACCAAAATTGTAAATTTCATAACCACTGGAATAGGGCTTTTGACGCTAGTGTTGTGCCAAAATGGTCATTTCGTGTTAATGCATAGAGTGCTTAAATAAAAATTCTCTTCTTTATTTCTGCTGATACTGAATAGAAACTGACTGCATATCAAAGAGGTTCGTTCCTCTCTTTTTTGGTAACTATTTTATGTCACCTCTAGTCTAAAAATTCTGCATCATATATTAATTCTATTTGTATATTCATATTTTACAATGCCAAATAAACCATATTGAATAAAACTGTTAAAAGAAAATTACATATTTACAAAGTTTAGTAAGGGACTATATTTTGTGGAGGAAGGTGTTCAAGAAGGAAATGAACAATTTTCATAACTCAATATTTTATAGTACTATTACTTTAGTTTCCTTATTTTCAGCGCAGACTAGACTTCCAGATAGTTTGTGAATTACAATATATGCATGTTGTTCTGAAAAACATATTTGAACAATATTTTGATATTTCTATCGATATATTTTGGCATATTTAGTTACATTTTATAGAAGTCAAGAAAAAATTAACTCCAAGTGTTGCCTACAACTAGCTTAGTTTATGCCATATCTCAAATATTTAAGATGTGCCCCCTGCTTTTGTTACTTTTACATGAGACATTACTTGTATGTCTATTTGTATACAAAGTTGTGGAAGGGTGGCATTACTAATACTTTTTTGTGTTATAATTTGATTACTCCAAAATTTTGTAACAATCTTAACATCTGCTGTTGTGTTCATTATGTATTGGCATTTGAAGCCACCAGTAAAGCAATGTTTTTTAAACTTGACTTAGATATTACTTTTATAGTCACTACACGTGTTTAATTTCATACTGTATTGAAATCATAATTAAATAATTGTTCAAACTATATATATTTGTTTGATTTCTTCAAATAATCAATTTCCAAACCAAATTTTAGTAATAATTTCAGGAAAAATTATCATTTCTGTTTGGGACCCCATATTTTCAAAAAATGGCATGGTAACAAATACAATAAATGAATATTCTAGGTCCCCATCTTTATATCCAAGTGGTTTTCGGATGATTGACATTACTAGTATTTCAGGTGCCAACCTCCTTAAG
>WFKH01002636.1:26745716-26779864 GCA_016163765.1 Magallana hongkongensis | reverse complement strand
GGGGGGGGGGGGGGGGGCGTAGCCAAAATTGACATTTAGTGTTAATATTTATATTGTTTAAAACTATTCTTTACGTCTACTGACACTGAACAGAAACTAACAGCATATAACACCATAAAACTGTTAAATTAAATAGCTCTGAAATTAAATTTTGTGACACTTAATGTAGAGGACCTGGCTGGGGGTGGCATATGTTATGTTTAAAAATCTTATTATTTTGATAATTTTTGTTAAGGAGACGAATACATATTTAGAAAAAAGAATAAATAAAGCTGTCAAAGTTAAGATATCATGAAAGCTCTTGGCCCATGGGGTTGAGAGTTATGTCGGGGGGGGGGGGGGTGTAACGGTTAATGTAGGTATCTTCCCTTGCTTGTTTACTAGTATAATAAGTATAATAAGAAATCATTGTAAAACATGTGATTTGGAGGTCAAAGGTAGGGATCTTTTTTCGATAAAACAGGTATACACCCTGTACTAACCGGCCTTATTAATAGAAACACATGTACATGTAAAGCTATTTTTACAGGGAAAAAATTCATGGGGAAAATATTTTTTATCATTACAGTCTTGCATCTTTTCAATATTCTAGATTTAAGTATTTCACCAAAATTATGGATTTCAAAGTCTTTGTTGTAAGATTTCAGGTAGGGGTGGTGGTCTTTGCTATAATTTTAAGAGGGTTTTCTACCCCCAAAATAAAGCTACATTAAATGCATATACATGTATGAGATTCCTTGACAGGTCTGTGGCTTTAGTAATCAGGTGCTTGTTAAAGTCTCTGGGCCTCTTGCTACAATGTTTCAATGAATACATATTTGATTATCTGCTTATTTTTTGTTGTATGTTTGTAGTTAAATTTACACATAAAATTTTGCAAAGTCATAAGATAACTCTTATCCAAAGGTACATCAAATGCTTCTAAACAGTGTTAGCCATATCTTTTTAAGGTTGTATGGGACACTTCCATGTTGTGACGTATTGTTTATCGAAATAAACAACAAAACCAAATGTAATTATATAAGTAGTTTCGTTTTTAGTCCCAATGTTGTCACCTATCACCGTAGCGCAGTGGGTTAGAGGGTTTACTATGAACCTGTTAGTCATGAGTTCGAATCCCATTGGTAGTTTTACAATTTTTAACTCTCCAAATACTTTTAAAAGCTATTGTTTTTGATTAAATATTGTAAAATTTTAAAATTCAAAACCGGTGAAAGTATTTCAACTATAATGTACTTTAATCTATATTAATATCGACAGATGTCCCATACCACCTTAAAAATAACATGAGATTTTGTGTGTGTATGAGTTTTTTAGTTGAAATACAATGAAATGCACAATATCATCTGTACCTCCAACTTGCTTGAAAGTCTCTTGTGTTGGAGGTGGATACTCTCGACCCTTGAAGGATGAAATCGTCAGACGTGTCACTATTTGGGTTTCCACACAACCCCTCAACACTGCCCTCATCAAAGATGGAAGGTGTAATGTGGATTTCATAAAGCCAATTCTGTCCTATTTTATACTTTACTTGAGCTCCATTAGGAAGAGTTATCTTCAATGGATAGATTAAAGCAAAAAAGCTATATTTTGTAAAATTAAGTCGTTTAAATATAGGAACATGTTTTCGTTGGATTTTATTATCTTGCATTTTATCAAACAAGTCTATTATTTTGTTTATCTGAAGTTTCAACAATTATTGATATTAACTATGGTTTTTCATTTACCGATGTATATGGGTTTCCAATATCTACTACCATATGGCGATCGTCACAAATATGATACACAGTATCATGATGGATTAGAGGTTTACTATAATGATTGGATATTGTCTCGCAAGTACGATAAGCAAACAGAGAGTTTTCTACTCTAATGGCAATTCCGCAACCACAATATCCTTCGTCTCTCCAATTATTCCATCGACAGGAGGAAAAAATGGCGTGAACCTTAATTTAAAAAAAAAACTACATTTAATCAGAAAGAACACAACAAGCATAACATCCTAAAGAAAATAGCTTTGTTTAGCTACTAGCTTTCTTAACTTGCTACAAATATCAATGAAAATAATTTAATGTAATCACTGCTATTCTCCTTTGTGTATTTTTGTACATGACAAATTCTCCTGCCAAAGACGCCGTCCATGATTTCCCGTCAAACGTTTTCATTCTGGGATCTGTATCTGCATAGCAAAGTTTGTTTTTCATATGGTCGTCATTGTCAAATAGACGAATCTGGTACGAAAATTAGAGCAATCAAATATACGGTAATGTAGTTAATTGCTTCAAAAACGTTCCTTTCAAATTCGGTTTTTGTTAAAATTATAAAAACAAATATTGATTTAGAGTACAGTTAAATCAATTAGTATTACACTGTGATAGTAAAATGTTTATTTTACTTTATATATAGTGAAAATACTAATTCAAAACTAAAAATAAATATCTTAAATGCACATTATATTATGCAATCAAATATGTTTTTGATATATGGAGATATACACACGGTCGATTTGACCCATGTTTTTTTAACAATAAAATTAAGAAATTAATGGTCGCACTTCACTTTAAACTTTATTTATGTGATAAAAAAAATTTTGGAGAAAATAGTTAACATATGTTGTTTCTTGAAAGATTTTAATCACTTGATTCAAAAAGGCAATTTTGATATCATGCAGAGCCTGGAAGAGTCTTGTCTCGAAATTCAGAGATATAAGTACTAACCTTAATATCAGGCATGGTAAAGTTGAACCAAACTTTCGATGGATCGTCTGGACTTTTCGTTATAGAACCTAGCTTGATATTTAAGTTTCTATCTCTGGGATAATTAATTAACCCATCTGATTTGCCGGTAACATTAAGAATCTTTTCTTCCCACCAGGTAGAGCTTTCGATAACAATACCACATCTCTTTTCGTCAAATGCTAAGCCACCTTGGTTACTTAGAGGCTTGCATGAATTAGTTGAAGAACGAAACTCCGGAGTAAGTAGGAATATGCTAGTTTTACAGTTCTTTTGATGTTTTATGTCGAAACATCCAACAGGAACAGTAACTGTCAATTTTATGGAAATCATTTCCCCTTCTTCGAGTTCATGTGAAAAAGACGAGGGCTATACAGGCAAAAAGAATGTGTATCCATTAACACAATCGGCTAATGAAAAAAAATAGTAATATTACTAAATTATTACAAATTATTCTTCATATAAACCTATTCATACTTACAAACATTCCAGCTGGAAAATGTTCACTGTAGTTGTGATGACCTAGTATGCCTTTTTGGAATTGTCGAACACGTACTGAACATTGTACCTGTAATTCAATATAAATTAAGGAAGTGCACATGTTTGAACATCGAGAAACACCGAATGGAATATAAAGCGCTAAGGTGTCTTGGGTGGTTCAAATCGCTTAAGCTCATATTATGCAAAATTTGTTATTATACCTTCATGTTAAAAGCTGAAATCTGATTGGTTTAGACGCAGTTTACAATCCGTTCTATTACCCTCAGTGTTAGCAACACACTTGCCAACGGGTAACACAACGAATTGTTACATGCCCGTAAATTATGCGCGTACGGTTCGCGGTGGAAATCACGTCAAAAAATTTAAAACAAGTTTTCTTTAGAATTAAGACATTCAGTATAATAAAATAATAGTGCCTCTGCTTCGCGTCGGTTGACAGTCGTTTTCTCGGGGGTGTCAATTTCAACTGTTACTCTCCTGAACGGGCACTATTTACATATGTATATAATGTTGTTCATAAAACTCTATAAGGGGATAAAAGGACACTGATCACGTGAATATCATTGCAATAATGCTTTGATGTGCTTACTCTATTATGACGTCATAATTGATTTGATTGTATGATGCTGTGAAGTCATTTATCCATTATGGCGTCAAACATGATTTGATAGATCTAGTTCCCGTACTTTACTGCTTTTTTGTAGTCATTTTCACAACATGAGTTGGGAAAAATTAAACATTTTCATTTTTTAGAAATGTAAATGTACAAAATCAAAAGCGGTTAATATAATCATATATATATATTGATTATTATTCTGTTCGTGTTAAGAATGTTTTACTTGTTGATGGTTCAAAATAGAATTTTTCACAAAAAGTCATAATTCCAGAAATAGGAATAGGGGTGAGTCCTATTGTAGTATCTCCCTTGAATGCCAAGAAAGTGGCCATGAAAAATTTATAAGTTATAAAGCAGATGTTACGGTTGATATATGATTATTTTTTTTTAAATGTTATTGAGAATTGTTTATATGCCATCACATTTTGTTCAAATTCAGAATAAAAAACCAAATAAATTGAAGTGCTAATTTTTGTAATATTTTGATAAAATTATGATATTGCTATGTAAAAAAGCCAATAATTTAAATAATTCTGAAATTTGTTTCCGTTTCTAAAATTAATGAATATGCATGTAATTTCAAATAAATTCCATCAAATAAAATAATTATTGCAAAAAATTGAAATTGTCAAAAAAAATTCATAATGCCAGAAAAGGGGAAGAATTCCTATATCAAAATATCTCACTTACTAGGTAAGAAAGTAGGCATGAAAATAATATAACTGTAGAGGACATCTTAATGTTAATGTGTTTAAAAAAGCAAAATCATTCATTGTCAAATAAGTTTACTCTGCAACGCCCTCTTCCCCCTTAATTTGGAGGGATGTGCGGTTATCTTGTCATTGTAAGGATAAAAATGTAATCATATCTTAAATTAGCATGTTTTTACCCAAACATGTTGGCAAAGGATAAAAAAGCAATAAATATGAGGTTCTATGTGTTGTTATGTATGCAAAATATGCATAAATACACGAACAGAGCGATGCAATTTTTAATTACTTAGAACTGCACAGCAACAGACTTAAATTCAAGATTTAAAAATCTGAAAAAAATATTAAAGGAGGTCATTTGTGTCCACTTTACAATCATTTGTTGAGATAAAGGTCTCACCTTGCTTATTAAAGCTCTAACTTTGTCTTAAAGTAGGGTACTCTATTCTCAAAATGGGTCTCAGAAACTATCAATTCTCGGGAGATATATTTGCCTATCTGTATGGAGATACATTGAAGATATATTTTTCATTGAAAAATATATGAAAATTTTTATTTAAGACGATTACTTTTCTGGACCTCTACCCTACTTCTAAAAAGAATTTACTTAATTTATATTTAATATTAAACTGAAAAAAAAATAACCAGAAAACAAACTTGGGACTGGTTTTGAGATGTCTGTCATCGAAACAGAGATTGTTTTAAATTGACATTTATTTTTTCTATGAAAATATAACGTCAATGTGCGTCTATAGACACAAGAGTTTTAAGTATAGACGACTGAGTCCATGCCGACTGATAGAAATAGAGTACCCTATTTTGAGGAACAATTACAAAATGAATGAGCAAGATTCAAACTTTTTTAAACAAATGGTTGTAGAGAGGAAACCAATGAACCCCTTTCATATTTTTTTCAGATTTTTAAATCTTCAAAATAAGTCTGCATCTGTGCAGTTCTACACTGTTCTAAGTGATTAAATTGATTGATCTGTTCTTGTATGCATAATTTGCACACCAAACAACATAAAGCACCTCCTGTTCATTGATTTTGTTATCTTTTGACAACAGTTTTGGTCAGTTTTGGGAAGAAACAAGCCAGTTCAAGAAATATTTACATTCTTATCCTCAAATGTACAAGATGACTGCACACCCCCTATAGGAGATATGAAGGTACATGTAATACAAAATATAAAGCTAGTATTAGATTATTTAATCATATTACTAGAGATGCAGGAGAATTGCTATCGAAATCTTATTTATCCGTCATTTTCTTTTTTTCCACATACTTTGCTATTGTAGGCTGGCTGATATGTCTGAGGATTGCATGTAATACAAAAAGGAGTGTTACGTTGTATTATGACTTAAAATTACTTTAAACATGTAATCCGACAACTTACTACCATATTTAAATTATATTTGTCGACCCAGTCGTCAGGATACAGCCAGCTTTGGTTGCTGTTGTGCATTTGTGATGTTACCACTTTGACAGTGTCCATATTGATGTACCAATATGTGTCATACCAATATGGACCGCCAGACGGCTCATCAAACAGACATTTAAATACAGGTTCCACCGGTTTTAATGATGGCATGTTTAAATTTCGTTTGTTTTCCAATGAGACCTTCACGGATGGGTTTGTATTTGTAGGAACAATATCTGGTAAATATAAAAGATTTAAGTGAAAGGTAATGTTGGTTCAAAAGATAATGTAATTGTGAAAAAATAAATACAGTCATAATTAAAATACAATAGGACCTAGAACTAATTTAAAATATCGGAAGATTCGAAATGAAGAGGTTATAAACACTTTGACAATCTTTTAAATTTTAAACTAAACTTCATAATTCTAAAGTATTTGATACATGGATGATTGTCAAATCGACATGTAATAGTATATACTATGAAGCTCGTGTAAGTAAAATGCATACCAAATATACGTAAGGTTTATTCATACCGTTTAAAAGGAAAACCTAAATTCATAAAGTAATTTGTTAGTTTTAAGAAATTGTTGAATTTGATAAAAGGAATTCAAAACAAAAAAATATGTACATGGTGTTATAAAAATTTTTTAACAAAATGTTCCATATGCATGGAATGCGGTTAATTAACAACTGATCAACTAATTAGAAACGCCATAGGACCAGCAACACGATGAACCTATCGAATACATGTCAAATCCTGTGAGGTTTTTTTTCCTTCAGATATATAATTATTATATAACTATTAAATTCTAAAATAAATTAAGTCTACTTAATATAAGGTTATTTCTTACAAAGCAATGAATCAATAATAATTTTTTTTCAAATATTCACTACACAATAAGGGTTTAAAATATTATTTTACTTGTTACAACTATGTAGACTGTATGTAGTTACCTTTCCTCGGCTATATAAATTGCTTCAACGATAAACATTAATTTTAGTGCTTACTCTAAAAATAAATAATTTGACTTACTGTGTATTTATAGCTAATTTATAGTTAATTCTGAGTTAGTTATTCAATTTAATTTAACAAAAAAATAAAAATTTCGAGTTAGCGTGATTTTTTTATTTGCCTTTTTCTTTTTAATTTTTTTTTTTTTTGTGTGTGTGTGGGGTTTTTTTTGGGGGGGGGGGGTTTTTTTTGGGGGTTTTTTCGTTTGTTATTTTTTGTTTTGATTAATTTTTTTTTTTTTTTTGCCTTTTGCTATTTTGTGTGATTTAAAATCTTTAGATAATTTGGTATCTTTAAAATATATGTGTAAAGATATTAAGAAAGTCTTCTTTAATGAATTTTTAACTTTTCTTTTTCACGGTTATTCACATTCATTGGATATGAAATACCTTGATTTAGCATTAATAATTTAACAAACTAGGTCTTATTATCGACTAGATCTTTAAATAATAGTAAATGTTTTTCCATTTTTTTAAACTTTAATATGTGCTAAATAATTGGAACACCTGGGTTGAAGCTTCTTAAAACATTTTTGTTTGAAGTCGTCGTCCGTCGAATCATCTCATTTTCACTTATTTCAAAGTTTCTATGTAATTTGCTTACAGTTGGAGCAAATATTCTTAACAAATAATATATATGTATTACCCCAAAACCATATAATTTACCTTGACAAGGGGTAAATCCAGTTTTTGATGTTTTGCCTTCAGGACAAGGCGACTTTTCCCCTATTACATAAAAATCAATCAAATATTAGATAAGTTGCTGGTTAATTAAACTGGGTTTTTTTTTTATAAGAAAACAGATACAAAAAAAGGCTGGCTGTATTAAATTTGTCTCTTTGAAGAATTTGCACTTGATCTGGAGCTGGTCTTGCATGGAATATACAACTTGTGTCATAAAATGTTGAACAAAATTGGAGCATTAACTTTCTCTCATTAAGGATGTCATTTACTCTGGGCTTGAGTTGTCTGATTCGGGTTGTTATAAAATTCAATGTCACCAGAAAATTTTGTTTTTAACATAAAAAGTATATATAAAATGAATATTATTTACATTCGATATTTTAGTAAAAAATTTGGAGTAAGACTAACACAAAACAGAAAAAGTTCAAGTTAATTTCTTTCGGATTTTGTAATAATAAGAAAAGTTATTTTATTTGTTAGTCAATATAGTTTCATAAATTTTCTGTTGATTTAATCTTAGTATTCTTTAAGATAATCGTATACAATGCAATGAAAAAATATTGTAAAATGCTTACAAACAGTTAAGACACCGTATCTCAACTTTGATAATTGACCTCATATGTGGTAACAGAATAAGGTCAATATAATTAGTGAAGATTTAGTGCTATCATTATTTAGTGTTCTGTTAAATTGAATCAATATTGAGTATATATTTGAAAACTGAATTAGGAAATTCAGACTGATATATTTATTACAAATATTGTTTCTGAAAACCTAACGTTGTGCATCTTTTAAGCTGCACTTCGATTCATAATCTTTTTTTTTATTTTTCAAAAAGTTCAGTTAATTGTAATATTTCAAATTTTAGAAATTCTTTTTAAAAAATGTAAAATTTTATGGAATTTTTGTTAATTTTTCCAAAATATATTCTAAGGTCACTGCGCATGCCTTAAAAAGTAGGTCATTGGCCTACATTTTGAATTTGAAAGATAACACTTTTTTCATTCACATTCTATCAAACAAAACAATTGGAGGAATCTATATCTTAAATTTAATAAACCTGTAAGCGCCTTTAATTTACTAAATGAAGAAGTTGAAATAAAATACCTATGCAGTATCCAGTGGACGTTTGAGGTACCGGTACCAGATGGTAAACCCTATAATTTCCACAGCTCTTTACTTTGATGGCAATTGTTTTCGAACAAGGTCCGTTAAATCCTACTATACATGCAGTTCGAGTAACTTCTCCATCGGCATCAGACGGTAATGCGCCTTTTGAAAAATTATTTGAAGGAATCAACATCTATAATTAGTATTTTCTATATAAAACTATTATAATATTGTTCAGTCTATGATTTTCTATTATATTGATGCATACCTTGCAACCATATCGGGTATATGGTACCGCATTGTGTGATTGAAGGTGCTTGCGTCACCATATCAGTTCCAGCACTACTGTCAAAACGATACCATCCTTCAGACAGGAAGTTGTCACTAATAGCAATGTCTGTTGACTGCATTATATAACCGGTCGATCGTTGGTATTGTCCAGTTATGGATGTGTAGGACAAGCAAGGATCTGTATTTAAAAAGAAAATTGTGCAATAATTATTCATATGAGGAAACATGTATGCAAACATAACCTAAATATTCATAAATGTGATTGCAATTGTTTGATATCGAATGATTTAGATACATCTTGTGCCATTGCCCTCTCAAAGACAAGGACTATTTATAATAAGTACATGTGCTGTATAAAGAGAATTTTGAGATGCTTATTGTATTTTGAGGAAGCTGGGTTGCAAATTACTAAATTACTCATGAAGTCTTTCTTAAGATTTTAAACGCTATATATTTTACCATAAACTACTATTTAATGGGGGAATAAATTCCAAATATTTTTATCTTTAAAATTTGAAGATGTTCTTATATCGTTATAGAGAGCTCTTTTTTCCGAAGACATTACCATTGTGAAAAATCTGCGAAGACCATCCAGCCCTTTTAATATGTGTGTAAATTTGTGTGTAAATTGTATAGTTTTATAAATTGAAATGGTTGTAGAAATTTCTTGTGGTGTTTGCCAGAACAAAAAGATGAATAGTATATCGTGACAAGTCGTAACAAGTTTAACTGGATTTCCATGCTCCGAGTTCAGATGTTTTATTTTATAATATACTCATGTTGGTTTGACATGTTAACCTGCTCATGAAAAAAACCGTAATGCATACTGATCAACGATAGAATTCACCAAAATAATACTGCCAACCTATGACTGACCTTTCAAAAATATAAATGATATGTTAAGGTTTCGTAAATAGGCATTTTGGATGGGATATTTTAATAATAAATTAATATGCAAATAGTAAACAGCTTTCAATATTATTTTTTTTATCGTTTTTAGAACTATTTTTGATAACAGAAAATCAAGGATTTAAAAAGTAATAAAATAAAAAGGTACCTGAGCGGAACCCTTTGATAAGTGTACCGATCACCAGTGCGCTAAATAACCGGAAGAAGGACATTCTGTGCGAAAAAAATACGTTTACTTTGCAAAAAAATTATAAATGTAGAATATATAATGGATAATGGTGCATTGAAAATAATAAAACTATTTTATAGGACAATAAAACTTTAATCATAAAATACTGTCGAGATTATCGTATTAATTGAGTAGTTTCTTAGTTGTTCCACTTGTTAGTCTTTTGAATTATACACGTTTTTTTTACTTCATGTTTTGAGATCGTTGTTTCTTTACATCATTTTTAATTACATATTTTTTCTTAGTTGGAAAATTAAACTATTCATGTAACGAATTAAATTTAAGATTATTTTGTCTTTTACATAACCTAATATGGTTGATTTATGTATGGAGAAACCATTGAAAATAGCTTTGTTTTAAATAACTCTTTATCCGAGAACTATTTTAATCATGAGTGTTGGGCATACCTCAATCAGAAGATAGGGATCAATGATATTACAAGCTTTTCATTTATTAACCATTTTCATTATGCAGTGTGCATGGAT
This sequence comes from Magallana hongkongensis, assembly GCA_016163765.1. NCBI lineage: Eukaryota > Metazoa > Mollusca > Bivalvia > Ostreida > Ostreidae > Magallana > Magallana hongkongensis. Next base: position 26,769,161 of record WFKH01002636.1, on the reverse strand, counting down.
GCGAAATTGCAATGATTTTTTTTTGAAATAGTAGAATTCTTGAGAGTAAAAGAAAATAAAATTATGGAAATATATAACAAATATTACTTACGTGTTACATGTATATTGGCACCTTGCATTTAGCTAGCGTGCATAGATTTACTTGCTTAAACGAAGCAATTTAACATTTATACTAAAAGTTAAACTAAGCTGATTGGTTGGAGATATGTCAGAGTATGAAAATCAGGAAGTATTTACTTTCTTGACAAAGAGCTAAAGCTGGTGGAGTTGTTTACGCAAGGCAGAAACATGCTTTTTTGTGAAAAATTTATGATATTGATTTATAAATGTCCTTATATGGTTGATTCACTTTCGGTGATGTGTTTCTAAATTTATCAATGTTACTAATCTCAAACGCAAGCATTCTTAGAGGTTTAGAATTTCTTACGAGAGCTTTTATTTAGATTCACGAAAAGGAGATTGATCTTTCAAACATACATTCTAAAAGTAATGCATAAGCAAGGTATGTACCCTACCGGCACCCCCAATTTTGAAACAATTGTCGCTTTATTTGCAAATTAGTTGAGGAGAAAATTAGAGTAAAGATTTTTTTACGCACCGACATGGCACTTATCAGATTATGAATATAAGAGGTTGTCAAATTTAATAACTTTAAAACCAAACGATGTAAATTAAATATCAGTGTGTGATGATTGCTGAGTTGGATGGAATGGTACAGAAGGATCTTAACAAAAAATCCCGTCTTCCCTTGTCCTACCTTCAATTACTGGAACACTAATCTAACCCGATCTAACCCGATCGTAGTGAGTCATATTCACAAAATAATTACGTAAATACCTCTTGATTGAAAATAAAACATATTCATACTTTATCAATATGGCTACATTATGAAACTACATAGAAAGTTTGAAATCAATTCTCCGAACCATAACCAAAAAAAATTCTGGAACACAAAGTAGGGAAAGAATGACTGACAAACCGCGATAAAGACTCTAGCTAGCCCCTTTCCCCTTTCCCCGGTTTTCAATCTTCTTACCTAATTTCATCTCCATCTTCTAAACATATGTTTTCGATATGTCTCAAAAAGGGGTAGTCAATTTCTACATGGTTTCTATACAGAAACTCTTTATAATTCACAAGACCTACCCATATTATTTTATTAGCGAGTATATTATATATCTTAACGTTATCGAAATTTCGATAAAGTAGGTAGTCATTGCTTCAACTAGATTTTTAATGTTATTTATGATTAAAAATACTTAGTTTTGGTGTTTCTTTTTCTTTTTTATAAATTACATGCACATGAATTATTGTTAACCAGGTAATTAAAACTTCTGAAATAGTTTTCATAAAAGGAAAAACTGATATTTATATTTAGTTTAACATTGTGCGAATAATTTTATTTCAAAATTGGTCAAACATTTTTAGTCCTATTAATTTTTATTTTATTTTATATTAATATCCCTTCATAGACTCATCTAAAATATCTGTTGAACTCCAAAAAAATATATCCGTGAGAGGTGGATGTTATCTTGTTTATTTTTATGTAAGGTATCTGTAATTTTCCCGAAAAATGAAAATACTATTTTTGGCTACTTAGTGAAATTACTTGTACTGTACCATGCAAATTTGTTATTTAAACTATGAAGCTGATGATGAAGTAATATTAATAATATTAGTATAATAAATTATAAATGTTTGACAGACTATGATTCGAAAGAACAAAACCATATTTATTAAACAAAAGTTGTATGCATAGAATGAAAACTGTTTAGGGTGCGGTAAAAATGTGGTGATTTTTTTCCTCAAATTACTTCATTCCATATCACTGTGCAAACATTGGTAACCAGGTATCATTGTAATTTATCATTATTCCGGTTATATATCAATTCTCTTGTGCGTTACTGCATAAATCGAAAAGCACTCCATACGTTTTAACCACTATAATCAAAGATTATTGATTTTTTAAATTCATTTCAATTCTGCATAGCTGTCTTATCTGGCAATAATGATTGATATATTGTGTTGTTGTCTCGTGTATTCTGTAATTTTTTTCTCTTTAAGTCTTTCAGATTTGTTATCTATGGATTTTTTGTTAAATTGCATATGCCATTGCTTGATTGTAAACTCTTACAATAAACAGAAATATTAAAAAAAACTAGAGCAAAGCTCGTTGCAAAGCAACGAGTGGGTCTTCCGTTAATGTCGAAAGTAAATCTAAAAGTTTCTCTAAGAGGCAGAGATCTTAAACCAATAAACATAAGTAAATAAAACAAAAAGAAAACAATCTAAATATTCTTGGTACGAGTTAACAAAATCCGAATTATTCTAAGTACGAATTAACAAAAACATTATCAATTTCAAGAACGACTTAGCAAAAATACAAATCCGAATGTGTTTAAGTATGATTTAAGAATTATCGAATTATTTTAGGTACGCGTTCATTTAACTTTGAACATAACACTATTTTCTTTACCAAGGATGTGGAATCAAAATTTTCGGAAAAGTCAATTTTTAAACCCCTATATATCTCTGTAATGCATCGGCCGATTTTAAAACGGATTTCGGTTTTAAATTAAGCTTAATAAGCTCTAATTTCTGTTTATATGAATAATAACAAATTATAGCTCTAAAAGAGGTTACTATAAAAAGACTTTGTAGCCCTCCCGGCTCCTAATTTGAGGTGTCAGCCCTTTTTTCTTGATGTCAAATGAAAGGTCTCGCAAATATAAACATATTTTTTTCAACAAGTGTTCACGAATTGTTAACCGTTATAGAGATATCGGAACAACTGTGTTTTAGGGGCCGACCCTTCAACTCCTTACTGGGGCCACCAACGAAAAATTTTTAGGTATCACATTGTTAACAACATTATTTTGAGCAATGCTTTTCAAAATATTTCTCCTTTTCAAGATAATAATGATCAAAGTTTTGGATTTCTGGCCCCTTGAAACCCCTAATTACGTAACATATGACTTTGGTATGGTTCTGTATAGATGAACAGCTGTACAATGAACATTTTTGCTTCTAGAATTATTAAAAATTATTTTTCAGTTAAGAGTTATTATAAAAAGACTTTAGAGCCCTCGGCCCCTAATTTGAGGGGCCAGCCCCATTTTCTTGATATTAAATAAAATATCTCGTAAATATAAACATATTTTGTTTCATAAGTGTTCAGAAATTGTTGACTGATTTGGAGATATCTGAACAACAGTGTTTAAGGGGCCGACCCTTTAACTCCTTACTGGGGCCAAAAACCATAAATTTTAAGAAACCATGTTCTTAAAAACATTATTTTAAGCAAATTTTGTTCAACATTGCTTTTCAAAATATTTCTCCTTTTCAAGATATTAATGATCAAAGTTTTGGTCTTCTGGCCCCTTGAAACCCCTAATTACGTAACATATGTTTAAAATAAGGTAATGTGTAAATAAAAAGCTGTACAATAAACATTTTTGCTTCTATAATTAATAACAAATTATTGCTTAGTAAAGAGTTAAAATTAAAAGACTTTAGAGCCCTAATAAAAGGGGTCAGCCCCTTTTTATTAAAACAAAACAAAAGCTCGTGTAAATCTTAACAACTTTTGCATTACATGTTTTAACAAATTATCTACAGGTTAAAAGATATTTTACAAAACGTATTAAAATTTTGCCAAAAATTTTGATGCTAGTTTTCGACCTCGGGCGAGCTTCGGCGCCTTGCGCATTTTCCACAATGTTAAATACAGAGGATCATCTACAGACATCCATCTACATATTCCTGAAAGTTTCACGTTTCTATGCCCTTAAGTTTCGGAAAAGTTACGTGGACAAAATGGTCCTTAAAATTTCATAAAATCTTCAAAATCTCAAACCGGAAGTGACGTCATCAGCTCAAAATTTTATAATCGCAAGCACGTTTAATGTTCTATCAGTCCTGTAAATTTGGTGAAAATCGACAAAATAGTTTTTGTGTTACAGCTCTCGAAAAATGTCAGAAGAAAAATAATATAAAACTAGAGCAAAGCTCGTTGCAAAGCAACGAGTGGGTCTTCCGTTAATGTCGAAAGTAAAGCTAGAAGTTCCTGTAAGAAGCAGAATTCTTAAACCAATATACATGAGAAACTAAAACAAAAAGAAAAAATCGAATTATTCTTGGTACGAGTTACAAAATCCGAATGATTCTAAGTACGAATAAACACTAACCTTATCAATATCAAGAACGACTTCGCAAATAAAAATCCGAATGTGTTTAAGTACATTTAACAATCATCGAATTATTTTAGGTACGAGTTAATTTAACTTTAAACATAACACTATTTTCTTAACCAAGAATGTAGAATCAAAATTTCCGGAAAAATCAATTTTTTTAAACCCCTATATCTCTGTAATGCATCGTCTGATTTTAAAACGGATTTCAGATTTAAATTAAGCCTTATAAGTTGAACATTTTTGCTTCTATAGTTATTAACAAATTATTTTTCAGTAAAAAGTTATTATTTAAAGACTTTGTAGCCCTCCTGGCCCCTAATTTGAGGGGTCAGCCCCTTTTTCTTGATATCAAATGAAAGGTCTTGCAAATATAAACATATTTTGTTCAACAAGTTTTCACGAATTGTTAACCGTTCTAGAGATATCTGAACAACTGTGTTTTAGGGGCCGACCCTCAAACTCCTTACTGGGGCCAACAACAAAAAAGTTTTAGGTATTATATTATTAAAAACATAATTTTAAGCAACTTTTCTTCTACAATGCTTTTCAAAATATTTCTCCTTTTCTAGATATCAATGATCAGAGTTTGGGACTTCTGGCCCCTTGAAACCCCTAATTACGTAACATATGACTTAGGTATGGTACTGTATAGATAAATAACTGTACAATAAACATTTTTGCTTCTATAATATATAACAAATTATTTTTCAGTAAAAAGTTATTATCAATTGACTTAAGAGCCCTCTTGGCCCCTAATTTAAGGGGCCAGCCCTTTTTTCTTGATATCAAATGAAAGATCTCGCAAATATAAACATATTTTGTTCAACAAGTGTTCAGGAATTGTTGACCGTTCTAGAGATATCTGAACTAATGTGTTTTAGGGGCCGACCCTTGAACTCCTTACTGGGGCCACCAACAAATTTTTTTAGGTAGCATTTTGTTGAGAACATTATTTTAAGCATTTTTTGTTCTACAATGCTTTTCAAAATATTTCTCCTTTTCTAGATATTAATGATCAAAGTTTTGGATTTCTGGCCCCTTGAAACCCCTAATTACGTCACATATGATTAAGGTGTGGTACTGTATAGATAAACAGCTGTACAATAAACATTTTTGCTTCTTTAATTGATAACAAACTATTGTTCTGTAAAGAGTTATTGCAAAAAGACTTTTGAGCCCTCTTGGCCCCTAATTTGAGGGGCCAGCCCCTTTTTCTTGAAATCAAACGAAAGTCCTTGTTAATCTGAACAACTTTTGCATTACATGTTTTAACAAAATATTTCCACATTAAAAGCTAGGGGTGAAAATGTGCGAAAATGTCGTGAAAAAAAGTGGTGCCAATTTTTGAGCTCGGGCGAGCATCGGCGCCTTGCGCATTTTTTAAAATATCAAAGAAATAGGATCATCTACAGACATTCATCTACTATCCCTGAAAGTTTGATGTTTCTATCACAATTAGTTTTTGAGAAGTTACGTGGACAAAATGGTCCTTAAAAATTCACTAAATCCTCAAAATCTCAAACCGGAAGTGACGTCATCAGCCAAAAATTTTATAATATCAAGTACTTTTGATGCTCAATACATCCTGAAAATTTCATACAAATCGGTCGAGTAGTTCACGAGAAATAGCGTTCGAAAAAAGTCAGAAAAAAAATAAAAAATAAAATAATAATAAGGAAAAGAAACAATAGAATAACAAGAGGGTCTTCCGTTGGAAACGGAAGACCCTAATAACTAGAGCAAAGCTTGTTGCAAAGCAACGAGTGGGTCTTCCGTTAATGTCAAAAGTAAAGCTAGAAGTTCCTCTTCGAAGCAGAGTTTTTAAAACAATAAATGTAAGTAACTAAAACAAAAAGAAAGACATCGAATAATTCTTTGTACAAGTTAACAAAATCCGAATGATTCAAAGTACGAATTAACACAAACCTTATCAATTTCAAGAACGACTTAGCAAATACAAATCCGAATGTGTTTAAGTACGATTTAACAATTATCGAATTATTTTAGGTACGAGTTAATTTAACTTTGAACATAACACTATTTTCTTAACCAAGAATGTGGAATCAAAATTTCCGGAAAAATCAATTTTTAAACCCCTTTATCTCTGTAATGCATCGTCCGATTTTAAAACGGATTTCAGATTTAAATTAAGCTTAATAAGCTCTTATTTTGGCTTCTATGATTTATAGCAATTTATCGCTCAAAAAAAATTATTATTGAAAGACTTTGTAGCCCTCCTGGCCCCTAATTTGAGGGGCCAGCCCCTTTTTTTATATCAATTGAAAGGTCTTGCAAATATAAACATATTTTGTTCAACAAGTGTTCACGAATTGTTAACCGTTCTAGAGATATATGAACAACTGTGTTTTAGGGGCCGACCCTTAAACTCCTTACCGGGGCCACCAACAAAAATTTTTTAGGTATCATATTGTTAAGAACATTATTTTGAGCAACTTTTCTTCTACAATGCTTTTCAAAATATTTCTTCTCTTCTAGATATTAATGATCAAAGTTTTGGACTTGTGGCCCCTTGAGACCCCTAATTACGTAACATATGATTAAGGTATGGTACTGTATAGATAAATAGCTGTACAATGAATATTTTTGCTTCTATAATATATAACAAATTATTTTTCATTTAAAAGTTATTATAAATAGACTTAAGAGCCCTCTTGGCCCCTAATTTAAGGGGCCAGCCCTTTTTTTCTTGATATCGAATGAAAGGTCTCGTAATCATAAACACATTTTGTTCAACAGTGTTCAGGAATTGTTGACCGTTTAAAAGATATCTCAACTAATGTGTTTTAGAGGCCGACCCTTAAACTCCTTGCTGGGGCCACCAACAATTTTTTTTTTTAGGTAGCAAATTGTTGAGAACATTATTGTGAGCATTTTTTGTTCTACAATGCGTTTTAAAATATTTCTCCTTTTCTAGATATTAATGATCAAAGTTTTGGACTTGTGGCCCCTTGAAACCCCTAATTACGTAACATATGATTAAGGTGTGGTACTGTATAGATAAACAGCTGTACAATAAACATTTTTGCTTCTATAATTGATGAAAAATTATTGTTCAGTAAAGAGTTATTGAAAAAATACTTTAGAGCCCTCTTGGCCCCTATTTTGAGGGGCCAGCCCCTTTTTTATGATATCAAAGGAAAGCCCTTGGAAATTGAAACAACTTTTGCTTTACATGTTTTAACAAATTATTTACAGGTTAAAAGATATTATACAAAACGTGTTAAATTTTTGCCAAAAATTTTGGTGCTAATTTTCGACCTCGGGCGAGCTTCGGCGCCTTGCGCATTTTCCACAATGTCAAATACAGAGGATCATCTACAGACATCCATCTACATATTCCTGAAAGTTTCACGTTTTTATTTCCATTAGTTTCGGAGGAGTTACGTGGACAAAATGGTCCTCAAAAATTCACAAAATCTTAAAAATCTCAAACCGGAAGTGACGTCATCAGCTTAAAATTTTATATAAGCAAGCACGTTTTATGCTCTATCAGTCCTGTAAATTAGGTGAAAATCGCCCAAACAGTTTTTGAGTTATAGCGCTCGAAAAATGTAAGAGGAAAAATAATAATACTAGAGCAAAGCTCGTTGCAAAGCAACGAGTGGGTCTTCCGTTAATGTCGAGAGTAAAGCTAGATATTCCTGTAAGGAGCAAAGCTCTTAAACCAATAACAAGAGTAACTAAAACAAAAAGATAAAAAATCGAATTATTCTTAGTATGACTTAACAAAATCCGAATGGTTTTAAGTACGAAGTAACAAAAACCTTAATGATTTCAAGAACGACTTAACAAAAAAAAAATCCGAATGTGTCAAAGTACGACTTAACAAAAATCGAATTATTTTTGGTACGAGTTAATTTAACTTTGAACATAAGGCTATTTTTTTAACCAAGAACGCGGAATCAAAATTTCCGGAAAAGTCAATTTTTAAACCCCAATATCTCTGCAATGCATCGTCCGATTTGAAAACGGATTTCAGTTTCGTATAAGGCATTATAAATTCTACAAAGATCATAAACACAAAAAATTGAAAATTTCGAAAATTTTGAAATACTTCCGGTTTGGACCGGAAGTGACGGAAGGTAAATTCCAGCCTTATGTCCCAATAAAAATGATAAATGTATAAACACAGAAAATTTCGAATCTCTATCTTAAAGCGTTTTTGAAAAACGCCCTGGACAAAATCACTTTTTGAAATTTTTAAAATTGACGTAACGTAGAAATGGAGGTGACATTGTTAAGGAAACTTTAACATCTTCGAGGGACGACAATTCCACGTAACCTCTGAAAGTTTCATTGAAATCGGTTGAAAACTTTTTAAGATATGAAGCTTCAAAAAAGTCAGAAAAATAAAGAAAAAGAATAATAATAACTAGAGCAAAGCTCGTTGCAAAGCAACGAGTGGGTCTTCCGTTAATGTCAAAAGTAAAGCTTAAAGTTCCTGTAAGAAGAAGAGTTCTCAAACCAATAACAAGAGACACTAAAAACAGAAAAAAATCGAATAATTCTTGGTACGACTTAACAAAATCCGAATGATTTTAAGTACGAATTAACAAATACCTTTACAATTTCAAGAACGACTAACAAAAAAAAAATCCGAATGTGTTTAAGTACGACTTAACAATTATCGAATTATTTTTGGTACGAGTTAATTCACTTTGAACTTAACGCTATTTTTTAAAACAAGAACGCGGAATCAAAATTTCCGGAAAAATCAATTTTTAAACCCAAATAGCTCTGTAATGCATAGTCCGATTTTAAAACGGCTTTCAGTGTTAGATTCAGCTTTAAAAGCTGTACAAAACACACACACGTTTTTTATTTGATCAAAAAATTTAATTTTTCGAAAAATTTGATTCACTTCCGGTTTCGACCGGAAGTGACGGATTTACATTTCCAGCCTTATTACAGAGGTAAATTTAAAAAATCATAACAATTGAAAATTTTAAGCCTCTATCTTAAAGCATTTTTGAGAAAAGCCCCGGACAAAATGACTTTTTTAAAATTTTAAAAATGACGTTACGTCAAAACGGAAGTGACGTTATAATTGAAACTCTAATATCTTTTGGGTACACTAACTTGCAACAATCCCTGAAAATTTCATTGAAATCGGTTGAAAACTTTTTGAGTAATGAAGCCAAATAGGAGTCAGAAACTAGAGCCGAGCTCGTTGCAAGCAACGAGGAGGTCTTCCGTTCCAGCTTCAAGTCAAGAGAGGATTGTCAATCAGCCTTAATAAACCATCCCCCTTCTCCTTACACTTGTCAGGATCTGACAGGTATTGATAAAAGGTCATCTTCACACGACCATAACTTCTAACCAATTAGGGCTTTAGAAAATCAATTGGAACTCTTCAAAAGCTGACAGACAAATTAAATTAATTCATGCTTGTTTTCTATGTAACCTCCAACTGCAGAGTATTGAAGAGTTACACCTCTTATAAAACAGATAAAGGCATGTATGTGATAAGTTGGTGGTATGTTTAGATTGTATGCAAATGTAGAGGTCATGTGAAGATGACCTCTTATCGATACCTATCAGACCCTGACGAGTGTAAGGAGAAGGGGGATGGTTTTCATCAGACTGGATTGTCAATATAATAATAGATTTTCATACCAGGCGAACTCTCTGTTTAACTTGCTTCAAGGTCATATCAATTTATGATAGCTTAAAAACACACATCATAAATGTACGTGTATTTAATTATTACGACCGGAAAATCAATACGTTTACGTACAACTGATGACAGGATACAAACTAAGCCTATATCATAGTGTAATCAACACAAAATATACTGCGTTGATGCATGGAAAACAGTGTTTTTATGCTTCATTAAATTGTCCATTCCCTAAACTCATACTTACACCTCTACCGATAACACATGGAATAGTTTTATTATGTAAAGTGCAGTGTTAAAATTAAAAGATTGAATCAAACACAAACTGTAAATAAACGAAGACGCCTTCTCCCACCTGAGGGTGCGCTATACGAGAGGTGCTCAGTGGGAGGGATAACTCTCCGTATAATGTTTGGCCATGCAGGCACTCAGCATCATTTTTTGAAAGGATGAGCATATTTATCGGAAATCTTGGCACGCAAATAAGAGAATAAATTCTCAAATCTTCAAAATCGTAATCCGTGTGGAAGGTAGGGGTTGTGAAGCAGCTCTAACTTCTATTTTTTAAAAGCTGCTTGGTCCGATTTTATATCAAATTTTGGGTACGCTTTTAAACGATGGTTATGTTAAGTATGTGTATAATAATAGACATTGCAGTGATTTTCCCGGTCAATTAAGCCAAATTTCAATGAAAAAAATTATGTACAAAATTTGTTAACAAAACAAGCGACAAAAAAGGGATTCGCGTTATTTCGCCTCATGTTAAAATTCGCCCCTGACGTATAGACCGATATGGTTGTATTACGACTTCGACATCGCTATAAATAAAAGTCATAATGTTCAGGTAAATTAAAAAGAAACATGTGTACATTTTGTTCGCTAATATTTCTTTAGTTTGCTTTGTTTACAATCGATGCATAACATGCAGGTTGAATAAATCCAATCATCCGGGGGACGAAACCAAATTTCCCTTTTCTAAACATTCCCGTGATGCATTTTGGTTTGTTTTTTCGTTTGCCCAAAAAGAAATTATTTTATTTACTTTAAATATTTCTAACTTTGAAAGATGACCGATTCTGGTGGTGTAAATAGGAGAAAGTCCATAACTTTCTCAGATAATTGGTTTGTATGGAAAATTATTTGATACTGTATAAACCAAAATATCGGACTAAGCAGCTTTAAAATATGATTTCGTTTTAAATATGCCAATAATTTTTTTTAAATTTTTTTAATTTTTTTGCCTTCATCTAAAAAGTGTGTGTGGAGTGGGGTGTATAAATGCCCCAAAGTTTAATTTTCTAAATAAGAATTTCAGGAAATTTTGGTTGCAAGAAAAAGTTGGGGGGGTCGGAATTAGGGGGGGGGGGGCATAACTCCCACTCGATCAAACTTCCTTTTTACCACTATAGTGCGGCATGAAGAAAGACCTATGTTTTACAATTATTTCTACCATATCACATATTATAATACATATACATGATTTAGTTAAAATTTTTTGACCTTTAAAAGATACATGCATTGACTAACTTGTTGTACATGTATGTATATTTGTACTCTCCTCATTGACATGTGTCTATTTGTATCATTAAATTATTTCCAAGTAAAGATACTGAAATTTATGGACTCATACACATAGATAAGAAGATAGAGTGAAAGTCACAAAGACATTATTTCTTCTGTTCTTGACTATTTCAGAGTTGCTACAAATTTACAATCTCCCATTTTGACAAGCCAGATGTAAAAATAAAAGATTCTGCTGGGTCACTAGTGTAACTTTGAGAAGTGCATATATTTTTGGGAGGCAGATATGTCGCTATTCTGTTAAGTCAAGAGAATTATGTCCCAATGTGTTTCAAAGAAATAAGAAAACTGTCGAAACTTGCAGTACTCTGATGATTTCTATGGCGACCGACTGCATTGCATAACGTATTTCATAACTTCTAAACATGTGAACAAATTTAAGATCTTTGACCTTAAACTTTTAACTTATATTTGAGCAATTGACCACTGCAGTGAAAGCACCCTTCCAAGTGTTTTTAAATTACATGATAAACTGGGGCTATCTATGTCCAAGGTTGTGTGGACTAAAGCGACACGAGATTTTTGGTCGCACGGGGTAATTGAGTTAACACAGACTGGCCGAATAAACACAGATTGCAAAGTGAAACACATTAAGAGGAACTGTTACACACAAGGAATCACCAAAAATGATTTTCACCACATTTGAATTTTCGATTTCCGTTCGCCAAGTTAAAAAAAAAACATGTTTACAAGACACGGATATTGTGTAGTAGATACCGCTGACGGCAAGGTAGTCCAGCCGCGATCGATATCCTCGGCCGCGGGCGAGAGATATAGGTTACGTAATGGTACACACACGCAGCTCAGATCCCAGATAGATTTCAAATGCATGCAGTAAAATAACTAAGATGTATTACATAGAAGTTTTTTTTTTTAATCCGTAATTTGAGTTTTACTAAAAAGAAAAAAGAATGATAAATATTCTGTTTCTCGTTTTTAAAGGATTGTTCACTATAAGAATTTAACAAAAATGACTTATAGTCCTCAGATAAAGGCATGTATACTTAAAAAAAACTTTTACTTATGAATTAAGGCATTCCGTATAGAAAGCGGTATGCTTTCTGTGATAACTATATGTCATTTGTACGCACAAAGACTTTCGTTAACTTTGCCAAATTGCCGCGGGTACTGGTCTACACCTATTACTTTTTACCCTCATATTATGCAATACCCGAACACAAAAACAGTTTTATGAGATTAATAAGATCACAAACAACATTTTTTGCAGCGACGCCCATATCGAAAAATTTACCGTTTTAGAGTTATAAAGCAAATACTTTTAAAGGATCTAGACCCCTAATAGAAGGGGCTAGCCCCTTTTTTATGATATCAAATGAAAGCCTTTAATTTTTTGCACAACTTTTGTTTTATATGTGTTTAGAAAATATTTACAACTGAAAAGTTATGGAGCAAAGATATAAGCAAAATTTAGCATTTTTTGAAACATAAATTTCGATGTGATTTTTTAAGTAGTATACGTGGGTCAATCAAACATATAAAACTAGGAGGACAACGTTCAAGATGTCTACATTAAAGATTTGTAAATTAATTAAAACTACTTGCTACGGATCAACTCGGAGCCTTTGCGGGTACACGAGACCCACTAAACAAGATTCAAAGGGGAATAACTCAAAACCAGAAGGAGCGATTTCACGATGGTTTGTGCTATAGTGAGTTATTAACATTTCCAATAGATCCTGAAAATTTGAATAAAATCTGATGACAAACAAGCGAGATATTAAAGTTTAAAGAAACGTCTAGAAGAAAAAGAAGCAGAAAAATAATAATGAAGAATTTCTAACAGAATCAGAACAAGGTCTTCCGTTGGAAACGGAAGACCTTAAAAAAAGATAAAGTATAATAATAATATGTCAAAAGAAACGGAAGAATAACAAGAGGGTCTTCCGTTGGAAACGGAAGACCCTAATAATAATAAAAAGAAACTAGAACAAAGCTCGTTGCAAAGCAACGAGTGGGTCTTCCGTTAATGTCGAAAGTAAAGCTTGAAGTTCCTATAAGAAGAAGAGTTCTTAAACCAATAACAAGAGACACTAAAACAAAAAAAAAATTTAAAAAATCGAATAATTCTTGGTACGACTTAACAAAATCCGATTGATTTAAAGTACGAGTTAACATATACCTTTACAATTTCAAGAACCACTTAATAAAAAAAATCCGCATGTGTTTAAGTACGACTTAACAATTATCGAATTATTTTTGGTACGAGTTAATTTCACTTTGAACTTAACGCTAGTTTTTAAACCAAGAACGCGGAATCAAAATTTCCGGAAAAATCAAGTTTTGAACACTTATATCTTTCTTATATATCGTCCGATTTTAAAACGGCTTTCAGTGTTAGATTCAGCTTTAAAAGCTTTACAAAACACGTATACGTTTTTGGTTTGATCAAAAAATTTAATTTTTCGAAAAATTTGATTCACTTCCGGTTTCGAGCGGAAGTGACGGATTTACATTTCCAGCCTTATTACAAAGGTAAATTTACATAATCATAATCATTAAAAATTTCAAACCTCTATCTTAAGGCATTTTTGAGAAAAGTACCGGACAAAATGACTATTTTAAAATGTAAAAAAAGTGATGTTACGTCATAACGGAAGTGACGTTATCATTGAAACTCTAATATCGTTTGGGGACACTAACGTGCAACAATCGCTGAAAATTTCATTGAAATCGGTTGAAAAATTTTTGAGTTATGAAGCCAAATAGGAGTCAGAAAAAAAAGAAAAAGTATAATAATAATAATATGTAAAAAGAAACCGAAGAATAACAAGAGGGTCTTCCGTTGGAAACGGAAGACCCTAACAATAGAATAACAAGAGGGTCTTCCGTTAGAAACGGAAAACCCTAATAATAAAAAGAAACCGTAGAATAACAAGAGGGTCTTTCGTTGGAAACGGAAGACCCTAATTCCTCAAATCTGTTCGATTTTATAATCATTTTATAAGCATCGTTGAAACCCACGGTTCTTTCTTCCGTAATCTAGCTGCAGATATGTTGCTCCCGGTCTGAAAAAATTCGGATGGACGATCTGGGAACTACAGTTCCTTACGTGTTAAAAAGTTACAACTTACGGTACATCAACACTTGCGGACGTTTTACTACAGATATCGTCACTTTACTTGCCTCTGATAAACTTTTAAACACCATCACCAGCCCTGTAAATTGAAGTAGTGTAGTTTGTTTACATGTAAAAATGGCGACTCTCGATCTGCACGTGAATTTAACATACTCCATTCTCCGAGGTCGGATAGCGTGTTTAAGAGAAAGTCTGGGACAAGTGAAGCACGACATCTGTAGTAGAAATTTAATGGTAATAATTTGTTCCACAGAATTTGTGTGTAAATAAGCTAATCAATTCAAAACTTTCGCAAGTGTTTGTGTGCAGTAAATTGCAACATTTAAAGTAGCTCCCAGGTCGTCCATCCTACAATTGTATTAAAATTTCAGACCAGGTGCATGCTACAGACCTGCAGCTATCCGTCATACTGCCTTCAAAGGTGTAACGGAAAGATACGCGATTTCAGGCGTTTAAAGACATTTTTTTCGAATAGAGGCCACTGGCCATGGTGTCTTCCCACTAAGCCAAAATTCTCAAAGAACTAGGTGCGGTATGGGTCATTTTATGCCCCCTTTCAGAATCCAACAATTTTTATACTGAAAAATGGACATGGGTCAACCTTTCAATTTATGACTTAAGTAAACTGTTTTGACGTCATGGTGCCTAGCAACGGCTAATGAAAACTCACCCTTTTTTAGCATGTGTTTTTGTTTTCTAATTTATGAAATTTGTTTTTTTAAGTTACAAATACAGGCAAATATTTCCAATGCAGTTTTAATAGTAATTGACATGTTTGTGTAATGAGAAAAATTAACAATAGTAACAATACAAACATATCCAAGCAACCAATATTACCATAGCAACAAGTTCATATCATGTATATTAACAAATGTATCAATTTAATTACTACAGTAATTTAAAAGTAAATTGTAGAATAGTTTTTTTCATTTATTTGTTTATAACACTTGCACATACACTGTACATCTAAATTCTCCCTAGCAACAGCTAACTTGTTACCATAGCAACCATTATGAATTAATTACAATAATCATAAACAATACTTAAATATAGCAAAGCTTCTTTTAAACATTATGTTGCTACAATGGTGTGCTTTGAATTTAAAAATTGAAAAGTCAGATTTCAGATGTCATTTTTTTAAACAAAACATTATAATAAAGTAATGGAGCAATAAAAGCTTACCTTTGAGACCAATTTATACCAACCAATTTCATAAGATGTCAAATTCGTGATGGCGGACATAACGTGACGATTTTTTTAAAAAAAGTGGCGGACATTTTGTGATGGCGGACATAACGTGACGATTTAAAAAAAAAAAAGTGGCGAACATTTCGTGATGGCGGACATAATGTGACGATTTTTTCGAAAAAGTGGCAGACATATCGTGACGGCGGACATAACGTGACTCAACACATGTTCATGTATATGAATTAACATATCATCTACACATGCATTCAAGTACTCCTATATATACTCCTAGGAGCAACCTACACTAACAGTACCCCGAAATACTCAATCTCCCTTACCATTCTACAACAATAATTCAGGACAACATTATAACCCAAAATTACTTAATAATTCAAACATCTCCTGTCAACAAATTCATACATTTGCAACTAAATTCATTTAATTATTAAACTTTAAAAAATACTTTTAATTAATTCATTCACATTAAAGAGTTAATAGAACAAAATATATGTTTCATATACATATTAAATACTTGTTCATTCATCCAAATTCTATACAATACCACCTTAAGATAACATCTATTTGGAATTTGTTACAATGAAATAATTCAATATTTTCATCAAAAATTATCATGACAATAACAACTTATTTTTAACATTTTAAGCTTGTCCGAGTTAAATACATCAGATGTATACATGTATATCCAACAAATGCAATTAGCATGCAGACATTTTCAAATCATTGAATTTAGATTAAAACTAATTCTGACATCTCTCTAGCAAATATCATAATAACTAACATCATTTTTTCAAATGAAAAAAAAGAAAAAAGATATGTGAAAGCCATCACAAAATTAAGCCACAAAATCTTACACTTACATTCAATTGAGCAGTACTACTTTTCAACTGTGTCACTGTCATAGTCCTCCAGATGTGCTGCATTCAGAAAATGGTGTTTGGCTCAGATCCAGAGGCAAAGGGTTCATCACGTACTCTGATGTCGTTTCCAACCAGGAAACCACAACACACTTGACACGTGAGCATTGCAACCCACTATTCTTGCTCCACATTTGCAAGTACAGTACCAACCACAAATAGAATCAACACCTTCTTTTTCGGAGTCATACCTAATCCATAGAGTATGTAGAATGTTCCTTTAGTGTCGAGACTGAATTTCCCCTCTTAAGAGATAAGGAAAGGCATGACATACCATGATTTCATAACTGCCTCCATCTTTTAAATGTTCCCTCGAGTAGTTCTCTGCATGCTTTATTTTATAAATTCCAAACAGCACGACGACTCAAAAGGTTGTTTTCTTCTACCAGAGTCTGGACTATATTTGACATATCTGTTTTTTCCAACATTTTAGTTGCAACTTCCGATGACTCTGGATCCATGTTCCCAAGACAGT
Organism: Magallana hongkongensis; assembly: GCA_016163765.1. Lineage (NCBI taxonomy): Eukaryota > Metazoa > Mollusca > Bivalvia > Ostreida > Ostreidae > Magallana > Magallana hongkongensis. The sequence continues at coordinate 26,752,054 of WFKH01002636.1, read as the reverse complement.
GTCTGAATTTATTGCACAGAGCGCATACAATTCGGACAAAGTCTCCTATTTGCGGAAGAAGTTTGTTTGGAACTACTTTATCAAGGAGTCTCCACTGTTTCAGCCTACCAGTAGCACTTTCCACAGCCCATCTTACTTTCGTAACCATCCTAGATATGTTGGCTTCAGTTGCGGAGTGTTGTTTCTTTCCCCTTGGTAGATAAAATGGCAAATCTATATATCTATCTATCATATAACAAATGTTGATAAGAATATTGAATTGATTCATGAATTTCTGACATTTACTCTCATTATAACCTCATGCATCATTTCTTCATTTTTTTCATTATTGCATTTACATATACAAATGTGCATGTATGTCCTTTGTAACGTGTTTACCTTAACACCGAGTTTTACGGGATCCCTCGGTTACTAAACTGAGTTTGAGATATTAATAAAAAAAAAACCTTATTACAAACTGCTAAGAAAAATTTAACTACACAAAAATAATAATTCCGCCTGAATATGCACAAGATCGGCTTATTTGATCAATTATTTCCTGATTCGTTTGAGTAACAAAAATCACTAAAAAATCATTTACAATATGAAAACTATAAAACTACAAAACTAAAATTCTAACTCAACTTATGAACTATATATAAGTAAAATACACTATTCTCAACAAATGAATATCAATGAGTACTCAACAAATGAGTATAAACAAACCAAGTATTGCTCAACTAATGAGTTATCAAAAATCAATGAGCACTCAACCAAATGCTATGAGTGCTCAACAAATGAGTACTCAGTCACTCAATCTCTGTGTATAACTATAAAAGTGTAGTATGCTTGGCACACCCTGCGAGAGTAAGGAAAGTTCCACGTTCTCTTATGGGAATATACCAGAATACAAACCTAATGTGAACGTCTGCTCTCTTCTGAAGTCAGAACTATTCTGATCTCGTGTATTGATGATGCGACGCTTTTATACCCTTTTAACGCGGACGTCCGAGAAAACATCCCTTTATCAGAAGCGGGAAATTCAAATAATCAAATCTATTTACATTACATCCTTATGACATGATTAAGTGTCTTAGGATTTTTTTTTTTAAAATGGTGTAACTGTTTTTACCTACCTTTGATGTACCTGAAGACCATTGTTTTGAGTTAAGATATCTTATTTTGATTAAATTTCTTTAAAAAAATAATAAAATATCAACAAAATATAATGTGAAAAATACTTTTGTGAATGCCTATCATAAACATACTTGAATAAGCAAATACATTTTTAATGACTGTTACTAATGTGGTATTTGATCCACCAATAACGATTATTCGTTTTCTTCGCACCGATTTCGTATCACCCATAACATGTTTAAACGTTCAGTAATATGCGTGCCTAAAAAAATAACATTTAATTTCTTCAAGTTTCATCACCCATTTTCAATATCAGTGAGCCAGTGTCACCTTAATTAGATGAGTTCTCCGAGATAAGAGTTTCAAACACTCCTACAAGCATTTATAAGATACAAAATCGAACTCGTGTAACTCCAGGGTGGGGTTGGGAGAGGATGGGGATTTTTCAAGCAAAGAAATAGAAACGGTCTTTACGCAGTGGAAATTGTACTGCAGGCATGTTCACGAAGCTATCTTAGGACTATGGTGCGTCCTAAGTACATCTTAGGATACGTCTTAGTCTTAAGTCTGTTTCTCGAAGCTCTCCTAAATTTAGGAACCACCCTAACTTTGTCCTAACTGTAGGACTTCACTTACCTTGTCCTAAGACCATCCTAAGGCTGTAAAATCACGTTTTTGGGGATATTGGGACTGTTGTGAAGCTTTTTTTTAGACCGGTAAAATAAAGCAATATTTTATTCAATTCCAGCATTTCCGACAAACATCAAATTCCTAATCCGGAGAAGGAGGCATAGTCATTTATTATATAATGTACGTTCATTTTTAACAAAATTATGTGGAGAGGGAACCCGAACTCTCCCTCACCCCCTTCCCCGTTGCTACATGCCTGTCTGAGAGCTGACAAATTAAGCAAATTTTTTTTTCGCAAATATTGTCCCTGTTTGGCGAATGAAAATTATTCACTTATTTTTAATATCTACTTTGTACACTAAGTGAGTTACATTCATTGTTTTGATTACTTTAGGATAAAAATTATTCAAATGTCCTTGGCTAAAACGTAAATTTACATCGGTTTATATAAGCCATGCGTGATCATTCTCAATTTTTATCACTTCATTCTGAAAAAATAATCTTTAAAAAATTCTTAATGTTGAATAAACTGTATTTATGTATTTTCAAGATATATTACAACTTATTTCTTATTTAACATGTTTCAAGTAGGTTTTGCCCAGGTAAATGTAGACAATGGTGTGTATGTACACATGTTATAATATTTATCATGAAATTGCATCTCAACAACCGCTAGTGCCCCCATTTATCAAATATATGTAGATTCAAATATAAATAATTTCTTGCACAATAATCAATATTTTTATTATCAATTTGCCATTACATTCCCATCAGATATAATTCGCCGCTTATTATTTATTGGATTAAATACAAACTACAAAAGGCTCATTACATGTAGATATAGAAATAGTTAATAATATTTGAGACGGAAAATCTTCTGGAAATGTTGTACTCAATGTTACATAATCCATGTGCGGATCTAGAAAGTGGGAGGTCGGGGTGTTTAAACTTACAAACTTCACAAAGTAAAGTTACTGAAAATAGGCCTCGGACACTATCCTCCCGGCAAGCAAATTTATATTAACACCCCCCCCCCCCCCCCCCCCCCCCCGGGTAAGCGCACGTAAATAATTCACCCATATATTTTTTGTATTATTTTTAAGACTCAAATATAACTAAAGCAAATATGTGTAGCTAGGTATATTAAACCTACAATTCAGAAATGCTGCATCTTTACATACCATCCAAAATACATGTAAATATTTGGTCTGTTTGCTTTTTTAGATCCCAAAGTACTCTGACATGGTGTAGATATCGGTTTCCTCTTCTTTTAGGAAGCGGTGGTTCACAACCTACATGTTTACTGTTGAGTTTATTAAGAATAAGACAGCTGTTTGGATGTCTTAAAGTTAAGATGGTTTTTAAGAGGTATCGTTAATTAGGACGGCTTCGAGAAACTGGCTTATGACTAAGATATGTCCTAAGATAAATCTGAGACATATCTTAGTCCTAAGATACCTTCATGAACATGCCCACTGGTCTAAAAAGACCAGCAAGGCCTTTAATGATTTACTTAAGGCCTTTATTGGTTTATATTTTGTATGCATTAAAGGCGAAGACTGTTGATAAGTAGAAAAACGGAAATCAATTAAAGTGCAGAAGAAAATGAATTATATAATTTTAGACATTTACTATGTATTGACCCAGGGGCAATGGATTTCACGATTGAGGTAGAAGACATCATGGACATCATAATCATGCATTTAGTTTTTCTCAAAAATATATAGGAGTAGAGAAGAAGATTTCTAAGATTTCATACATTTTCACTATCTGGCCATATTGGCCCTGCCCTAGGGTCTAAAACCAAGGGGTCATAAAATTCAAAATTTTGGTAGAAGCCTTCATGAACATGATAATCATACATTCAGTATGTGGGAGTAGAAAAGAAAATTGTCTAAGATTTAATACATGTTTACTACATGTATATGGCCATATTGGGCCTGCGCTTTAGGACCCGAACCCCTGACCCAAAGGCCATTAATTTTCCAATTTTGGTTAAGGGTTTCAAGATATCAATATCATAACCATGCATTAAGTTTATCTCCCATTGCTGTGGAAGTAGAGTAGACTGTTTTCTAAGATTTAATCCATTTTTACTATATGGCTATTTTGTCCCCGTCCTAGGTCCTGAATCCATGACCCTGGGCCATGAATCATATAATTTGGTAGAAGCTTTCATAGCAAGACTCCTCTTCTGAAGTAAAATCCAAATGGTCCTCATCATAAAAACACAACTTTATTAGGTTTTACCCCGGGTTGTATTTCATACCCAGCTATAGAGGAAATAATTGTTTCTGTATACTACCACTTTTAATGTCTGAATACAAATTATTCTTCATATAACTAAATGATTAATTAGTTGATTAGTTAATGAGAAAGTTCGACAACATTTATGAAAGGCTTCAAATTTTAGAATGTTGTTATTTGTCTTGAAATTATGAAAAGTGTTACGATCTACAAGTACATCTTTAATATCGATTCAAATCAAATCACTTTTTATGAAACACTGATTTTCATCCATTTTATCTGTAGACAGAGGGGTTTATGAAATGCGCATATGGATCTTTCACGTAAATACGAGATTATAGTTATATCGTTATTATGAGATAATTATGTCGTAATTACGAGATAATAATGTCGTATTTACGAGATCTTTTCTCGTCACACGTGATCTAATTTCATAAATACGAGATTATAACGTCGTAGTTGCGAGAGCTTTCCTGATATTTACGAGATATTATATCGTTATAACGAGATAATTATGTCCTAATTACGTAATACCATAAAAAAATTTGTTGTTACGAGATAGTTATCGTGTTGTTCTATCAAGATCTCGCAATTACGAGAAAAAATCTCGTTATTAAGAGAAATATCTTTTCTCGTAATTACGAGATAATTACCTTCAAAATATAATTTATATGGTACTAAACGTCTTTACAAACGGTTTCGATTGAATATAAAGATAAGTTTCTATGCGAGTTATCAGCATCGCTAAACTTCAGTTTGTGTCTTTGATAGACTTTTACAAAAATATATACAATAAAAAAATGACAAAGTCAGAGAATGTCACGCTGACAATTTTGGGAAAAGGTGGCATTACAATACCCTTTATGTATGTTTTTTTATCCAGTTTTGATCCGATGTTATATCAGAATTATAAAATGTTTAGGGGTCTAAATCATAAAAGAGTCTAATATCAGACAAAACCTTATCTTATATTTCAAATCATGTGGTTTTTTGTTATGAAGTACCTATTGATAATTTGTTTATCAATAGGTTATAAAAACCAAACAATATGCTTTCCTGAATTCAAGTTTGTATTTTGTTTAATTAAGAGAAAATTTAAGCTTCAAATCTACATGGTGTTTACCAATTTGTGCAAGAATTTTATAGTAGTACTGGCGACAAGTCACCAGAAACTATAACTTAATTATAAAATAATTTAATTCAAACTTGAATTCAGGAAAGCATATTGTTTGGTTTTTATAACCGTACCTGTTATTTGTGTTCATTTATATACATTTGTAACCTACACCTCACCTGCGTTATTAATATAGTTTTAATTGATGAGAAAATTGAATCATGCATCATTGCTATATAGCTAAATCATTAAATAAAAGAGGTCAATCTGTGAGATTTGTGTGTACACGATGTCACCACTTGATTCAAAAGAAAATATGGCGGAGACAGGGCGACATCTGGAGGAGGCCCGATCAATTTCTGAGTGCGTGGATCTTCCCATACCTTGATCGATTACACAATAGAAGATGGCAGTCTTGTGTGTCCGGTAAAGGTACGTTTTTTTAATTCTTGTAATTTCTATTTAATCTAAGTGATCAGCTACATATATTACCGTATTCACTGATTCGGTATTCGGTATCGCTAATGTTACAAATCTAAAAAAATTTATTTTATTATCAAAATATACATCTGATATGATAGTCTGTCCTCCATAATTCTACTTCATCCTATTTCCATTGTATATATTGTATATTTATGCTTGTTTACTATTTATTTACTCCCTATCTATTCATTTATAAAATGTACCTCTGACTTTTGAACTGTATATACTGATTGACCTCATGTACCATATCATGGTATTTACTCGAATGTCCATTTACAATGAACTATTCAATTTTGAACAGATTGTATATTTGTTGGATACAGAACAATCATAATTTATATATATAATTCATAATATTTTTTATTCTTGACGAATAAGAGATTCTGATAACACATACAGGTTTTAAACATTCGGAAGGTTTTCGTCAGTAAAGAAGTGCATGTATCTGTTGCTAATTCTTGAAATAAAAAAAATCACAGGATTTCCAAAAGTTTTAAAATTTCAATCACAAAATACTACTAATATTAAATTACATAGTTCTCAAGTTCACTGGCTTTCACTGTACATGTATCGCAAAAGTGAATATAGAAATATACATAAATGTCATATTTGAAAAATATAGTAAACTATTTATTTTCCATAAGACAAGACACTAGTAAAACATTAAGATACATGTGTCCAGTAAGAAATCAAATATACTAACTATAAATTATGTTTGTCTGCACATCATTTCCTTGATTATAGACAG
>WFKH01002636.1:26688276-26745616 GCA_016163765.1 Magallana hongkongensis | reverse complement strand
CTTAATTGTGTTAAATTAATTATGTTTCCTACATAGATATATATATATACATTCAATCGAAATTAGATTGATTTATATGATACTGTGACACCGCTTTTGAACAGTGTGTTCTGATATGTTTCATGTGAATGAATATTTAATAAAAGGTAATTATATATTAATTATTTAGTATTTCATATGCCTTGCACTAAATTTAAACTATGTGAGTTTCATCTCTCTTAGATTTCTGTAGACCTGCGTATGGTTCCTGACTGGGGAATTATGGGTAAAAAGCTACGGATTCAGCTACTTGGAATTGTGTTCCTTGTGTCGTCTGTTTGGATGTTTGTGACGCTATTTCTGTTTGACATTGAAGATGAAATAAATAAAACTAGATTAAAGGAACTCGATCCAAATGATGTTAAGGTTGCAAACGTCATCAAGAAACCTAATAAAATTGGACATCTTCGCGATCATTTAAATGAACCACATTTCAATAAATCGGTATTGCTCAAACGCCAAGAAAACTTCAAAAGAAAGGAAATTTTACGAAAATGGAAGAAAGAATTGTCATTTAAGGCAATGTCGAAAGATGTTAACAAGAACTCAAACAGTCTACAAATTCAAAATTCATCTGGTTTCAAGGCAACAGATATTGTAAGAGACCACAAAAAGCAACCCATTAATTCAAAAAATCTCGTACAACGGTATTCATTAATTGTCAAAGAGAAGAATACAACATTGGTATCTGTGAAAGTTTCTGAGCGAGACAGGCTTCGACACCTAGAGAAACTTGCACCACCTGATGCCCCAGGTATGTGTTAAAAGTTGTACAGTAAAACTTGACTATAGCGAAAAGGTGAACGGTTACAGCGAACAGATGCGCCTATACAGCGAATTATCAATATAAAGAGCAAAGTAATCTTAATCTTTAGTTAAGAAGGCTGGATAGTCGAGATAATTTTAGACTATATAAATCTCCTTGAGAAGAAGAGCTCTGTAGATCGAACGATAAAGCTCTTTAAGTAGTTATTCAAAGTTTAAATTTGAATACATGCATATGTATTCCATTTGTTTCTTATGGCTAAAAAATTAGTCCTGATTTTTTTAAGGTAGATCTGATGGTTAATTTGTTGTCCAGCCAACCTCCTTAAATATCTTCATGGAAGATTATGATAAATTTTTGAAGCATTTCATATACAATTCAATTCATTTTGTCATTTGGGATAAAATATTAACAATTGTAGGATTAGCTATTCTTTTTGTAGTAAAATTTGTTCCTAGCTTTTAGAATTTGTTCCTAGCTAAAAAAAAAAAAAAAAAGGAATTTCACTATTTATCTAACAACTAGATATAGCCTAACTCTTTATTCATATTTTTAATGCGTGTTTTAGGTGAGTTTGGAAATCCTGTCCAAATTGACAGAAGAAAGCTTTCACCGGAACAACAAAAACGTTACGATGAACTGTTCAAGAGGAATTCCTTCAATCAATACGCCAGTGACATGATATCCGTACACCGGAGGCTGCCTGATATCAGAAACCCCAGGTATACTTACAATGTGACATGGAAAAATTAAATTATGTTCATAGAGTACATACGTATCACTTAAAGTTGAACGTTTGTCTATTAAGAGAGATAACTCTCACAGAAATAAGACACTTCTTCACAAAGTTGTCAAGAAACAATATTAATCATCATTGAAATAAAAGCTATCTGTAAATAGAATGAAGAAAAAGTCCATTTCAAAATATTGTCAAGTTTTCTTGTGTGTAAAAGAAATTTGCTTTTAAGAATCTGTATTATTTGTTTTATTTGACTTCACTGTACAACTATTTCTCCCTTTTCAACAGTTGTAAACAGGAGACTTACCCTGAAAACTTACCTTCCACCAGTATCATTATTTGTTTCCACAACGAGGCTTGGTCTGTATTACTCCGCACGGTTCACAGCATATTGAACCGAACTCCACTACACCTTATTCACGAAATTCTGTTGGTGGACGATTTCTCCGATTTAGGTAGACTAGAGAGTATCCTTGCACATTCAAATCTCTCACAAATATCACTCCAGCAGGAAAAACCAAAGGCACTGTTTTAAGTAGTCAACATATAAGGCTTAGTATTCCGTTTATCAAAATTAAAATATGTGTAAATTACACATTTGTTGTTTGTCAGTTGTTAAATTTTCTCTCTCTCTCTCTCTCTCTCTCTCTCTCTCTCTCTCTCTCCATTATCACCCAGCAGGAAAACCCAAAAACACTGTTTTAAGTTGTTTACATATAAGTGGGATTATTTTGACACTTGTGTAACTTTTTCCAGAATTTTTAAAGACAGAACTAGACGAATACTTAGCAGAAAATGGGAAGGGAAAAGTTCGTGTGGTCAGAACACCAAAACGTGAAGGTTTGATCCGCGCCCGACTTCTGGGGTACGAGGTGGCCACGGGAGAGATACTGACCTTTCTAGACTCCCACATCGAGTGTTTCCCAGGTTGTGCATTGTTGTAATTATCAAAGGGTCTTATCCAGAATAACATGTTATCAATTAATCTATGTTCACCATCCCTCTTTCCACTTGTATGAGACAGTTTGTAATAAGAATTATCTAAAAGATATTACTTTCGATAGTCTTACTTGACACTGTTAAAAATAAATATTGAGTAGATAAATGAAAACCAGAGTTACTTCTGTTCTAGAGAAACGTCGTAAATTCTTTAAACTTTCTTACCATCTATAGTGGTTGCTTGATGTGTGTTTTAAAATTATAAATAAATCCTTTTCAAGAATTTAAACTGGCTTTTATTTTAGGTTGGCTAGAACCGTTGTTGGCGAGAGTTGCAGAAAATCACACACGAGTTGTGGCCCCTGTCATAGACATGATAAGTGATCGGTCTTTGGCGTGCGGTGGAAGCGAGATCGGAAATCTGGGGACATTCGAAATCGCCAACATGGGATTCAATTGGCTGACACTAAACAAAACGGAAAAAGCCAAGCATGGCCAAGCAGAACCTTGGAAGTATGTACAATAACATTACAACGTAGTACCACCAACACAACGTTCAAGTATTGTTTTTTTGTTAAAAATGAAGTTTTCTTTAGTTGGTAAAGCACAGATTATTTTAAGCTATTTACATGCAGCGTGTTGTAAAATGGAACCATGGGAAACTTTGAATCCAAAAATGCTATTGTTTATAATGCATAGGAAAATTATTTTTGTATTTCTCTTTACAGAACCCCTACGATTGCCGGCGGGTTGTTTTCAATGAACCGTGCCTACTTTACCAAGATGGGGACCTACGACCACGGAATGGATATATGGGGAGGAGAAAACTTAGAGATATCGTTCAGGGTATGCCGTTAATTTTAAAAGTACAAAAATAACAAATGTATGAAAAGGAGGAAATACTATGAGAAATCCCTCTCCTGTATTAATTAAGTTTGTCCATGGTTTTTTTATTTTTATATAATAGTTAATATCTTTAACGTAAATAGAAGGATTTTATTCTCTTTCTTTGGCGAGTATGTTACATGTACACATATATGTGTAGATCTTTAAAATTATTACATCACTATAAAAGAATTCAATCTCCATAAAAAGAATTATTCTTTCCAAAAATACTTACTATCTTTTTCTATCTTTTTTAAAGGACAAAGCGCTGAAATTGCACCTCGCTAAATTTTCCACCTTTATGATAAACTTGATTTTCTGATGTATATCCTATAGGTCTGGATGTGCGGGGGGAGCCTCGAGATCCACCCCTGCTCTCATGTAGCCCATTTATTCCGCTCTATCAGCCCCTACAAGTGGGGCAAAAGTTTCAAAGACATATTGCGCAAAAATGCTGTGCGCACAGCGGAAGTCTGGATGGACGAATATAAGCACGTCTATTACGAAAGACTCAACTACGATCTGGTTTGTGATCAAATCTATTTCGTAAAGTACTTACAGACCGCATGCATAGTATGAATTCGCCGAAACAGATCCATGTGAAAGATTTTTTTTTTTTAAAACCCATATTTTTTATCTTTTATCTCTGTCGATAACGGCTGGGAAGATTTGTTTAATTAGTAATTTTTATCAAGTGTATATTGCATGATTATATGCAGGGCGACTATGGAGATGTATCCGATAGAAAAGATCTACGAAATCGTCTTGGGTGTAAAAGTTTTGGATGGTATCTAAACAAAATGCTACCAGACATGAAACTTCCCGAAACAGCCCTATACAGCGGCGAGGTTGGTGTTTTATATTTAAAAAACCAACGAAAAAAATGACAAACCCCCTACTTCGTAATTCTAATTGTCTAGAACAATAAATCAAAATATGGATCAAGGAGGTAATAACTTTAAAAAAAAAATTAGCCATATTCTTTCACATCTGATATATTAAAAGTGTTTATTACAATAAAGCATATTGCATTTAGAGATTGAGAGAAAGCTTAGAAGAATGTGAGTAATGCACATTTTTCTCTATTTACAATTTTTGGCTCACAATACCGTTGAGACATAAAATTATATAAAATAATCAAATTAAGTTTTGACTTAATATTATTTTTAATTAATTAAAAATTCACCAAACACATACCTGCACCTCTATGGTGAAATTTGATGACATAATCTCTTGATACAGATGCGCTACTAAGCAATCTTTTTATAAATAGGTACGTAACATGGAGAAAGGGTTGTGTCTGGATACCATGGGAACGACTGCAGGAAACAAGTTCCAGGCGATACCCTGCCATCACCAGGGCGGGAATCAGGTAAGAAGGACCCCTGAAAAAACAACTGATTTTTAAATTAAGTCAAGGGGTCTAAAAAAGCAACCTAGATATAATTGAGATAGATATACTGTGGAATCATTAGATTTTGTAAATGATGCAAAGACATGAATTTTTTATTAACACCCTCCACACAAGAATTAACGTCCCCATGAACATTGCGATAAATCATGTTAAACTATGTTAAGATTTATAATAGAGATTTATTCATTAGACAAGAAAATCAATGAAATCCTGCCCCTTTTTATAAACCTGTAATTTCCACAGAAAATCGCCCTTGCAAAATATACATGACTGCTTATTGTTAAAATGTCATGGTTATGCATGAAAATTTGTTTTGTTTTGGGATGTTCTTTGGATTAATTTATTTGTTTGTTTGTTTGTTTTGTTTTGGTTTGGTTTTGCATGAAAGTTACTTTTTTATTTTCCGGGCACAATTGTTAAATAGTGAGAAAAAAAACCCCAGACGAGTTCTACATCTATACCGACTGATCAACTAAGCGTCCATGATTTCTTCAGTTTTTCAGGTTCACCGTAAAAGGGCACATTGAGAGAGACTCCGCCTGCCTCACTGACCAGGACGGGAATCTGCTGTATGTTCTGTGTAAAAGAAACGTCACAAAATGGGAATATACTCAGGTCAGGGGTCAAATCTCCTCGTCCTTAATTATCCAAATATTGTTTTCTATTATCCACAACTACCTTTTCGATCACATATACATGTATATAATGAAGTTTAAGGAACTTTGTCCGACTGATGAGAGCGATAACTCGTACTATGACAAATTGTCACGAGTATTGTTTCTTTACATGATAGCACAGGCACCTGACGTCACATATTTTTCTCATAATAAAAAAAAATACTCCGCTTACCTAATATAATTGACAAGGTACCCATCCCCGCCATCTTGGATTTTTTTTACACTGTCACATCGCCGTGAATTTTCGCTTATAACTCAGCGGTAACATTTTTCTGCGATCATCTCCGCCGTCCGATCGGTCATTCAATATCTTAGCTTACTGCTGATTCAACCAAATAGGCCCATAACATCGTTTATTATTAAAAATATCTCCTCATTCTGCATCTACTGCTGCTGATTTGCGACAAAAAGCTAAAGGGTGGACGGAAGTTGACATAAATCGCGTCATAATCTGGGTAATCCCTTCCAAATATAGCACTGATACGAATATCCAAAAGGCGTCAATTTTGAATTCGATCAACATACGAGTTAAAATTAAGAAAAGGGATACTATAAACAATTAATTATAACTTTTGTTACACAAAGTTTTTATAAACATGTTTATAAATGCATATATTTTGAAATATTGAAACAAACACACGTTGCAGGGAAATCTCATTTACATATTGGTGACAACTTTCGTCCACCCTTTAGACAATTTATCGCATACCTAAGGCAGTAGATGTAGATCGAGTGGTTATTTTTATTAATGACAGGTGTAATGCACCGTTTTGGTTGAATTGGTTGTAAGGTTAGATGTTGAATGACCGATCGGGAGACGGAGTGGATTGCAAAATAATTTTACTGATGAGTTTCAAGCAAAACTTCCAGCTGATGTGCCAGTTTGAAATAAATCCAAGATGGCGGGGATGGGTACCTTGTCATTTATTAGGTAAGCGGAGTATTTTTTTTATTATGAGAAAAATATATGACGTCAGGTGCCTGTGCATGATAGTTATGATTTCTTTCAAATTTTCGCTTACATTATGGTGACTTCAGTTGCAATTGATATTTCTTTTGAAAATTTATTATTACAAACACAACATATGAAATGAATTAACATAGGTTGTTGCACATTAAAATCATGTTGTAAATGTGTGTATTATAAATTAATCATACGTAGACCATATTTAAAAAAAAAACAACAACATCTTTTAATTTATATTATAGGAAAAAGAGATTCGTGTACAACACACAGACAAGTGTTTAAGTTTAAGCAAGAGGACGCTCAGTGTATTGCCGTGTAATAACGGATTAAACCAAAAGTGGACTTGGACCAGAAAAGTACATAAAGATGACAATGCTGTGGTTAAATAGTGCTACTTAGTTAGTCAGAACTCTATAACAAAACTCGATATATCTCGAACACGATGGATCTGAGAGGGAAACTCGAGATATTCAAGAATTCGAGTTATCGAGAGTATGATATTAGAAGGAACAGTGGATGAGATTTCCAACACACTTATTTAAATAAATACTTGGTATATATACTTATTAGTTTTCGCGATACTGACTTTTGAGATACAGAAGTTCATCTGTATACTGTCGTTTCAACAATATTCGTTGAATGCCAATTTTCGTGATTTTGTTGTTGAGTTGATCCACGAAATCAAATGTTCATTTAAGTGCAACATCTAATAACATATTGTACTGATAGAATAATTTCCACGTATTTACGTATCCTTAAAACTGCGATTTCCATTTAATCCACGAAATTTAATGTCTACGAATATTATTAAACCACAGTATCTAAGTGTTTAATCTGTATGATTTACTGTATCATATTACATATGATCAATTGTGCACATTGTATTTTATTTACTCTCATTTTTGTAAAGAAACATACAAAAAGTTCGAACAAGTACTTAATTTTCAGTGCATATTTGTGTACATGTATACTCGTACGTATTCCCGATACCCAAAGAATGGACCCTTTTATGTTCAACCTCCATTCAATAATGTTTAATTGCGTAGATGTTGATATTACTTACAACTGTTCGTGTTGATTTTATGTATATGAATAAACATTGTCAAAAGACTATGGAAGATAAAAAATGATTTTTATTATTATTGTTTTTTTTTTTTTTAGAAAATTGCCATATACGTTGAACAATTCTTGGTCGTTAGTTTCTTACTATTGGAACTGATCGAATTGTGTTACCGTAGAATAACTCCAGCTCGCTTTGTTTTAGAACAATTTACAAAAATTCTAATGAGTATCAACATCTTCTATCTCCTTTTTCTATGCTTATATAGATTACAGAACAAGTCGAAACTTATTACTACCTAAAAGAATTTGAAAACGGGCGATAATTCTTCAGATTTTTATTTTTTTTATTTTTTTTAAAGGGGGGATGGGGCACAAGTTAAATAAAAATCGTGCGTAAATATATAAATTAAATTTCGTCAATGTACGACATTCCTTGATTGAGGATATGTAAAAAGAGGAAAATGCGTCAACTACTTTATCTTTTATCTACATGTATCATCATACGCAAGCGTCATTCGCGTCCAAAAGTTGCGTGTTCCAATAATTAAACAGCCAAATACACACGTTTTTTAAATTCGAAGATACTACTTTGGAATCAATAGAATTCGTAAGGGCCAATTTTATAGGAACCTCTCATCCAAGAATTAACATTCTTAACGAATTATGAAGACACAATTTCTATTTCTTATGTAAAGAAACAAATCCACATAATTACATCCGATAAAACTTTTTTTTTTGAAGGGTCAATACACGAAAATTGGTCGAAATGTTTTGTTTAGTGTGAATTCTTCAGTTCTCATAAATAAATGCTGCACCAAAGCAACGCTCGACAAAACCAGTCTATCAATAGACGTAACGTACTGTTCCATTAGCTTTTGTTGACATTTTGATCTTTTCAAGGAGATACAGTATTCAGAACCATTCTCTTAACTTAAGTGGAGTAGAAACAAAGGACTTTGCACCGTTTAAAAATATATTCCTATTGGGAACTAATGATCTTAAGGAGGCTGGGTGGTCAACAAATTAGGCTAGCCATCAGATCTACCTTTCTTTGTATGATTTTTAAGCTATAAATTATTAGTAAAGTAAAGAAAAGGTCAATATACATTAGCTTTAAAAGAAGATGGGGTGGGGGGGGGGGGGGGATAAGATAGCGCAAATGCCCATTCGGTTTCGTCGTAATATACAAGTTTGAATTTTATGTTTTTCCAATTAAATCTATTCAAATATATTATGATACAAGTTTGCAAAAGCACAATTTCTAAATAAATTCAGTTTTTAATATGTTTAACAAACGATAAGAAAAAAAAAATATTGCCTTAAATTTTGGTGGTATCGAATCCAAAACATAAAAACCCTAGTTATAAAAGGTTAGCTTATGTCTGGTGCTCTAACCACTGAGCCATTTCAGACACAACAAAGTACGCTGTTTAAATATTATGTGTGTCTACGGACTTGTATTATTTTTTCAAAACGTTCAATTGTTGGGATACAAAATGATATTTTTATTGTATAGTGGGTCATCTCTCCACGTTTTTGTTGATTGAAATCGGTTTGTTTTCCATTAAACCTTATTCAGACCTGTTTGAGTCAACATATTCCAAGTATTGAACATATTTAAATGTTAAAAATCGATGATAGTTTAAATATTTATTGTTTTGAATATTTTTTTTTAAAATATCACATTTATTGATATTTTAATTTTTCAGTATCTTTTCCGTCCGGGTATAGGCATTTTACAAGCCTTATCCATCCATCTTCTTTGAATATTTACTACATGTATTTTATCTTCATACAGAGCTCATTTTCTGATAGTGATTAATATAGTCTTAAAATGGCCATGACCATCAAGCTCTCTTAACTTTAAACAATTAGTATAGGAAAAAAGATTAAAAAAATATTTACAACACATTCAAAAACAAATCATTTAGTAAGTTAAATGCTGATTTTTATTTGTGTAAGACAATTATAATGATGATACACGTACCATAGTTCATTTTTGTCTTTAAGTACAAAACATAGAATGATATAAAAAATATCAGAACACAATGTATATATTCATAAATCAAAAGAAAACAAACATACATCAAAAAAAGAATTGAACACAAATCTATTGTTTTTCAGAACATTAAATGCCTCAAATTAAAGAATTTAAAGTAAATAAGTTACTATAATACTAAAGTACATGTATATGGAATCAATTCAATCAATACAGGTGGGGATACATTAGCTGCAGGTCTGTATGGATACATGTATTCAAAATATTTCTTTTATTAATTGAGAAAAAATAAGTGCCTTCACATCATAACTTTAACAATGGTTATGAAATAAATCTGAGTTGAATTCACCTTTAAAATACTAGTAGAAATCCTTTTAAGTATGTGTTTAGAAGATAACCCTTCATAATGACCATTTTATTCCATTCAACCCCACTTGATCTCCTCTCCTCTCCCCAAAACAAGGGTAACAATATTCTAAAACATGCCATATAGAAATGAGTATACATAACATTCATACCATAGAATATGGTACTTCTGTTTGTAAAAGCATACAAACTCAATACATACATGCAGCATACACCAGCACTACAAATTATAACAATTTAAGTCATAGCTACAAATAATAAGCCCTCACCCAGGCTATAGAATAACTTCACATATTGCATAATGGTATTTTCTCTATGATCAAACTCCGTTATCCTAATCTGAAATTGCCATTTATTCAACCCATCCCTATTTAATTAACCCTTAATATCATTTATCCCCCCCCCCCCCCCACAAAAAAAAAAAAAAAAAAAAATTATAAATTTCAAAATCCTCAATATTGGACACAACCTAACTCTTTTTAAAAAAACTTCAATTACTGGTACTAAAACAAGAATCTTTTTTTTAAATCAAAGCATATAGGAAATTAAAAAAAAATCAATAAAACCAGTTTCAGGTTTTGACAACAGGTTACCATAGAAACCATGTATACAAATTGAAGCTATGATATTTCCTGGGTGCCTTCATTACGTCTTTGTCATGAGTTTTAAATACTGCAATGCATTATGGGCCGCATGTGCGTGTGCCTCGTCCACGGTCTGCCCCGTACCATGACACACAGCCACAGGTAATGTGGAGAGCTGGACCAAGCACTGCCTCTGACCTAGATTAAAAGAAGAGGTCAATTTAAAACTTTTCAGCACAAGACCTAATTTGTGAGTAGAATTCTCAGAATTTTAGTAAACCCTGTTGGGCAAGTTTTGATAGAAATGCTCTTAAACTATATAGAAAAAATATTTTAAAGAAATAATATTAATTTTTTTTGTGCTGAGATTATATCTCTTATAAGAGGAACTGTACAAACAAAATAAGTCAACAAACTTTGTTTGCGAGACTTAATAATGTACCTTAATAAATTAGGCACATTTTAGGATTGACCAATATTAAAAAAAACTAAATACGTTTTTATACAAAAAATGATTATTTTCTCAAAAATTTTTTAGATAATTATAATGCCTATAGTTATGAAACATTGTTGCTCCTCTAAAAAAAAAAATATACAACCTACTGAACCCTTTGAATTTTTATCTTAAAAATTATCTCTTATAACTGTGATTTTACCTTTAGTGCTGATTTCAGCAATGTCCATGTAGCTAACTTCAAACCTCTGCACCTCAGATATCTCCTGTAACATCTGACAGTAGTTGGTGGCCGGCGCCGTGAGCTTGCTGTTCTTAATCTTATGGTTGTTTTTTATCTTCTGATAGAACTGCTGGATTTCCTTATTCTGCTGTGGACTAGGAATAGGAAGTTTGACCTTTCCTTCCTTCAAGGCCGTGTAGGAGGCACGGATTTCCGAAGCATTCTGCGAAATATTTCATTTTATTTCAAAATTCATTGCAAAAATTTAAATACTGATCATTACAGCTAGTAATGAGTAACATACATGGATATATTAGATAAGTAACAATAAAATTAAAGGTACTTGTGATATATCCTGTAGACTACAATTAAACATCATTACTGCAATTTAAATTCATATTCATATTATCAGGAAATAAGTAAACTTTATTCAAATCTATCCTATTTTATTGCACTTCTGTGGAATCAAAATTAATTTGTTATTCCCAACACCACCCAAGGACAGATGAAAAGGGCATATATTATTGCCAATGTGATGAAGCAAATATAAACTGCAGCATTAGTTTATGGTGTCTATGAGAAAACAGGGTATATTTTTATAATAGCCTATTTTCTATAGTCAAAGCAAATCAAATGAAAACTTCATTTTCAAACTAGTGTTTTTGAGATAAAAGGGGTATTCTTATGGTCAACTTATGGTAAAGTAAAAAGAACAACACTTCATCATTTTCAAGCTAGTGTCTGACTGTCGATGAAAACAGACTAAATTGATACAAGTGTGTGTGTGTGTATATTACTGACCAGTGGAATTTCATCCTCCTCCTCCGAGTCCTCGATCTTCGTCTCCTCCTCCCCGTCCTGGGTGATATTCTTGATGTGGACCAGCATGGCACCGGCAGCTGATCGCTTCGCTGTCTTTTTTGATCTTCCAGTGCCTTGAAAAAAATTTACAGTTATCAGGCAAAAAAAATTAATCTTTATTTTCTCTGACAATAAACTTCTAAATATATATTGCAGTATGCAGTAGAAGATACAAAACACAAAACATGTTTTGTATCTTCTACTGCTGGTCAATTTAATTAAACTCTTACTATATATCACAACAAATTGCATTAAATATCTTTCCTGCACAAGATATGAACACAGTCAAAAACCTCATCTTTCAAGACAAGTCGAAAAATCATCAGCAGAAGCTCTCGCACCTTTCTCTGTGAATTTGCCCAGCTTGACTGTACACACAAACTCCCTGTTGTGTGGGGGACCCTCCTCGTTCCCAAACTCATAGATGGGGGGCTTGATCAGCTTCTTCTGGGTGAACTCCTGTAGCTCTCCCACAGGGTTCCCTGGTACATCTACCTCCATTGAGTTGCCTGACTGCTGCCTGGAAGGTGAGGGAAGAGGGTGTACATGTAAGTCACAAAAAAGAAATTATGAATTTACATAAATATTTAAACTGCAATTATATTGTGAGGAGAGAAAAACAAAGCTTAATGAGAGAGAGAGAGAGAGAGAGAGAGAGAGAGAGAGAGAGAGACTGACATGTATACAAATGTGTAGTTTAGACACATTGTGATTTTGATAAATGAAATACTAAGCCCAACTGCATATAGCAAGTACATACATATACCTTACATTCTTTTACTCTTACAATTCTTTCACTCTTACAATAGGATCATTGACTGATCATTCACTTACTGTCCCTGTTCGGGGGGCACCTGTTGTTCCTGTGTCTGACTCTCAGCCAGTCCCAGGATGTGTTGGAGGGCGGCCAGGGCAGCTCCATGCTTGGCCTTCTTCTTACTGGTTCCTGTAAAAGACATCATGGCAAAACTTGTAAAACTGTACTCGTTTTCTTAAACACTAAGCATACTGTAACTACATTTTATGACTGTATACTGTAGGTTCCTAATTAAACGCGAGGAATTAATATCTGCATAAAATCGCGAAAAGCACATCTTGCGGATTTTAAAATCTCGCTTTTATTTTTCGGATAGACATAATCTAAATGAAACTATGATAAAAATTTGGTGCTCACGATTTTATATTTTCACAATTTGAAGCGAAACAGTGGAATCTCAGAATTAAGTACTCGTGTAGAATAAGGAATCCACAGTATTCAATGCTTGGCCTTATTCTTACTAGTTCCAGAAAATGACTTAATTTTATTTTAATGGTATATTAAGCACAGAAGATATTGATACTCTATCACATGCACTTATTGGACTTATACCTGGTAATTATTAAGTTATTTGCAGAACAGTTTGCATTAAGATGTCAACTTTAAATTTACGAAACTTCAGCCTGCATGCTTGATTTATGTGAAAAATGCTGACTTGTCTTGACCAGGTAAGGTCTTTCCATTCAAATACATCTGTACCAAAAGATATCAACTTGGTCAATTTTGAGGAATTTTTCATGTCTGGACAGTAAACAAGCTGAATGCAATTCAATCTGTACTTAAAAAGGTGCTTTGACTCTTTCAGGACATCATTTACATGTACATTGATTTCTCAAAAATGGAGGGGCTTTACTCCATCCCTTCATTCCCCCAACCAACCAACCCCCCCTTTCTCTACTCCCTACCTTTTCCTGTGGCTATCACATCCCCGACAGTCACTCTCATGATAAACACAGGTTCATGCACAGCACCCTCATTAGCCAGCAGGTCATACTGCGGAGTTATGCCCCTTTTGGTGCTAATTTCCTGCAGGAAACTTATGGGGGTTTTGCCAGGAGGAATCAGTGCCATCTCGCTGGATATCTGAAATACATAATGAATATCATTTCAAAATTTGATAGTTATGTAATTACGGTAACTTGCTAGGAAAAAAATTGAAAAATAAAAATGAGAGTTGATATTCTTGCATTACAATTATTATGTAATATTTATTATTTAGAGGGCAGAGATCTGTTCAAAATTGATTGGTTGTACATATGGTGAGTGAGATTCTCATTCTTTGTACTCATGTGATGCTACAAACCCTCCTACTCAGGAGCTATATGTACCAGCTAGTTGGTAGCTACTGTATGTCTAAATCACCCACTTGAAAAAGTTAAAAATGTTGTTTGCATCAGAGAAGTCTTAGATCAATGTCGGATGCTATTGTAGTGCTTGTGGACTTATTCCATGTATGGGTTGTTTAATAGCCTGTGACTTCATCACAGGGGAATCTGCACGAGGAGGTTTTTACCATCTGAAGCTAGCGATTCTAGAAGCAGGACGTGTGTGCAGTCGAGGCGACCGACGAGTCCAGCAGTACCCATGGATTATCAGTGACTAGAAACACTACTATTGAGCCACAAATGCCCACAGTACCCATACATGAGTTATCCATTTTTCATATTGTGACAGTCAGACCCATTCAGGATTGTATGTGATTCTATGCACCATAGATAGTAGATAGCTCTGCTGGTAGAGCACCTGCAATGACAGGAGATATTGGAGCCACATGTTTGTAATCCCTATAATTCCTACCCTTTGGTAGTTTCCATTTTTGATTTCTACATTTTTGTGGGATCTGTATTGATCTTTAAAAGCAAAGGTCTCTGCCGGGAGGTAATGCAATGGCCAGACTGATTCAATGTAAGTGTTAGATAGAGTTGTGTAGCTATATAAAGTAACATTGTAGAGAAACTCTTGAGTCATAAGAAATTTAGAGAGTCCTATTGCTCTAATCCTAGTTTTTTTGTGTAAATGGTTGGGGGAAATAATGACAACCAGACAGACCAAACATGGATTCAAACCTGGGCCCCCTGAATTGTCTATAGTTAGGAAAGCTCTACCAACTGAGCTTTTTGGCACACTAGCCAGGTGATCAGTCAGACTGGTCTAAAAGCTGGCGCCAGATAGCTCAGTTGGTAGAGCTGCTGACTAGATTAAGTTTCAGAGGGCCCGGGTTCGATTCCCTGTCTGGCACGTCCTTATTTTTTTCATCCCATTACATTTGGTGCCGTGACCAACCCCTGGAACTGACAGGTTAACTCCTGCCAGGGCAAGAACCTGGGGTGAACTTCCAAAGGTGAACATCTTTTTAAGGGGGGAATAGTGTGACAGTCATACCAGCATGAATACTGGCGCCAGATAGCTCAGTTGGTAGAGCAACTGACAAAAGGGCATGGGTTTGAATCCCGGTCTGGTCCGTCATTATTTCTCCCATCCCATTACAACTTAATTCTAACCAAACAATGAAGGGGAATGGTCACTCTATGTGCTAAGCATGGTTTGTCTTCGCGCTACTTTGTCATTAGACATAACAGGTTAAAGACGTCTAGTCGGGGGATATAAACAGGTTGGGACCAATCGCCCAAATGGGATTTAATAGCCCATTCGGGATATAATAGCCCAAATGGGATATAAATTTAAAGTGCAAAAAATAAAAATTTTTGATTTTTGAAATTTTGATATAAATCCGCATTAATGTGTATCAAATGCAACAACTTTTGGTTAAGAAGTTTTTCTATATGTCTATAGTTTGTAAGATTGATCCCCAAGAAGTCTTGGATATACTGAGGGATCAATCTCCGTAATAGTACAGTTACAGAAAAAGTTGTTTACCAAAAGTTATTCCATTTCATCTATTCTAATGCGGATTTATATCAAAAATTTCAAAATCCAAAATTTTTATTTTTTGCACTTTAGATTTATATCCCATTTGAGCTATTATATCCCGAACGGGCTATTATATCCCATTTGGGCGATTGGTCCCAACCTGATAAACAATCTCTGCATGCCGAATTATTTCGCCCATATAATACACAAAAGCCGTGATTTTACTTTGTACAGTACAATAAATCAACAAGCGCATATTCATAGTTGGCAAATGCAAATTAACTGCATCAACACTATACCAACAACACCTACATGTATAAGTGAAATGTAGGCTAAAAACTGAATGCAATATTTACCTCACAGGAGATGCACATGTATGTAATTATTTCATGTCGGGATCGGGTTCCAGTTGTCGTAAATTATTGAGCACAGATTTTGTTAATATTTATACACGAGAATTTTATAGAGGACAATAAGCAATATCAACACTTTTATTTGAGTAAGCCAAACTTAATTTTTTTCAAAGAAGAGCCTATGTTTACGACATAACTCGAAAAGTCCGAATTTCCTCCATGTTAAATGTGGCGCCGGAAAAATGATGGTGTGAATGGATTTCAGAAGTTAGAACGAAGTTCAATACCAATGGACTAATCCACGGAAAGCCAAGTATTGTCAATCATATTTATCACAATATGCTAATTGTTTTATATTTTAAAGTCATCATGTTCGTCAAAAACATTGTAAATAGAAATGTAAGCTAGCAATCGTGTGCTTAGCCTGGTACATGCACCATCGCGAACATCTTTAAAATCTGATGACAGAATTTGATATAGCCGATATTGAACCCTGTTGAACTAGTTTCGAGAAATCCAGTAATTCCTGACAGGTATGCAGTAGGCCTAACATAATTCTGGACACGTGTGTGGTTAAAACAGCTGGTGATTTTTTTGCACTTCTTAAATTGCTATGTACATCATGTATATGCATACATTTAAAAAAAAATAGTAATTCAATTTACTTGGCTTTCAGCTAGTTTTTATTGTTTTAGAATATTCACAATTACACTAATTTAAAATTTACATGCCAATACGTATGTAGGAACTCATACATGAACTTCTAAACCTAATTTTCTATAATTTCACGTTTGTCAAATATTTTTATTAATATCATATATATTATATTAATATATATTACTCTATTGGTGTTGGAGTTATTTTCAGAAAACATATTCCTATGGCATCATAATGAGTGAAAGTTAAATGACTGAATGAAATTTTTGATATTTTTTTTTTTAGTTTAACAACACTAACACATAAGCCATGGAGAACTACACAAAAGGAGAAACGAGGGAAGTGGAGATGGAGCCATTGTTTGAGGTGGATCAGACCTGTGTGGATATGAAGGTCAATGCTGGCAGCAAGATCCGGAACCTGATGGGCTATGCCATGAATAAGGTCAAGGTAAGTGATTCCTAATAGGCTGTGACATGAATAAGTTAAAGGTGAGAGATTTCTGATGGGCTGTGCCATGAATAAGTTAAAGGTGAGAGATTTTCTCATGGACTGTGACATGAATAAGGTCAAGATTAGAGATGAGAGATTCCTGATGGGCAAAGTCATGAATACTGTAAACCAACTTTTATTCGCATGCGAGAATTTTTCGCAAGGTTTGCGAGAGCCTTGTCGTCGCGAATATTTCTCGCCAGGAACCAGTCCTTGTTGTTTGGTTGTTATAACAACACGAGTCTGGATAAGGCTTGGTCGCGAACATTAGTTGTCGCGAACCAGTTTATCAGAAGTAAATCGTGAAATAAAGTCGTCTCGAATAAAAGTTGGTTTACAGTAAGATGAAGGCGATAGCGATTCCTGATGGAATATGCCATGAATAAGGTCAATGTGAGAGATTTAAATCATTTTTGATGGGCTGTCATGAATTGGGTCAAGGGGAGTGAAACTTGATGGGCTATGCCATGAATAAAGTCATAGTAAGAGATGAGAGATTCCTGATGGGCTGTGTCATGAATTAGGTCAAGGTGAGAGTGACTCCTGATGGGCTATGCTAAGATAATATGACATATTACTTCAGCCAATTAGTGCAAGATATTTCTTTGCTGATGAAGTACATGTAAATATAGAATGATTTTCATGAGGTTTTTTTAAGTGTACAAAACCAGTAGTTATTGAAACCCTTCCCATTCTACCTGTAGAATCCCTCAGTAAAAAGAGTTGTGTGGAATGGATCTGGAAAAGCCATCACAAAGACTGTCACCTGTGCAGAAATCATGAAGAGGAAGATTAAGGTTGATTTTCTTTGTTGGAATTGTTTTTCTTTACAGTCTTTCAATGAATTTCTTGTGAAATTTTATTCTCAATAAGACTGATTTTTTACAATCTAGATAATGGGAAGCAAAATCTGATTTAGAATATTAAATTAGATATGACTAAAGTATTGATATATTATACATTAGTATTTTTATTTTCATAGAGTCTTCATCAAATTACCAAACTTAGGAACAGAAGGTACGTATAGATTTATAATGTGACATTGAAGTCACAAAAATGTACAACCAAAAATTAAAGTAGAAAGTACAAAAAAAATATTTTCCTTTTTTTTTTTTAGAATTGAAGAGTTCTGGGAACCTAATGTTGAAGGACTAGAAAGGTATTTAAGGAGGCCGATTTGGGTTCTTTTGCAGAAAAACTACAATAGCAAAACTCTTCATTTTTTAACCATGTGTAATTTAAACCAACTCTAGTTTATTTGCGAAGGTTCATGAAAATCGACCGTCTGGTTCTTTTTAGGGACCATCTCAAAATAGAGGTACATTTACTATAGGAATATATAGGAAACTGTCATTTTCCGTACATCAAAGCAGTTTAAAAAAATACTACAATAGCTTTTTTTCTCAAATTGTTATATATGATTAGTAATATCATTTCCTACCTTATATGTAAAAAACACAAAATTCTACCGCCTGGTTTTTAGTGGGGGCCATCTCAAAATATTAAAATGCACCAAATTTTGCTATATATTTGGATCATCACGAATGATGATTGGTATAATGGATTCATTCAAAAAATGAGGAAAATGTCCTCCAGGATAGCATCATTCTGTATATAAAATTTCAACAGCGTACAATTTTTACTTTTTCTTTTATGTTATTTCTTATAACGTACTCCTACAAAGCTTCATTTTATCATAACGTCATAAAAGCGCAATGGCATCGCTCCCCTACCGCACAACGTAAAAACCGTTTTAAAAATAAAAATTTCTTTAAAAATCTAAGTATTTTTATCTGTATTTTGTTTATTGTGTTCAATTTTATAAATGAATTAAATAAATTATCGAAAAAATTTCATAAGAAGTATAAATCAACTGTATTATATTAGAATGCGCAAAAACATGCGCAATGCAAACTAAAGTCGGCCTCCTTAAATTGTTTTCAAAATTGTCCTTTATAAATAAACACAGCAAATTTTCCCTTAATATCATCATTCAAAGCATTCTTTCTTCTATTTATAGACTCAAAGTGAACAGAGATATTCCTGCCATCTCTATATTATTATCCAAAGATCCTTTAGATGCCAGCACACCAGGGTAAATAAGATATTCTTCTGATTATTAATCTGGTTTTCTTCTATCTCTGAATACATGTTCTCCCATGCAAATGAGATAGCATTGTTGCAAACTCATGGCAATGCATGTATCTGTATGGTACTCAATAAGCATATGGAGACTGGCCTTGGGTTTCCGACAATTATGGTATAAAAACTGGCAAGCCTTTCAAAAGGAACAGCAAGTACATATAAATCTCTTCAGAACAATAGGCACTGTACAGAAAATGTGTGAAATTATAATATTCATTGTTAATTATAATGATTGTATCATCTTTCCTTAATCATTTTTAGGTATCAGGCCCCTGGATCTTTTGAGGAGTTTTGGAAATCTGAACTGCAGCAACAGAAACCAGCCAAGCGGAAACATAAAAAGTATTACACCAAGAAGGACATGGATAGTGCTAAAAATAGAAACACTGAAACACAAAAGAGCTAACTGTTACAGCAGGGGGACAAATTGATAGTTCACCATTAGCATTAAACCGGCATTTGAGAGAGGCACATTTCAGATTGAAATCTAAATAAAAAGTGATTCAATATAGGAAAGAAGGGATATATGTGTTCAGACCATGGAAATTTTAGAGCAATAATGATAAACTGATATATTGAACTGGTTATGGCATATGAAGGATCTCTTTGTCACAGTAAATCTTGTTCAGTTTAATGTTTACTGTATGTAGAATTATATATACAAACTGTACATGTGTATATTTAAACACTGCACACTGAATTTTGGCATTATCTAACCCTTATTAAAATGATTTTAATATTTGAACTTTGTTTTAAAGGTTCCAAAAAAAATGGGTGCTGTTATGAATTAGAAATCAATTTTTATGTACCAAGATAGATAAGTATAGATGTGTGTACATGTATGATGCATATATGCCTGGTATGTACATGTGTATATATGTACATGTTTTGTAAAAACACATGGTTTTTTTGGTGTTTTATGTTTAAAAATAAAATAACTTGATTGTAAAATGTATCTTTTCTTTGTATTTAAGAAATGCTTTAAGATTGTTTAGTCACTTTACTGAATACATTGTCAATTTCTCCACTTAGTACTGAGTCTCCAACACTCCCAAATGTTCAGCTCACAAATCCAGTATATTAGTCATTACAATCTATGTAATTCCCAGCGAGTCCAATACCTATGACGTGCATTGAACCTTTTGTATAAACATTAAACATAAATTCTGACTGGTCCTCAAAAGAAACAGCAAGGAACAAAGAGGACCGAGGAGCCCCTGGATATCCCATGGATATATAGACTTAATAATACAGCAATTTGGAAAGTTACGACAATAAGACCTTGAACCCCCACTGGCAGGCGAAATCCTTCCTCGGAACCTTCATCTTTGCTATTCTAAAATGGAACAATATGCTTTGGAGTAAGGGAAGGATTGTTGAGTCCAGGAAAATATATTTAAAAGGGGTTGATGGTCGTGTCCATTTTTAGGCTGTATTAATTTCCTTTAGAAGAAGAGCTCTATAATAAAAATATAAGGAAATACCAAATTTTTAAAAGGCAAAATATATGGACTTTTTCTTTACTAAATAATAGTTTATAGCTAAACAAATTGTATCTTAAAATTTTAGGCAGATCTGATGGTTAATTTGTTGACCATTCAGCCTCCCTAACAATCTTGGCATATTTCAATTAAAATTGAATTCGACATGTATATGCTACTCTTTCCATAATGTCGCACAAAATTAAATTACGATTTGGCGAATAAGTGGAAATTTTTTTTTTTGAAACATTTATTTAGCTTATTCTTCGTGGGAAGGGGGGGGGGGGTTACAATGCAACACTGGGTATTGGTTATGACCGTAAAATAATGCATGCAAATCTTTTAGATGAGAGCTTGGAGTAGTCGGTTAGTGAAGAATTTAAGATATATATAGATGTATAAGATTTCAGATTCACTAGCTGACATGTACATGTAGAACGCAGATGTTGCCGCAGATTCACACACCTTTCCTATGTTGCTTAATTACTCGACAAAAATACATGGATTTTATCAGAATATTTCTAAGATAGGTATATTTGATGATACAATGTCAACATAATGCAAAATTTGTTTTATCACAATATTCCGCAATAAAATAAAAATGAAATTGTTAATTATTAAAAACTGTCCACTAAATCCAATTTTTCTCAGGAGATGAGTTTAACCTTCTAAAAACTGGCTCTATTACAAACAAAACTGCGAACAATTTGACTCCTTATGATATATTGATTGGATCAACTGCATCAGTATCGGAGATGGGGCGTTTCCATCATGAGTCATGATACTTTACTACTTGTCATGATTAACAATATTATCCTGGCGTATGGCAACGTGGCGTCGTATATTGTAACAATTCTAGAATGGGAAATTCAAATAATAAGGTATTTATTTCATTTAGTTTCTAATTTTTACTCGTAAAAGATTTTTGAATTTCATGTTTACGACGTATAAAATATTGTGACTAGTATTAAAAAATGTATCTCTTCATTTTACAATTAACAAAAATTGTTGAGAAAAATCTTTCATTTTCATACCTAACGTGCTAGCATAGGAAAGAAAGAGTAACTATTGTTGCGTATACATTATGTAGTAGAACTAGTTGAAGTTGTCCTGAATAATTTTGTTGCGTAAAATTGACAAAAGTGTATATTAAACTGATTTCGCCGATTCCTTTATTTCAAAATCAAAACGAACTTTTTAAAATGACGTTGAAAATGTAGAATTATTTATTCTTAGATATAACTTGCCAAAAATATTGCAGTACTATAGAGTTCTCAGTTAACTGACTCTTACATGATATCTGTATTTGGAAAAATCAGTATTCAGTCGCCAACAAAGAGGCGTACTTGGCCTCTCACAAACGGAAGGTCAAGGTCTTCAGGAAAGAAGTCCCCAAGACCGCTACCGACCTAAAAGAGAACATCAAAGCGTGCATCCGGGACAACAAGATGCCGGTCGTACAAGCAGACGACAGGGAAGACGGTTGGCAGGAGTTCCAGGAACTGCTGGATTTCGAAGTTTTCCTCTTGGACTGTAAACTTCTGAATGATGATATGGTAGGATTTCCTTCAGTCATTTTGCTTACTGTAGAACTGCATTCATTTTGTTTGTGTTTAGTTGGTAAACTTTCTTTGTTTTTACTTGATTTTGTTTCTATGTTTGATTGGTTCATTTTAAATTTTGTTGGTCTTATTTGACCTTTTCTTTGATTCCTTGCATGGTTAATTTTTTTCGTTTCGTTTAAATTCGTTGGTTGTTGAATGTCGATGAGAATAGTCGTTCTCCAATAGTCGTTAGGTCAATGGCAATCCTTTGATCCGAATGTGTAGCGACATCGAATTTGTCGGAGCGGATCAAAGATCTGATTCTAATCAGATTGGGTCAGTGGTGACGCATTTTTAGGTCATTCTTCGAGTATTCATGGTCGGTGCTCAAGTCTACAGCAAGGTGTAGTGGGATTCTGAAACGTGACATCAAATATTGTAGTCTCTCAATTTGAATCTCGATTTGAAGGCTTCGTTCAAACAAATCTGACATCCCCCTCTCCATATAAATTTACTTACATGTTTTAACCATGCACGACGCAACGTATTATATCACTTAATTACATAGAGTAAATTTTGAAGAATTCTACCAGTTTCTTTGTTTTAGAAAAAGAAACAGAAACAACAAGAAAATCTTAAATCGGCTGTAACAGAAAAGGTAATTCAATAAAGATTTGTACTCTCTGAACACCCTATTGCCGATACCGGAAAAGTATATCCCATCCTTAAATTCTGAATTATTTATGATATACATTATCGATTTAATTACTAAAGAAAGATATGGAAGAATTGATGAAGCGTCTTCAGGAGCGAATTGGACATAGTCCCGGATTGGAAATTGAGCATTTTGAAAATTGGGCGGGAACATACAGTGCTGACGTCATTTCCTGTAGTCCTATCTCAAAGGAAGAAATACAGAAAGTTATCGCCGCAGCAAATGAGGAGGGGGTCAAATTACGATGTGCTGGTTCTTCACATAGCTGGTCACCAGTTTTCAGTGATGACCACCAGCTTTTAATGAGACTTGGTAAAGTTCGAAGTGACTACGGGCATGGCGCAAAAATAAGAATATCAAATGTAAGCTGGTACTGTATATTACACATTTTAACGTTACCCGTTTCACAATTAATAAATAGAAAGAGCTTTGAAAAAAGAAATGTTCTTTGAATTATTTACAAATGTAAATTTTTACGAAAAAGAATTTGAAAATTCGTATAGCCATTTTTCAATATTTGCTTGATATACTGTTAACAACAATCGAGTCTTCAAATGTTTATTCCTGCAGAGAAGCCGTAACGAAGTTGATGTAATGGTGGGAGTTACCGCTGGAGAGTTAAGGGATTTTCAAGTGAAAAATAAGCTTCAACTCCCAACCAATGTCATACTTGACACGGTGACGATGGTCGGCGTAATAAGCGCGGGTTGTCACGTGAGTTCAGAACCTGATCAGTATGTACTTTACACTTGCGTTATGTTAAGTCAATTGATGTATCAACTAATATTTGTATGACACATTCACTTTTTACAGTTCTATCTCCTGCATATTCTTTACCTAATTTGATTTGTAAACTGTGAATTTTATGGCAATAATGAGGCAAATTTAATACAATTTGGTTACGACTACAAGTGTTCAAATTTCTGTATTTTTTCTCAATCACCATAAGTCTGTCACCCCCTTCTTTCAATGACAGGGAGTGGGGCGAAATGCTATGTCCGTCAGTGATTACGTCATCAAGATGCGGATTTTTGACGCCAGTGGCGAGCTTAGGACCTACACGCCAGATAGCCAGGCAATGTTTAGGGCGGTGATCGCCAGCTTTGGCTGTTTTGGTGTAGTATACGACATCACTCTTAAGGTACAATGCCGCCCTAATAAGGGAGACAACTTTTGTTCGATGGATTACGCTGTCATTTCTGTACAAATTAAAACTGCCATTTTTAGATGAATGAATTTTACAAAACTGTAGCATAGGAATATTTTCTTAAAGAAATAACTGTACCGGCATACAGCTTAATGTTGCAGCTAACGTCATTATTTATGAGATTATATATACGCCGTGAAATGCGTAATAAATATTTTTTTTTACTTCACGTGTATTTTATTTACTCAAATATTTTTAAGATGGAGCCTGAAATTGTGGTCAAGACAGAAACCCTGTACTATAACTTGGGAGAAGTGTTTTGCTATGCCGACAAACTGAAATCTCTGGTGGAGAACAACTGGTCCACCCACATATTTTGGTTCCCGTACAACTCTCTCAGTGTGGGTGATTACAATCCAAAGAACGATGAATTGTGGGTACGACTGACGAACAAAGCGCCCCCTAGCGTGGACCCCGAGGACTGGGATTTCTACACTTGGCGCGACACTAAAGATTATATTTCTCAGTCGTCGCTTTCGGCCATTTCTCCTCTGATGGGGGAGTTACAGAGATTGGTGCCATACTTTAACTGGGTCGCCTTTCAGTCTCTGAAATACGTGCTGTATCCAAGTGGAGAGATACACCAGGAGCATGCGCACTCTGTCCATTTCAGGTCAGTATGTACAAATGTACTGAATGTTTGGCCTTGCTTTTTACTCAATCTTCGATTAATTCTAAGATCGTTCTTTAATTAAATACAAAAACATGTATACATCAAGACTAGTATACAGTGCACTTTGACAATGATTACTAATATTGTGACTTTAGTACAATCAAAGTTTCATTTAGTCGGGACAACAATTCGTTAATTTCTTGGTGACCTTAATTTACACCCTTACGATTTATATATATTACACATGTATATATTGTTGAACAACAAATTATTTGAGAGAATAGTGTACTAGTATTTGCGAGCCAATTTATCTTTAATTAAGTTAACTTTTCCGCGAACTGGTTGTGTGCGAAAATTAGTTACATCGAACACGTTCGAACAAGAGTGTTGTTATTGAACCTTTCTTTGTCGATTTTGTCAGGAAACACATCGACACTTCCCCTGTGGATTCCGTGGAGTTCATTTTTGACTATGACGACGACTTTGACAGACTTCTCCAGATTATCCACGTGGTTGTCAAGCGAGTGGACCACTACGAGGAGAAAGAGGAGTACCCGCTCCTGGTGCTAGAAATGCGCTTCATGGCTTACAGGTTTGTGCCCTATTCTGTCAAATCATGCATGTCTAAACACGTGATATAAATTCTGACATGATCAAATTTTTGACGTATAGATCTACAATTAAAAATAAAATAAAATGAAAGACGAGTGTCATAAGGATTAATTTTTTTATTCATATATCAAATACTTCTGGCCCAGAAAAAAAGACTTTTAATAATTGATGAATGTGAAAATTGCAAATAATGAATATGATACCGTCTTTTACGAAAGCAAATGCATGATTGCAGCGATGCGTACTTGGGTTGCGGGGTTCTTGGTAACCCCGCCACAGGGGGATCAGGTCACGTGATCTGTATCGAAATCCTCAGTTCTCCTGGGTCTAAGGAGTGGGACAGGTTCAGCAAGGATGTGGGTCAGGAGTGGATGAGTCTGGGGGGCGTTCCTCACCTGGCCAAGCACTGGGACCACCTACCGGGGATCTACGAACATATCCAGGAGGTACGTGGTGAAACGTCATAATCATGATAATGGCATAGTGGGAACCCACGGTTGATTACGCTCCGTTCCCCTCTCCTTCACGTCAGAGCAACGAAGCGGCATAATCAACCGTGTGTTTCCGACGCTGATATAACGAACGTTTTAATCATAATTAATAATCAAAATAAACGGTTTAACCTATGGAGTTAAGGCACTGTCTTTAACAAAATGAATATTCTATAAAAGCAAGAATTTAAAGGGCAGCATACAGCTTGTTTGAATTTTGATTTTCTGCGAAAGTTATTGTAGGTGCATATTGAAACGATTCAGTCAGTAAAGTAGAACCGTTTGCAAGACACTCAGTCTTTCCAGCGTGCGTGTAATAACCCTCGATCGCAATAATGAATTATCATAAGGTTTAAATATTAAAAAAAGAATTCTATCAAAAGTATTTAATTATCTGCACTATACAAAATGTATAGTCAGCCAGCCAGTTTGAAAGTTGGATGTGTTTGTAACTGTTGGTAATGATATCGTTTAATCAATTTACATCTCATATTTATTTTTGTAGAAAATGGGCGGGAGTATCTCATCCTTCAAGACTCAGTTAAAGAAGTCGGGCGCGGATCCTAAAGGCATATTCCTGAATGAAACCTTGAAAAAACTCTTGAATCTGTAGTCTTTTCTTCTAATATTTTTCTATTTACTTCTATGTACATCATGATCGAATTAATATGTAAATTATGCAATTTGTTTTCATGTACAATTTAGTTTAATGTTTTCTTCTATCTGTGTTATTTTGTTGAACAATATAATAGGAAATAAAAACAACTTATAAAAAATTAGTTTAACCCAAGTTGATAAATATAAAGCTTTCATATTTAATTACATGTACTCAGTATCTCATGGGGTTTACCAAAAATTCCTTTTATTTTATTAATCTGAAATGAGTGTTCGATTTTGATGATAAATGTCACGCACTGCTCTGTACGTAAACAAAGGAATATAAGCCTTTGAATCATTAAACTAAAAAGGAACAAAAACATACATTTTTTTTTCCAGAACATTGAGTTGAATTCATAGGAGGAAGCTCTTAAACAAATATGTTATTAAATAGAAACAACGTGCAACAGCCAGTAAACAAACGCCATGAACTGCTCCATGAATTGTACTCGTTCTGTAGGAATGTTACCATATACCGGGTTATTTTTGCGAGGATTTAATTTTATTTCGCGATCACTTTCATATAGCATAAAAAAAAACCGCAGGAATTATATTCTGTGATGTTTGCTATTAGAATTTTTTTCAAATCTCAAAAATGACCGATGCAAAGAAAAAGGCTTACATATTTACCCAATTTTCGCAAATTCTGTGACACTCGAAAAAAAAACCCACGGATATACGGTATACATTACTTGAAATATTTCATAATTATGTTTTATACAGTACTGTAACTACTTGGATTTGAATTTTAACGTTACGGTGCCTTTGAATCATAATCATTTGTCATATTAAATCCATTTCAAACCGCAGGTGGATCATCGATTATAACTGAAGTCCTTGTTATCATTCAAACTAATTTCAATTTGATTTCATTTATTAACAGATATGCACAATTGCCAATATCACAAATAAATTACAATTAATAACCTTTGTAAAATATATTTCCTCTCTAACATTGCATACAATTATCCAAAATTATAGAAATGAGCACAATACCTGCATGCATACCTTGTAGAGGGGAACCATGTTTTCAAGTGAGAGTTGTCTCTCTTATTAGATAGGCGATTGTACCTTAAATCAT
Source organism: Magallana hongkongensis (assembly GCA_016163765.1). NCBI lineage: Eukaryota > Metazoa > Mollusca > Bivalvia > Ostreida > Ostreidae > Magallana > Magallana hongkongensis. The sequence goes on along the minus strand of WFKH01002636.1, from coordinate 26,717,905 downwards.
AACAAATTTTGTTATAATAATAAATGCAGATAGTCATAAATAAATGAGGCAAAATAAATAAAAAAAATACATTAATTTTAACAAGATCAAGAACAATTTTGACAGCTATCTTTCAAGTGCCAAGTGAGACACTCCATTACATGTACATGTATACAGTAAAACACGGTTATAACGAACACGCTTATAATGAATTAACGCTTACAGCGAAGTGATTTTCATTCCCGATGACTTTATAACATGTTGTAAACTTGGCGGATATAATGAATTACACTTATAACGAAGCAAAATCGCCTGTCCCTGGCACTTCGTTATAAGCGTGTTTTACTGTATATTTCCCCTATGCATTAAAGGCTTTGTTAAATGAAGAGATTGAAAACTCCAACTATACATATCACCCACATCCTTAAGATGTTTGCAAAAACATTTAATTTTTTAATTGATCTACGCATACTAGTTATGGTTGGTATTGTCATGCACATGTAGCAACAACATACTTCTAGTTTCACCTCTTCCTGATTATCCAGTCAACAGGTATTTCATATAGCAGGGAAATAACAATTTTAATTCATCCTTTAAAAAATTCAAAGTTCCATTAAAAAGTGATCTTTACGGTAATGGATAATTTAATAAGTATACATAAAGTGCATTTTTACAACAGGAATCTCATTTTATGGTATACAATGCAAAAAATGACAACCATATATGTATAACGAGTCGCATCTGACACTAAAGATGCCATGCATGAATAATTGTGAAATATTAATACTTTATACAGTGCATATGGAGTTTGGTTCAGAAAACCTGACAATTTGTTATTGTGTCCAATTCTGTAAAATGAGGGAAGATAAACCACTGTTTTGTCGTTTTTGGCATAAATTTCTGTTGTTTTTCCAATGTTCATACTTGTTGTGAAAAAGAGTAAGCACAATATTATGATATTTATCATAATACCATGAAAAAAATTGATGCAAACGAGCCTTCAGAAAATTTAAAAAGATGAAAGTTAATCTCAAAAGGGCAGAATACTGTAAAGCCATCAAGCCACATATATACAAGAAAAGCTAAGAATTCCAATATGTTGATGTCATGAAGCAATGCAATGATATGTAAAAGCAATTTTACTACAGTCACCATTATTACTCTAAATGCTTTGTATGGGATCTGATATTGCATGGGCATTACTTGTATCTGGTAATTTGTGGAATGCATATTTTTAATATATAAAATTTCCTCAATAATAATCATCAATAAATAAAATTAAGATGTTACCAAAAATCTTAATTACAAAATTACAATTACTATTTTTTCTTGACTTCATGCAAAGTCATTAACACAGGCACCCTAAAATATAAATTCCAATACAATAATAAAATTACTTTTTCCCTTGTATTTCACAAAACACATGCACACCAATGGAATGTCGTGTTACAATGAATGTAGAGACAATCTTCTTGGATTGCATTTCACTTAGAAGACAAATTGAATAGACCAATCACGGCAGAACCGCTTTATATTGATATGTTGAAGTCTGATTGGTCAGACTTGGTTTTGGAATTTCCTGTAGTTTTCCTCCACAATGTCCAGAACATTGTCAATAAATGGCCGCTCTGCTACATTCACTTTCATCAGCCTCAAAATCAGTTCATGTATTGCACTTGAATACCTAAATATTAAAAGTAGATAAATCTCTATAATAAATACGAGTATCTAGAACTATTTTCTGAAAAATACAATCTGAAAATGTAGGAAAAAAATAATAATTAGGAAAAGATTCTATGGCAGAGTATGACATGAGAGCCCCAACAGCTAGAACATTATATGAACTTTATGTCTAAGTACTTTGTTATATACCGGTATGTTATCCACCATGACCATAGAAATCAATTCAAATCATGTAACAGTTAAGAACAAACTGTAAAAAGCTCTTTCTGAAAATTATATGCTAATAAAGTCTTCAGATACTGAAGAACATCAGTAAGGTTTGGTTATCAGTACATTTTAGTAGCTATTGCAGATATACATGTATATATATCAACATTATTTATTAAATCCTCGACTCACCCGGAATTGTCAGGGAATTTAACATTATCACTTTGAGTGGCAAGGGCTATACTGCCGCCTTGAGCGTATAGTTTATCAAATGGAGATTCTAGGAATGCCATGGCATATAGAAGACATCCCAGAGACTGAAAGACAAAATCCATAATTAAACAACCTGAATATTATTTTAGTATATTTGTACATTTTTCACCTTATCCTCTGGGTGAGAGGAGAAAACAAATACTTATGATAATATCTTTATGTGAAAACTGTAGTTCAATGAAAGTAATTGTACTTGGTGCTTAGTACTTAAACATTTGTCTGCTGGAATGTAAGTCTTACCCAAATGTCTGTCCGCTCATCGACACTGGAACCCACCTCCACATTGAAGAGTTCCGGGGCACGATAGAACATGGAACACCGCTCAGCCGCCTCATCCTTTAATACAGATAAAACTAACTAGCTATTTTGACATTAACTTCCATGATAATATTCACAAGTCTTGTGCACAATGTGTTTGTACATGAACTGATAATAGAACACATGACTGTTTTTATAATTGTATGCATTTGTAGTTTTTTGGGATTCTATCCATCAATAACTATTCTGCTGTTTTAAATTTTTTTTGTATAGATACCTCAACATTGTCAAAATAATCATAGGAAATAATACAAATAATAAGCAATTGATCTGTGGAGGGAAATAAAACAACTTAAACAAAACTAACAAGTTTTGGTTTTTTTTTTTATGTAAAAACTACTTTGTATTAACACATGCAGTAGAACCTGTAGTTGTCTGGAAATTTTGGCATTAGAGACCTCCACCCTAGCCAGGTTAGCTGACCCCAGGTCCATCAGAACCGGTGACCCATCATCAGCTATCATCACATTGGCAGGCTTTATGTCCCTACAAAAGGAAAGTACATGTGTCTAAACACTTCAACCCATTTTGCATATTAAAAGGATTTTTGGAGATACATGTATCATCTAAAAACTGAAGAACTGGCCGGTTTTTAATCAGATGTACTGACTAAATGTACTGGTAAAAAATTAATATTGTAAAGTGATTATCATATTCTTTTAGCTAGAGCATGTTAAAGACAACAGGCAGATCTGTTTGGTTTATTTTTTCATACCTGTGAGCATATGGTGGATTCTGACTGTGAAACTCTTTAACCGCTTGACAAAGGCCTCGAAACATAGTCCAGATTTGCTCCTCGGGGATTTTTTCGGATTTTTTACTCAACTTATCAATATGATCTTGAATAGAACCTCTCTACAATGGAAACATATGAAATGTATATTTCCAAATGCTCCTCAAACAATGTCAAAAACTATACAATATCCACTGCATGGAACAATTTTTTACGACATGTGTGTGATATTTTGAATCCAACTTGTTTCTTTCATACTGTTAAACAATGATCACCATGATAATGAATTCATGATAAAATAGCATGGGAGAGATATGCATCAGTTAATGAAATGATGAAAATAATAAACAAGCTAAATTGTTGATATACATCCCAATACATTTAATTCTCCAAGCTACATGTTTATATATCTATAAACGATACAAGTAACATGTGTTTGAATGTTGTTGTTTACATCCAATCTCTGATTGGTCGTTTAACATATTTAAGTTACTTAGGCGTATCAAAAGTTACCTGAGTACGTGCTTAAATTAGTAGAAGTTATTTAAGAATTCACTGCCTATCATGCAACAGACCCCCATCCACCCACCCATCTGCCATAAAGTTTTCACACTTACTCTTTTGATCCAACCCCTTTCTTTCTGCAAGTACTTACACAGTAATATGGCATGACAATTAGGACTTCGCTGAGGATGTCCAGAGTTTTGGAGTATTTGCTGACTTTAATGTTGGCCGATTCTTCCAGGGGAATGATATTTGGGTGTTTGAATCGCCTCATCAGTTCTACTTCCTGTGCGGCCACTCGCTCCTCCTCCTTAGAGTGACATGTGATTCGCTTCAAGGCATAGTCTTTGTGGTTTCTAGCATCTTCTATTAGATCAACATAACTAAAACCCCTGTCAAAAAGATTGCATAGGATATCATATTAATTGTTCATATGTTAGTGCATCATAAAATTCTCTATCTGCAGGTCTGTAGCTCCTGGTCTGAAAAAATTTATGTGGGCCCCCTGAATCTCTAGTCAGGTGCTCTACCAACAAAGATATATGGGGCTTGCTAGCTATCGAATCAGTCTGACCATCACATTCCTCCCCATTTAGATGATCTTTGTTCTCAAAGATCACCATCCCAGGTTCTTTCACCTGGCAAGTGCTAACCAAGTCAGGTGCTCTACCAACTGAGCTATCTGGCGTCTTTGAACGAATTACTAACGTCCCTGGTCTGCCTGTCACATATGTAAACATTGAAAAATATTGACACAAGAACTGTGATAGATTTTGAAAACTTCCATAGTATGCTGGTGTGTCATTCAGCTTGAGCTTATCAAGAGCTTTGTTATATATATTTTATATATATGCGTAATGTTTTACCCCTCTCCTAGTCTATTCCTAATGTAGAATCTTCTGTTGTTGATGGTAAGTGCCTCACGTCCACACACACAATTCCCCATTTTTAAAAAGATATCTAAATTAAACATTGGCTTGTACGATTCTCTCCATCAATAATCATGAATAAAAACTGTAAATACAGTTCGCGATATTTTACTGGACACCGAAAGTATTCTGAAGCAAATATATTAAATCCTAAACTGTCAAACCGCACCAGATTTTGTTCCTACAGACAACTACCCTACTTTCACAATGTTGATGTGGATGCAAATCAATGTACATTAAGAGCTTCAACATCTGCGAGGAAATTAAAAATATTCGGATAAAAACGGATTTTGGCTGGCTTTGAAAATATAAAGCTGAATAAATTTACTTAAAGTATATTCAGTTCAGCTAAAAATTTCTTTTTGCTGAGAGATATTTGGTCTAAAGATTTGATTTTGTAGATCTGAACTAATTCATAGAGAAGTCTTAAATATTTTTGATCCGTGGGTAAAAATATATAAACAAACACACGCATGACTCTGACTTTGCATGAATAATCTCCACTGACAGACAGCAGAGATGGCAGATCCAAAATATGCAAATCTTCCAGGAATTGTAAGTTTTCATTACATTTTTTTTATATATACTTCTGTTTTTCTAGGTATGTTTATTGTCTCACACATATCAGTACCTTGAAATGCTGTATTTTAATGGCTTTCGAATTTCCTCAACATGCCAATTGCTTAATTATACATTTAATTTTAGCACTATAGTAAATTACATTATCAAGTTATATGTCCACAGGGATGTAAATACATAGATGTATATAGATACATACATGCACATGTTATTTAAATGCATGATTTGCTGAAAATTCTAACTGTTTTTGTTAAGGATCACGACGCTCCAGATGTCTATGAAACAGAGGACTTGCCAGAAGATGACCAGGCTATGCAGTCACCACAGGTATTCATTGAGTGCCAAAAGAGTTTCTCTGTTTCCTCATTTTAATAAGACCATGGACTTTGTTTTGTTTGTTATAACGTGACGGTCAGACCGGTTCGAATACCGGTGCCAGATAGCTCAGTTGGTAGAGCACCAGACTAGAGATTCAGGGGGCCCGGGTTTAAATCCTGGTCTGGTCCATCTTTATTTCTCCCATGCTGTTACATTTGGTGTCATGTCCAGGGCTCAACACTAAGGCACGTCCGACCGACTCAGTCTAGTAAAAGTTTGATCCGGGCTAGTAAACATTGCACCATGGTAGCCCGACTGGTCGTGTTAAAATTTCACTCAAAGAGTCATTCAAGCAAACTCAGTGTAATATTATTGAACAACAGAACTAATAATCAAAAGCTATGAGTTAAAAAATACATGAAAATTCAACATGTTACGGTTGTCAGTATCGTTGCTCGATTCTATTTATAATGCCTAGAAAACTACCGAGGTCTTCCGATCGTTGTTGTCAAATAGATATATAATACAAGGAGATGTGCCGAGTGATTTTCCAGCTGGAAAGTCTTTACGACAACTGATCGTTTTGTTTTATGAAATAATAAATCCAATAAAGTTACTTAGTAATATGAAAGAAAGTCTTTTTTGTTATATTTTAATTAATAGAGAAACATATTGATTTTATGGAACGGAAACAAACTTGAATGACCTATTTACGATACTTACACTGTCTTATTGTTTACATTGACAATGTCGTTATTCGACTTTGGTTTCTCCGGTAAAAAAAAGGAAAATGATGAATCTAAAGCTAAAGGCAGAGCAGACAGAAGGGAAAAATATGAAAATGAAAAGAGAAAAAGAGAGTTTTATTCTAAATGGAAAGAAGATTACAAGTGGGTTGAGTATGATTGTATGACCAGGATAAGAATATGATGTTTTGTATTCCGTGCAAGATTTCTAATCTTATAAAGTCAGGGCTAGTGAAAGTAAAGTCAGGACCAGTGAAATTTTTTAGTACTAGCCCGACTGGTCTAGTCCATTGAAAAATTAATGTTGAGCCCTGATGTCGTGACCAACCCCTGGAACTGACAGGTGAACTGCCAGGGGAGAGAGCCTGGGGTGATCTTCGAGGGCGAAGGAATGCGACGGTCAGACCGATTTGAATACCAGCGCCAGATAGATAGCTCAGTTTGTAGAGCACATCATTAGAGATTCAGGGGGCCCGGGTTCGAATCCAGGTCTGGTCTGTCTTTCTTTCTCCCATCCCGTTACAACAGCAATTTTATGCCAACCTATTTAATTCATTGTAATTTTCTAATAGAATTCAACACCATTTATCCAACGTAAATCTGTGCTAGCTTATCTAGATCAGTGCATTTTTTTCAGTTAAGAGGCCAGCACCAATTGAAGCTCATTTTAATGCATGAAGGAGATAATTATAGTCTTGGTAAAATGGCTCTGCAATGTACATATACAGTAACATCTCAGAAAAATTTGATGTTAAATTGATAATAGCTAATTATATGCAGTGATCTTGTCAATGACATATAAATGTACAATTTTTTTAATGAGACAGATTGAAACTACCAGTAAGGTTTTTTTTTCATCTTATATGCCTGTTGAATGAATTCACCCAATCAAGCAGTAACACATTGTTTTCTTTTTGCAAAGGATGAAGGAAATGAAAATGTAGAAAACTTGGCATTGGACACCAAAGCTGCCCTGGGAAAATTCCAAGGTGCCCAAGTTAAAGCTGATGGACTAGGTCAGTGTTGGCTTTGATGTCTTTGCTGAATGCAGGGTTATGTATAGAATATTCTGCTTAATCTTATTATTGGCTGTCAATTAGTAATACTCTCTTTGCATGAAATTTCAACAACAACAAAATGATTTATGTGTGAGTAACTCTTCTTACCATTATCAAGTAAGACATGTGAATATATTGCATGTATAATGTAAGAGAATGTTCAATAATAAAGCTTGTAATTCTAAAGTCTATTTTGCTTACAGATTTCTCTGACAGAATAAGTAGGTCCAGGAGAACTGGATATGATGTTGAAAAAACAGAATATGAAATGGTAAAGAGAACTTGAAAAGTGTTGAATATGCATGCAGTACCAATTCATTTTTGATTTCATGTCTTGATCTCACAGACTAGATTCCTCTTGTTTTCAATGCAGTTGGAGGAGGGTGCCAGTAAGATAGAGACTCCCCAGCAGAAGCTACAGCGGCTCCAACACGAGATCCGCGAGCTCGGCGAGGAAGTCAACGCGATCCAGGAAAACGTAAAGAAAGATGCCACGGCAGAAAAAATCTCCCCAGTGGACATCAGCAAACAGCTGGAGTATCTACAGCACCAGCTCAACGACCTTCACCTGGAGAAACTGTTGGGGCCAGAGGCCAAGGTTGACCTCTCAGATCCACAAGGTCAATTACAGAAGTAAGGATGGGTTTATAGCTTTTGATGTTCAGTTTTGATGTAAAAACAGGCAACAGCGAAAGTAATTTAGAGACTTTTTGATTTTCTGTTTTTTTATTGGAACTTTTTTACATGTGGATGGGAACGTTCAAAATAAGGTTAAAGTCTATGAAAATTTTGATGTACCAAAAGTAATATGTACATGTACCTAATTTTGTTGTTATGTTTCTTGCTAGACGCCTTCTGACTGAATTAGCTGCCTATAAACCAACAGAGGGAAAACCACCAGCAGGAGCCAAAACCGATAGCAGTTGTGTGACCTATGAACTGTTTTACCGACCAGAGCAGGCACAGTTCAGCAGAAACGCAAGGGTAACTGCATGCAATCCCTCTTACAGTGAACTACGTAAAAGCTTTTAATAGACATTAACTCCAGAAAAGTTTCAATGCAATGTTTTGACCTTGTATTTGCCAGTTTATCTAAAACTCTCTCTCTCTGTCTTACATGTACATTCAAGTCACAAGCGGTAATGTCTTAACTGCGCCTACTTCGTTCAGATTTGACAAAGGTCAGTCAAAACATTACGTTAACACTTTTCTGGAGTTACACCTATTAATTAAAAGCTTCTATGTAGTTCACTATATTACCTGAATTGTTTTTACCATAAAGGGAGAGAAAGATGTGAGATTACAATTAGATGATTATAAATAAATAAAGATTCAATGTTCTGATAACAATATATGAAAATATTGTATATTCTTTACCCTTACAAACAATTACTCAACAGGTTTACAAATTTTATTTTAAAATAGAATGCCAATTAGTACATTAAAATTGATGTTAAGAAAGCTTTGTGCCATAACCTATACCTTATATATTTCCTTAGGTGGCCAAGCTGGAAGAGAGATTGGAGAGATTGGAGGCAGTGCTGGGGCAGGGGTCAGATAAAGTGGTCAGTGTATAGCTTATCCTATCTCTTGGCTATTGAAAGTCTAACAGTTCTTTAAAGTCAATACACCTGTACCAAATTCACAGTTTTGAAAACCAATTTTAAAGTTAATTTAAACACTCTGTATTTCAGGGAATCTTAACTGCTGACACAGACAACAAGGGTATAGTGGTAAGTGTTTGTCTGTATGTCTGTCTCACTGGGGTTTTCAAAATGGCAACAGTATAGTACAGGAAATTATCTTACTATAAAAAGAATATTTTTAACTTGGGTGCCTGTGGATTGGAATATGATAAAAATATCTGAGTAAGTTAGGCGAAAACATAAATTTTTTTTAAAGGTGTCCTAGTATTCAATACACTCCAGTAATTGTTGTTTTATGTGATTTGTTGTTATATATACATGTTGTTGTTGTTGGCAGGAGTCTGTGGGGGTACTGAACTCCAAGCTGTCCCTGCTGGAGCCCAGCAACTTGGACCAGGTGGATGTCCGGCTGGCCAGTGTCCTACAGAAACTCAACCAGATTAGCGAGAAGAAATCAGGTCAAGCTGACCTAGATAGACAGAGCAAGGTAAAGGTGTTAACCAATATTAATATAAACCAAGTGTCCTATGAAGAGGGACATTTAACATTTACTCCTGCAAATCTCACATTGGAAATTTGTTCTGTAAAAGCAATATTGCTACAAGCCATTAGCTACAAATCCAGTAAAAATATAAATGAAAAAATCCCCCCAATAAAAAACATAAATTAACTCACATCTGAATTATGGAAAGACACTAATTACATGATTAAATGACCTTCAACTTCATCTCATTTGAGACTGAGGCTCTCAATTAGGAAAAAATCAACATTTGATTTTATGAAGTATTTATCTAGTAAGGTCATAGAATTTCTTACAGAGAGACTCTCTAATTTAGTGATGGGGGTTTTAATGTGGTTCTTTCAAAATTTGTTTTACAGGTCACAGAGTTGTATGATATGGTGAAGAAATGGGACTCAATAAGAGACACTTTGCCCCATGTTGTGGACAGACTGGTGTCTCTCAAAGAACTTCATGAACAAGGTATGTAAGAGTAAAAAAAAATCCAAATATATGTATGAAGATCCTTTACTGTGGAATCATTGGAATTTGTGGTGGCTCAATTTTCGTGGTATTCTTGGGTAGCCCTCCCCCAAGAATTTACATCCTTGACAAAAACAAATTTTGATACAGTTAGTTTTCTTACTCAAACTGAAAATCGATGCATCCACGAAATTATCCCCATGAATAAGCAAAAAATCCACAATCCATGAAAATTGGCTGCCATGAATTTAATTTTATGAAAAAAGATTATTTCTGAGCCTCTGTAGGGCTTTAAAGTTGCATGGTAATACCTGGTAATTTTTTTCTTCAAAAAAATTGGAAGATATATGCTACTCTTCTTAAATTAATAGCCTTGGAAGTTCACATGCTACTTCAGTCAAAATATAGTTATATTATATATCAATAGATTGTTTTCTGCATATATCTCTACCTTTGAGTTAGATATTTGTTTTTCTTATATATATATCTTCTGTTAAGTCAGATTTTGTGTGTTCTGATTAAGACTCCACAGTTCAATTAGATATCATGTTTCTGTTTATAGCTCTACCCTTGAGTTAGATATCATATTTTATGTTTATAGCCCTACAGTTTAGTCAGCTGTTGTCACACCTAGACAATGCCCAACAGGAGATTACCACCACACTGGGGGCTCATGGAGACATGATGAAAAAGGTAAGGCTCAGAAACTCACGACGTAGATCAAACAGTTACCTTGACTTTACAAAAGGTCATGGTCATTGAAAGTGAGAGGTCTTGCACAATGTCATGGACATTGATTGTAAGACTAACATCAAATTAGTCTTGGGTGTTTGTCATTTTGATATAAGTTAGGTTTATTTCTCAGTATCATAGTTGCCAATAAGTTGAAAAAGTTGAAGCAAAGTGTGTTCTCGCATCCTCTTTTGCCATCTCTTAAATTTTTTTTGTACTATGAAAAATTAGAATTTGGCTGCATGTGCCAAAGCAGCTAGATTATGTTGATATTCTTGAATCAACACTTTCATCCTTTGAATAAAAATACCTTTGCAAGTATCTTTTTAATTAATTTTTAACTCTTTGTTTCAGCTGCAAGCAATGTTCAAAGAAAACAGTGGCACAATCAAAGCAAATTGTGAGAGTCTAGACCAAAGAGTGAAATCTCTGGGCAAATGAGGTCCATCTATCTGCATAACAAGCTTATTCCATTCAACCATCATATGTAGTTTAATATAAACATGTACATGTACTAATAATTTATTGGTGTCCTGGCTCATACCCTCCAGCATTAGGAGCAAAGAGTGAAGCAGGATGATGTACTTGTGACCAAGGGCTATTTATCATTGTGCTGAAGTGGTTGTAAGTTGCCTTTATATTTTGCCTCATTTACATGAATAAGATTTTGACTTATCAGAATATTGTATGAATTGTACAACTTTTTCTGTATAATTTATTAATTTTCGAGCAAGTCATTCTAAGGATATGGATAAAGTACATTGTACTGCACTGTGTAGTTACTATGAACAGCATTGTGTTTTACCAGCAATGTAAATACATGTACTAAGTAATTTGTTAGGTTGACTTTAGTATTTCTTCCCAGACCTATGACACCAATATTTAAGATTTTTGTTGTGGACATTTTTTCACCACTTTGGCTTCAATTTCCACAGAACATTCTTATAATACCTGATACATGCATTTAGCACGTTGTACAAAAGTCTGTTAACCAGATAGGATGTTTGTATCCTACACATTAATGTATGCAAGCTTAAATAATTAAGGTTTGTAGCTATTGAATTTCACTTTATGAAGTCAAATTGTATATTCAGTGATGCCAGTCACATGTACATGTAACTGTTCATTCAACAGTCCATATTATTGTGCAATATTTTTTTTTTTATTTCTGTGCTGGGATGGATGGCTACTTATTTTTAGTGCTATTTTTGGTATTGTGGCATGGAGAAATATTGGGCTGACTTCTTATGTTAGAATCTGACAAATAAAGAAGAACAAAATGTATCAATATGTTTTATAATTCTATTCTCATAATGTTTATAAAATTGAATGATAACTTAATCATACCACTAGCGCAAAATATTTTTAGTGCATATCAGAAGATACTACGTTTCTATCATCCATATGATAAACAAAACCAACATTTTCCCCAAGGGCCATTGTATAAAGACTTGAAACTACATTTTCCTCTTCCATAATAAACAAGACAAGCAATTTTCCCAGGATCATTGTAGAAACAGACTTGGAACTTTAATGTATTAGTTTGCAAATTGATTGGTAACGATCGATGCAACCTGGTGGCCTTAATACTTTGTTCTCTAAAATCTCTTCTGACAGATGTCCTGAAGCTTGCAAGAATATAATAAGTCACTTCCTAAGGAGGCTTATGGAGTTCCCAATAAATTGTTAAAGAATGCTTCTGTCATCGATTTCGTGATCTTAATCTTCTAAAGTTGTGTTTTACCACCCTGAGGGTACTTACGTGATATGAAGTTGATGGTATTAGTGAAAACACATGCAGAGTCATTTTAACAAGACGCTACATTTGGGTACATGATTGTAGTTGTGTTAAACAGCAATATATGACGTAGGCTTTGATTTTTATTGTTGGCCATTTTGTCATGGCTCATAGTAATTTTAAATCAACAAGATTTGACCAACCCTAGTATTGTTCTTACGTAATTTGTGCATTTTTCGCTTGAGACATACGTCATTTTCAACTTGTAATGATGCAAGAAGTTTACTTTTACGTAATGCTGAATGTTCTCGGTTTTGTTAAATCGCTTTTTCTTCACATTGTAGAAAAATAACGGTTATTGAAAAAAAAAACACCCCAAAAATATTAACAATGAATGAATGTTAGAAGATTAGAAGATAACTATGCAATATAAAAATGTCGTTTCTGTATTTCGTTGATTTAATTTTTCAATCATTTTAACATACACATACACCAAAAGCATATAGTAAGGAGTCAAAAACGACTCACTTCACTTATCTACAGGTCATGGAAGTAACCTTGATTTGCAACTTTATAATTTTATAAAATATGCACTACGTAAGTCTAAAACCAAATACACACTGTATATTTGAAAAAAATCGACATAGATTTTAAAATGACTTCTCTTGCTGAAACCACAGTGTCTATACAAGTAAACATAAAAGATAATTTCACACAACTATAGCTAAAGTCAACAGTAAATGACTACATGAAGAAAGTCTCAGTATAAAGTAAAAGTAACAGAAGTGGCATCATCTGTTTCATTCCATCTGGCGTGGTCTGTAAAAAATACAAGAAATCATTTTTTAAAGAAATAATTATTGTATTGTACATAACATAGTTTGCCAGGAGGTATACTAGTATTTTCGGTAATTCTAATATGTAAATTTAAAAAAAATTGAATTCCCCCCCCCCCCTCTAGATCCACGCATGCTCTCTTGCAGTTTTGTGTATTACTCACACTATATCATATAGCGGTGTCTGCGACCTAATGACCAGAGCGAGCCGTCTCTCGGTGTCTGGCTGATTCATGTGTAGCAGACAGACATATGACCCCGCCACCAGGGAATAGACAGCGGGGGCGGAGCTTCCCATGACGAACGGCCCGTCATCTCCGTCCGTCATCCGTACGGCGTCTCGGTAATGTTTGCGCAACCAGTCTATTCCAACGGGAACACTCTCCTCCTTTAGCTATTAATAGTAACATTTAAACACTATTATATTGCAATGCCTTTGTGAACACAGTTACTGTGAAATATTTACCCGATAGAGGGGAAAACAGTAACACAAAATCAATCGTGTTTTTTTTTAAAATAAATTTTCAATTCGCCTGGGCCTGTTTTTTAATGAATTGTTCAGTTGTTACAACTGTAGCTGCAATAATATCGGCCTCCCAAAATTAATGCATTTAAAGTAAATAATATGCGTTTCTACGTAAAAATAAAATTATCAAGTGCCTGGGGCGTTTAGTTTTAAACTCAAGTGATGATTGTATGTAACAAGACTTTAATCACCTATTTGTTAAAAAAAAGACTTTTTTGAAAAGATTCTTAAATACCTTGAAAAGCTGTAAGCCAATAGGAGCTTTTGAATCCACCATTAGCTGGAATTTTACTCTCTGGTCACCTACAAAATGAACAATGGTGACCCATGATTAACACTTCTGCTGGAGATCATATAAAGTTTTATCATTTCACGCCTGTAAAATACCCGTTTATTTAACCAAAGAATTACCAGTGTCAACTCTTACATTTGTACATTCTCTCTCTCTCTCTCTCTCTCTCATTATTTCTCTCTCAGTAGCTCATTTTCTCTCATTCTCTCTCTCTCTCTCTCTCTCTCTCTCTCTCTCTCTCTCTCTTACTTGGAATATTGATCTTGATCTGTGGATTGATATGGAATGTTCTGTGTGAGACCTGTCCCCCTGCGTTTGATCCCGCTCTCCATTGACCCGTGAGAGACTTCACATAATCTAAATATAGCATATTATACAGTCAAAATGAAATATATACTGATTTCATGACTCTCCCTCATTATTTCGTAAAACAAAATTGAAAGAAATGAATATACATGTACAATTTAATGTAATTTTATTCCCGGTACAATAAGTATTGATCAAATGATCGATTGTTTGAGAATATTGAATGCAAGATACGATTGGCCAACACAGTAAACAATTTTTTTTTTTTGCTCACCCGAGTTTAACATAGGTACCCCGGTGGTTCTAAAGTTAATGTAGAAAATTAAATCATTCGAATACAAGAACAGAATTGAGAGGATTTTTTTCTGAACACAGTTAATACTAGTATATGTATTTGAAGCAGAAGGAAATTCACACGTGCGTTAAAATTATCCAAATTCATCAGTAAGGTAAATCCAAGCTTCAACAGTTTGCCATACATCAATATTTACTATTTTTACCAAGATGAGCAAACAAGAGAAATAAAAGACGGGTTTATTACATAAATACAGATAAATTAAATAATAAATCATCTCCGTAACTTACCGTAACTTTTGGAATCTTCCCCATCGCAAGTCATTATGGTTACTTTCTGGGAGTCTATTTTCCTAAATAATTAAGGAATAAGGAATCATGTTTTTAGTATTATGAGGTGATAATTTTGATCGGGGCGTGGTCAAATCCAATAAAGCCCGAAGGGCTTTATGATAGATTTGACCACGCTCCAACCGAAATTATCACCTCCTAATATTCGAAGAATGATTTCTTATTACTTATATTTATATTATTTCCAATTTCTACATTTTAAAACAACATAATAAAATCACTATTTTTTACATGTAGCACATGCTATGTATTACTACGCGGCGCAGCCAATACCGTGATTCGGTTATGCTATAAGACACGCCCAATTTGTGTCGCTCAGCTTTTTATGAAATTATTGGGTTATAGGCTTCAAAATTGATTCGTAATGTTATCACAGACAAAGACAGTTGAAATTGAATGAACATCTACATGTATAAACATTATACAATTTTAATAATAGCATATCACACATTTTTATCCAGAAATCATACGTGTTAAAAGTTACATCTATTACACAATAATTGTCAGAGTACAAAATAAGGGACTCAATACAGTAATATTTTTCAATTATACAAATAACATATCTAGTTCATTTCACATTTTGATTGCCTAAAAAAACTAAAACTTTTACTGTGTGAGGCAGTATTCCACTTAAAGCTATAATAGATCGACCTTAATAAATTATCAATAAAAATTCTACATGCAGTTTTTTTTTTAATATTAATTTTTTAAAAAAATTATGAATATAAATCTTTTTGTTAAACTTTATATATCTTTAAGAACAAGCAAATAGCATACGTGCAATTAATTTTAATTTGAAAAATCATTATATCATATCGGTTCTTACTTTACGCCCCCTAGCGGACCAGCGCTGAACAAGCGGAGCATGAATTCTTGTTCCTGGCCTTCGTTCATGGCTGAAGGGATACAGACGTATTTTCCGGGTTTGAGTGAGAACCGGAATGAGATCTGGGAATGTTCACTGTACACGTAGGTGTAGTTTTTACTGGGGATTCCCTCCTCTTGTAGAATAAGAATATCCTCTGATTCATTCTCTAAAACCTAACACAGACATAAAAAGTTGATTTATTATTAGAAAAATATTTTAATGAACTGATAAAAACAATATATCATGATGCATTCGAATTCTCTATAACATTAAACAGACATTCATTTTTGTCTTATAGAAATGTTTCAATTTATTTACAAAGAATCTATAAAGCACATGTAGTCACGATTCATGTTTATGATGATAGTGCGATCATGTATAATCTCAATATAAGTGAAATTATCTCGACGGGATTCAAAATAGCATATGTTCAATTGATAAACCAAAAAGCAGCATCATTTGATGATATTCAACGTAATCTAAAACAGCGTTAGTCACGGAAATTATATCAACAAATCAATTCATGTCTGCATTTTTCAATTCCTACTACATCTCATAATAATTTACCTGGAATAAGTCAGCCCGTATGCTCAGTTTTTGCGCTTTCCTCTGTTTTGTACGTTGGATAAGCTGAACAACAAATGGAACAATTCCATTTTGATCCAAGCCTATAAACAGAACCAACAATGTTATAATAGGAACATTTTCTTAACGTTTTAGTTTTTACGCATATATTTGATTTGCTTTGCCATATTAATTACAAAATACATGTATTAGCGAAAACACTTGTTTTTCATTACCCATCACTTTGCCAATATTGTGTATTCTTGCATCTTTGCATCTACTAGCTTTTGTTTACTAGGAAAATTCCCTTTGAGATACATGCACTTCCTACTAATTTAACCTATAACAACTTACATGCAGTTCTTGTTAATTAACCCACCTCCCCTATTGAATAATTTTTTTTTATTATCATCCTATGGAAAAGTAAACAAAGTATGACTTGAAGAACAATTTTTTTCTTCAAAAGCTCATTATAAAAATTGCGTCAGTAATATAATGTTTTTGGATTTCTGATACGCTTTATAGGTATGTAATACTTATACTAGTACTTCGTTCATCGATTTCAAACTGAAACTTTGGGTTGTTCATCCTATTCTGGAATCCGCCGGCTTCCTCTCCTTGCCATTGACCGTACAGACAGGTACAGTAGTCTGTAAGAGATGATTGCATTTCAATAGGATATTTTAAAAGGAATAAGGAATCATTATTTAAATATTATGAGGTGATAATTCTCGTTAATGCGTGGTCAAATCGAATAAAGACCTGAGGGCTTTATGATATATTTGATCACGCACCGACCGAAATTATCACCTAATAATATTCAAAGAATAACTCATTATTATATATATTTATATAATTTTCAGCTATTATAAATACACGATTGAATACTACTGTATACAGGGAAATATTCGCCCCCGTTTTATTTTTGTCCCTTTCGCCCTCGGTGTCGGCGGGCGAATTTAAGACTGAGCGAATATCAATGTTTCAAATTATCTCTCTTTAAACACAACTTTGCCCGGGCGAATTTAAGACGGAGTGAAACTGTTTCTAAGTGAATAAGGGTGAAAATAACACGGGGCGAAAATAACCCTGTATACAGTATAATATTTACCTAATTATGTGATTTTCGTTTCTTTTAATTCTGAAAACCTCGCCTGTGCACTTGAAGTTGAGCACCGACAATGCGTCAATTGAATTTATTAAACTGAACAACACAATTTGATTCGTAGTGTTATCATAGACAAAGACACTGAGAAATGTATATATTTTATATTAACACAGCTTCACTGTTATATATACATGTAAGTAAGTGTATGTAACTTACAGAGTATCGTAAATTCTATTTGGTAATCCTAGCTATTCTGATTTAAATATAATTCTAAATTCAGCAGTGACTAACTGAGAGAATCGGACCGTCCGTCGCTGTCAAAGTCCGGGGTGATGTTACAAATGGTCAGGGTTGTGAAAAGGTACAGAAAGTGATCCATGGAGATGTAGAACTCGCCGTCATCCTCGTTCGGTCCCTCAATGATTCCCTGAATACTCTTCCATTCCGAACTCCTATTTAAAAAAAATAAAACGTAAAAAAAACTACAGCACTGTACCGACTAGAACACCTGACTGAATATAAGAATATTCTATCATTGGTATCATTTTAAAATTCATGGACGAAAATAATATCACAAATTCCTTTCTTACTGAATCAATTTCAGATTGTACATAAAATACTTTTCATATAAAATAATTAGAAAATCGATATACTACATTTAGTAAATAATGAAATGGCGTTTCAAGTATGTCATCTTTAGTTACAGAATAGAGAAGTTAAATTTTGGTTTATTTTTCTGTTATTTGTTATACTGTGGTTTCATTTATATTCAAGGGTATCAATTTTCATGGAAAAAGTGAAAATCACAGTTTCAAGGATACGTAAGTTCGTGGCCAATGACCCTATGAATTCAAAATGTTAATAGAAATTGCACTTCAATGAACATTTAATTTCATGGGTCAACTTGATAACGAAATCCACGAAAATTGGTATTCAACGAATATGGATGAAAGTACAGTAGTCTAAAATGTATCTTTCATTGGATTCATGACGTAACCTTCTTACCCATCAGAATATGGTCCTATCCACTCGGTTTTACCCCAAGGATTTCGCAACCGGAACAATCGAACTCCTTTTGCCTACATAAATTATCAGTATTTAGTTGTTTGCTATTACATCCAATGTGTAAAAGTAAGAGTTATCCCTCTTAGAAGTGGGATATTTGAAACGTGAACTCACTGTGACGGCGCCGGTTATTGTGTACTCATGTGTTCCGATTAGTCCAAACTTCTTGATAAACGTGCTCTGATGGTCAAAACAATAAAATAATAAACAAATAGCATAATTAATTAATCACAATATACATACATCATCTGATCAACACCCGTGTGTTTTATTCATCGGACGTCAATTTTCGTGGATTTGATTTTTGAGTCGATCCTCGAAATTCAAACAAAACATCCGCGACCTTAATTGTAATAAATGTGAACAACTTCAGAAATTAAAGTGCCCTTAAATTGAGCATTTTACTAAATCTACCAAAAGGAATGCCCTAGAATAATAAATTAACAACATAAGTCAATTTTCTTTTCAATGTGAAAATCACATCTTCCTTATTTCATAAGAAAAAGTTGAAACAAATTTCAAAAGAGATCCAGTGTGGGTAATTTTATATAAAAAGCATAAACAATTAACATGTAGACAGTTAAAAGAAATATTAAGCTACTATTTAATACTTCAAAATAGCTCAAATACACTATTGGTAAAGAGGAACAAAAACAGTTAGCACAATATCTAATTATTGATTTCCCAGAACTTGCAGAACTTACTGAGGTGCCGCACGTAACTGCAGCGTTCGAATAAAGGGCGTTCCTGACACGTGTGTGTAGTTGGCCAGGATCCATATGGAGTTTTGTCAGGTCGATTTCTTCCGGCACGCCCCCTGTCAGTGCCATGTAAGAGTCGGACGATACACCGCCACTTACTTCTGTGTAACTCCCATACATCCTTAAAACAAGTCCGTTAAAAATTTATGTTTGAAACAAGCAAGAAGAAGACAAGAGACTACCTACAAAAATATTGAAATTAGCTGGAATGCAACTATAACAGAAGCTAGAGACAGAAAGCCATGGAAATAAAACCATTCTTATGGCGCTGAGAAAATTCAGGTTAAAGTATCTCCATTTTCACGTTTTTCCAAATAGATATTACATTAATTAATTTGTGGGATTTTGTTTTATTTTTCCTGGTTTACTGAATTTGTAAACTATGCATATGTGGTACATAATTAAAATGGATAGAACTGTACACAAATTTAGCATACTAGATATTATGATCAATTGATTAGAAAGATAATGTATCAGAATAAGTGAGCCTTGGGTTTACATGTAATTTGATCACGATTCTTAATTCTAAGTTATATTGATTAATGAGTACTACCTATACATGCATCAAGAAAAATTGATAAAATGATGATGGAGAGAACCATGAATTCTGATACAATATACTGTATACAAACTTTTATTTGCGGGCGAGAAATTTTCGAAAGTTTACCAATAACCTCATCGTCGCGAATAATTCTCGCCGCGAACCAGTCCTTTTCGTATAGTTGTTATAACAATAAGAGTCTGAATAGATTAAATCGCGAAATATAGTCGTCGCGAACTTCTTTAGTTTATCCCTAGTACATCGCGAAATGAAGTCAACGCGAAAAAACGTAATTTAGTTTATAAATATATACTGTATTCACCTTGCAAAAGCTTTTTCCAGCAGAGACACCCACATCTCGTTTGGATCAGTGGCAGAGCGGGCGGAGTAGACTTGCTTTCTGTCGATGATTGGCAGATAGTCGTCAATGAAGACGTCATCCCAAATTCCAAAGCGCCAAAACCGACAGTGGAAAATACCGTCATAGTTCGGGGTACCTACCGGGTAGGAGTCACGGCGAATAATCTGAAAATGACCAACCGAAAACTTCCCGTGTTCTAAATCTGGTCTGTTGATGCTTATCTTCCCAAGTTAAGGTTTTCTTGTCCGCTCCGCTCTACATAAACCCTCAAGGGTTTATATAGAGCGAAACGGATCAGAAACTCTTGACTTGGGATGAGGGTTGATGCTTGGATTTTGCCCTATGTTTTATAGTGTTTCATGAATTATATTGAAATTGTATTAAGTATAAAGATTTTGTCTGCCTGTTCAGTATATATGTACATGTATATTAATACACGTTGTACATGTATACGTACTTGCATTAACTGAGTAAGGGAACATAATCTCAATTCAGTTAGTACTACATGTATAAGTAAAATATTTAAAAAATATTAAATTATACATGTAAACCAGGGTATTTTAAAAAAGATATTGTTTTGAAATGAAAAAAAATCGTTACATTTAACTGTTATAATAACGATTGCATTTTTTTCTATTTAAAAGACAAGAATCTTAACTTTTTGTTTTTCTGTTAAAAATAACAATTTAAAAAAAAAAAATTGGAAGGACGAAAAGAGAAATAAAATCATAAGATAACGTGTCAATTTCTTTATCAAATGAACCAATAGTTCGTCCACGATTTGAAAATTAGTATAGCGTCTACTCACGGTTTAAAAGAAAAGTTTGTAATAATGATTTCTCTCTCTTTAAGACTCGGCCATGTTCTTACCCTGCGAAGAAGTTTGGGTTTGTCGGCGATGTTAGCCACAGAGGCGAGGAACCAACAAGTTCCGATGGATCCCTGGCCGATGTCATAGCGAGAGGTACCCTCAGAGAACAGACAGGGACTCCCGGCGAACTCCTTAGAATTTGGAATTTAGAACTATCGTGGAGAGTTACATGTACAAGTGGTCTACTTATAATAATTGAACAAGCAAGGACCAATTGCAAATTCTACTGGAACAAGTTTTGAGAATAGTTCACAATGCAGTATTTAAGTGAGTCTTTATTGTTTTTAACGAACTTTTAATAAGATTAATTACCTGATAAGTAAGAGTTTCGGATACCTAAAAGCTTGTTTTCAAATTTGCTGCTCTTTCAAAACTTTTTTAGTTTGAATATCTCAACAATCGGGTATTCATACCTAAGTATGTCTTGACATACCGGTAACTTCCGTAACTAACACTTACCTGCGGACGTTTCCACTCCAGGGACTGCCGGTTATAATCTTTGCCCATGGCAACCCACAGGGGAAATTCCTCGTCAGTGTACCATTGACCGGGAGACACTTTCGGGCGAACCTCGTAATCGTATTCTTCCGGATTAGATCGGAAATCTATCTGCATCTCGAACTGACCCAAGTCATTTTGAACGTATTGCTGTCCAAATGTTGGAGGTACTACAAAGTTTGTGCCATTTCATTATCACAAACTGATCAAGGATATCAATGGTTAATTTTGTTATTACAAAGCAAAGTGATTCATTACAGAAAGTAGAAAGAAAATCTGTTGTTGCACTTAAATATCTATTGAGAAAAGAAGAGCAACTTAAACATTATACCGGTAACTTAATTGGAAAATATATTTTGTAATTTTTCCAGTAATTTCCTTGGAAGTACAAATATTGTTTGAGATAAAAAAGGTGACTATGATATTGGAAGACATTACAGATACTAATGAAATCAATACAATAAAATCAGTGTTAATATACATATAATACCTATTACGCAAGCGCATTAGTGCCATGTTGTGATTAATTTTTCATTAAACTTCCAACTTAAATCTTAGAATTTCCAACTTTAAGCTTTAAGAAAAGCCATCTTACAATAAGAATTGAATTTTTCAACTTTAATCTTATAATTTTTAACTTTAAAGTTGGAATTACCAGCTTCAATTTTTTTAATTTCCATGTTGATAAAGATACGATCAAAATATACAAATTGCACGACTTTGTTTTGATTTTAATTGTGTTTACATATGCTTATTTCTAATACTACATTTAATTAACGACATCCTTTTGTTTTACTTAATATCTAATTTATATACAAAAATTTCCAGTTCAGACGCCGAATAAAATTCTAAGATTAAAGTTGGAAATTCCAACTTTAAAGTTTGCTTTTGAAAGATGAAACATTAATATGGCACTAATACGCTTCCGTAATATAGTTAGTACAGTACAACTTGTACAGTGTATTCATTGTGAAAAGAAGTATAAGTTAAAATAATTATCTATAAAATTTCCGTTAACTACAACAACAAACTTCCCCGTTTGAAAGAGAAAAAACAACAATTATACTATATTTTTAAATCTCTATTTATCCCATTCAGATCTGATCGATTTTGTTTTGCATATGAATTAAAAAAAAGTAAAAAAAAAAAAAAACTGTATACATACCGGGGCTACCGTGTCTAAATATTTCTTCTGGGCGAAATAACAAATCCATCGTTATATATTTTGCCGACCCTATGTGTTTTGCGTCGATGTCAGTGTTAATTTACAATGGATTTTGTTCCCTTGCAATAAACTTTTTCTCGTTTTGTTGCACTGAGGAAAATTCTCCTGCTTTAGCTCATGCTTAGTTTCATGATATGGAATGTTTATATTATTATTAAATGGTCAGAAACAAATGATAGAGGTATCATTTACAATTGTATGGAGCGCTGAAACTGAAAAACAAAACCTTGTAAATGAACTGCATGCATGAACAATACGCACATAGGTGAACGAAATTTAACGACTTCAAAATAGACAAAATACAAAATGTAAAAAAAAAACCCCCCCCCCCCCCACCAAAAAAAAAAAAAAAAAAAACAAAAAAGAAAAAAAAAGAAATATGATTTCAAAGCTTGACCAATATACATTCACACATCAACTTAGTTTGAAAAATTCGATTTATTTGCTCTAGCTTAAAGCGAAATTAAGAATATAGGTGATACGTTCGTGCTCTAAATAACTCAATACATATATGTTGCATATTATGATCAATTGATTAATAAACCGTGAAGGTTCAGCTTACAAATACGTTTGTGCACTTAGATATTTATGGCAATGCAGTTAAGTTTTACTAAATAGACAGTTCTATATTGTATGACACGATATATGGCCGTGTTTTAATATCAAATATCATGACTGTTACTAACACAAACCTCGATATTATCCACCATGGAAATTCCACCCGTTTTTTCTTCCTTGTATCTCGTGTATAATTCACAATGCACTGAGCGACGTCACGTGATGAATTTAAAATGACGGGTGCACGCTGTTGAATCGGTAACGAGAGCTTTCAATTCAATTTACTGAATTGCAAAGATTTTTATCTCAGATTAACAAGTAGTGTCATGCTTTAAAAAGTATTTTTTTAAATATGTAAGTAATAAGTATCCCTTTGATTATATGAGAATACAATTAAAAAACGGGAAGCTATTCTTATTTCACGAAATCAATTGAACAAAGTAATAAAAGTATCATCATATGAATTAGTTATAGAAAATATCACGCATTTTTATATACCCATGAAGCAAAAAGAGTAGGAATTATTTTCTTAAGAATAGTTTGTTTTGGGGTATAATTATACGATTATATATAAAATCATATAATGAAGTTTTATATACCCATGAAGGAAAAAGAATAGTAATTATTTTCTTAAGAATAGTTTGTTTTAGGGTATAATTATATGATTATATAAACGTTGGGATATAAAATCAATTTGAAGTTGTCTGCACATCCTACTATAAGGGATATAGATATCTAAAATCGGTCCCATATTTCAATATGATTAGATATTTTCGACCAAATTCAATGATACATCAACATTTGAATGAACTATCTTGTAGTTTTATTCTGTAGTGAGCTCTCCGATACTCATTTGTATGTGATTTAAGAGGGCTAGATAATCATGTTATTTGGAGACCATACCAAGGAGGCTGGGTGACGAACAAATTAGCCATGCGATGCACCTTAAAATTTTAGAGATGAGTTTGAGGCTATGAACTATTTTTTAGTTGAATATATACATATACATGCATTTTAGCTTTATCATTCGAATGTTTCCGTTCATTTTTTAACAGAGCCCCCCCCCCCTTTTTTTAAAAAGGAAATCAATATATTCTAAAAATAGACATGACCATCCAGCACCTTTATTCCCATTGAGACGAATATTTCTGTATAAAGAATTAGAAAAGTATTCAAACTCCAAATATAAAATATTGGATTTTTTTTTCTAAATAACAATAAAGTTTATGGCTAAAATCCTATTCAAAATGTTAAGGTACATCAGATGGGTAATTTGATGTGCACATGTACATGAAGCTTCCTTAAGTAAAATTCGAACATAACAATGTGGTGGTTTATACGTCGTAGGTAAATTACCTATCCTTAAACACGTAGAGATAAAAAGAAGAGAATATCAATTATTTCGACATTTTAATGTAAAGACGAGAACATGTCTACTTTTGTAAGTAGGGACAGGCTCATACATGTAAGTAAGTATATACTTTTTCATGCTTTAAAATCATAAAAATATTCAAAATTATAAGGTACATCTGATGCATGCGCGGATCCAGAAATTTTTTCCGGGGGGGGGGGGGGGGCCCGGGGGTTTGTGGGGTTAGCTTAAAAGGAGGTGGGGTTGGGGGGGGGGGGGGGGTCTCCCCCTCCCTCCCCCTCCCTCCCCCTCCCTCTAGATCCGCATTTGCTGATGGGTAAATTGATGTGCACATAGCCTCCTTAATTAAGTACGTCGCCAACATAACACGTGAAATGTTGTACTTTTATATGTAAATTAACAACACGCAAACATGCATAGAGATAAAGGGAGAGAATATCAAAGATTCCGACATTTTATTGTAAAGACGAGAACAGGTAACTTTTATAAGTAGAGACAGATTGATAGGTAAGCACAGTCAGTTTACAGGTATCAAGAAAGATATTGAAACTGTAAAGTACTATCCAAAAGTCACAAAAATAAATACGTCATTCTTGGTGATGTCTTTAAAAAACAAAAACTTAGTTCAAGTATATATGTCACGGTTAGTCAGAGATTGTGAGATGCAACGGAAAATACTTTCATAAAATGCAAATACAGTAAATGTAAGTATAACATAACGTATATATAACGTATATATATATATATAGTACATGATTAGAGATTCAGAGGGCCCTAGTTTGAATTCCAGTCTGATTTGTTTTTATTTCTCCCATCCCCTTACAACAGCAAATTTATGCTAACCTATTTAATTCATTGAAATTTTCTAATAGAAACAACACCACTTATTCAAAGTAAATCTGTGCTAAACTATATTGGTGCATTTTTTCAGTTAAGAGGCCAGCATCAATTAAAGCTCATTTTAATGCATGAAGGAGATAATTATAGTCTTATTAAAATAGCTCTACAATGTATGTACATATAGGTGTACAAGTAGCATCTCAGAAATATTTGATGTTAAATTGATAATAGCCCTAAGTATTTGCGGTGATCTTGTTAATGACACATACATGTAAATGTACAATGTCTTAAATAGAGACAAATTGAAACTACCAGTAAGGTTTTTTTTTTCAATCTGCTTGTTGATTGAATTCACCCAATCATGCTGTAAGAAACTGTACATGTAGTAACACTTTGTTTTCCTTTTTGCAAAGGATGAAGGAAATGAAAATGTAGAAATCCTGGCATTGGACACCAAAGCAGCCCTGGGAAAATTCCAAGGTGCCCAAGTTAAAGCTGATGGACTAGGTCAGTGTTTGCTTTGATGTCTTTTGCTGAATGCAGGGTTATGTGTAGAATCTTCTGATTAATCTTATTATTGGCTGTCAATTAGTAATCCTCTCTGTGCATGAAATTTCAACAACAACAAACTGATTTATTATCAAGTAAGACATGTGAATATATTACATGTATGATGTAAGAGGAATGTTAATAAGCTTCTTATTTGACTCATAAGATGTAAAGCATGTTATTCTAGAGTCTATTTTGCTTACAGATTTCTCTGACAGAATAAGTAGGTCCAGGAGAACTGGATATGATGTTGAGAAGACAGAATATGAAATGGTAAAGAGTGTTGAATATGCATGCAGTACTAATTAATTTTCGATTTCATGTCCTGATCTCACAGACTTAATTCCTCTTGTTTTCAATGCAGTTGGAGGAAGGCGCCAGTAAGATGGAGACTCCCCAGCAGAAGCTACAGCGGCTCCAACATGAGATCCGCTGAGCTTGGCGAGGAAGTCCACGC
The DNA here is from genome assembly GCA_016163765.1 of Magallana hongkongensis. Lineage (NCBI taxonomy): Eukaryota > Metazoa > Mollusca > Bivalvia > Ostreida > Ostreidae > Magallana > Magallana hongkongensis. The sequence goes on along the minus strand of WFKH01002636.1, from coordinate 26,691,237 downwards.
AATCCAGGAAAACGTGAAGAAAGATGCCACAGCAGAGAAAATCTCCCCAGTGGACATCAGCAAACAGCTGGAGTATCTACAGCACCAGCTCAATGACCTTCACCTGGAGAAACTCCTGGGGCCAGGTCGTGTCGACCTCTCAGATCCTTAAGGTCAATTACAAAAGTAAGAATAGACTTATAGCTTTTGATGTTCAGGTTTTGATGTAAAAACACGCAACAGCTAAAGTAATTTACAAACTTTTTAATTTTCTGGTTTTCTAGGAGTATTTTATTGGAACTTTTACACATGTGGATGGGAACATTTAAAATTAGGTTAAAGTCTGTGATTAATTTGATGTACCAAAAGTCGTATGTACATGTACCTAATTTTGTTGTTATGTCTCGATCTTGCTAGACGCCTTCTGACTGAATTGGCTGCTTATAAACCAACAGAGGGAAAGCCACCAGCAGGAGCAAAAATTGATAGCAGTTGTGTGACCTACGAACTGTTTTACCGAACAGAGCAGGCACAGTTCAGCAGAAATGCCAGGGTAACTGCATGCAATCCCACTGATAGTGAACTACGTAAAAGGTTTTAATAGATGCTAACTCCAGAAAAGTTTGGACCTTGTACTTGCCAGTTTATCTAACTAGTGATGATAAATATGTTCATCTGCATCACCTATACTTTACTTCATTAACTCTCTCTCTCTCTCTCTCTCTCTCTTTCTCTTTCTCTCTCTCTCTCTCTCTCTCTCTCTCACACACACACATTCAAGTCACAAGCAGTAATGTCTCAACTCCGTCTACTGTGATCGAATTTGACAGAGGTCAGTCAAAACATTACGTTGCAACTTTTCTGGAGTTATACATATCAAACTACTGCATAATTCAATTGTTTTTTAAAGGGAGAGAAAAATGTGAGATTACAATCAAAAGATCTCATGATAATAAATAATTGTATATTGTTCTAATTATAGTTTATGAAAATATTGTGTATTCTTTACCATTACAAACACTTATTCAACAGATTTATTTATTTTAAATGTAAAATGCCAAATAGTACATTAAATGATATTAAGAAAACTTTATGCCATAAGCTATACCTATTTTCGTAGGTGGCCAAGCTAGAAGAGAGATTGGAGAGACTGGAGGCAGTGCTGGGTCAGGGATCAGATAAAGTGTTCAGTGTAGAGTCTATCCTATCTTATGGCTATTGAAAGCCTAAAATATGTAGTTCTCTGTAAGTTTTATCAGATTCACAGTTTTAAACACCAAAGTTAATTTAAATAAACACTCTGTATTTCAGGGAATCTTAACTGCTGACACTGACAGCAAGGGTATAGTGGTAAGTGTTTGTCTGTATGTCTGTCTCGCTGGGGTTTTCAAAATGGCAACAATATAGTACAGGAAATTATCCTACTATAAAAAGAATATTTTTAACATTGGGTGCCTGAGATTAGAATATGATAAAAATATCTGAGTCATCACTTGGGTATTTTCTTGTAAGTAAGTTAGGCAAAAACAGAATATATTTTAAAGATGTCCTAGTATTCAATACACTCCAGTAATTGTTGCTTTTTACATGTGATTAGTTGTTATATACATGTATATGTTGTCAATGTTGGCAGGAGTCGGTCGGGGTGTTGAACTCCAAGCTGTCCCTGCTGGAGCCCAGCAACTTGGACCAGGTGGATGTCCTGCTGGCCAGTGTGCTACAGAAACTCAACCAGATTGGCGAGAACAAATAAGGTCAAGCCGACCAAGATAGACAAAACAAGGTACAGGGCCGATATGAAGAGGGCAAAAACTAACATGTAATGTTATAATACTTTCATGTTAAATGCTGAAATCTGATTGGTTTAGACGCAGTTGATAATCCGTTCTATTACCATCAGCGTTAGCAACACACTTGGCAACGGGTAACACAACGAATTGTTACATGCGCATAAATTATGCGCGTACAGTTCGCCGTAAAATTCACATCATTTCTATATAAAAGCAGTAAAATGTTCTCTATAATTAAGACATTTAGTATAATAAAATAAATAGTGCCTGTTTGGGAGGGTAACTGTTGAAATTGGCACCTCTCAAAAACCATTGTCAATCTCCACTTCACGTCGGTTGACAAATGTTTTCTTGAACTTCGGAATGTCAATTTCAACTGTTACCCTCCCAAACAGGTACTATTTATATGTTGATGTTAATCCCTCATGGGAAAACCAAATAACAATTTTGCCATCGGCTACAAAACCAATGATTAAAAATTGAAACTACCCCACCCCCCTCAAAAAAAAAATAATAAAATTACTAATATCTAAACAATTATGTGACCTTCAACTTTATCTCATTTGAGACTGAGGCTGTCAGTAAAGAAAATTTTAAGGTTATTTTATTGAGCATGAGTAAGGGTGTAGAATTTCTTACAAAGAGACTCCCTAATTTGATATTAGAATTCTAATGGTCTTCATTTTTTTTAATCAAAATTTGTTTTACAGGTCACAGAGTTGTATGATATGGTGAAGGAAAATGGGATTCAATTCGAGACACTTTTGCCCCATGTTGTGGACAGACTGGTGTCTCTCAAAGAACTTTATGAACAAGGTATGTAAAAGTAAAAAATAATGAAATATATGAAGATCTTATACAGTATTGTAAGTGGTAAGAAATTATTTATGAAAACTTCTTAGCATGTAGTGCTTAGTAATTAGTAATAAAATTATTAAAATCTTCAAAACCTTGCAAGAATTATATTAATATTTTAATATTAATTGACAGAGAATTTCAGTCAGTTTACAGTATGATGAAATAAAATATTTTTTGTTGTTGCTTTCTTAGTTTAACAAATATATATAAGATATACGATATCATATTTCTGTTTATAGCTCTACCAATGAGTCAGATATCATGTTTTCTGTTAATAGCTTTTCCATTGAGTCAGATATCATGTTTTCTGTTTATAGCTCTACCACTGAGTCAG
>WFKH01002636.1:26656651-26687646 GCA_016163765.1 Magallana hongkongensis | reverse complement strand
AAATAATAATAATAAAGAAAAAGAAACCGTAGAATAACAAGAGGGTCTTCCGTTGGAAACGGAAGACCCTAATAAAGAAAAAGAAACCGTAGAATAACAAGAGGGTCTTCCGTTGGAAACGGAAGACCCTAAAAAGAAACAATAGAATAACAAGAGGGTCTTCCGTCGGAAACGGAAGACCCTAATTCATGTAGGATGCCTTGTCTATGAAAATGACTGCCGTTTAGCAAGATTTACGAGCATTTAGCAATTATAGAATCTGAAAACTGACCTGAAATACGGATTTTTACAAAATGTATGGTCTTTTGTTATTTTTAATTTTATATTTTTACAAGGCCGAATTTGAGTAGGAAAAACAATTTTTAAATGCTTATTTTAACCAATGTACCGTGTCCTCTTTTGGTTTTTATTGTTCTTTAACCCTTTACTGACAATTAAAAAAACATTGTGCGTGTTTGCACCGGTGACGACGTTAGTTTATGGTTCTACGTAACAACTGAGAGAAATAATGGACGCGCTTTTCTTTTAACATCCCCAAATTTTTTTTATGAAAAAGCGGTTAAAATTTGTTTGTGTTTCTAGATTAATATTTTTCTTTACTTTAAAAAAATAAAAGAAATCGAATAAATACTTTTTTCTAATCCTGTCTATCGGTATCACACTTTTCCGTATCATACGTTTCACTATATTCTTAATATGTCTTGTACGTTTTGGCCATTATGATGATATAATAAAGATTAACAAATTGTTTTTACTTTTTAGAAAAATACAAATAAGCTTGGCCTATTATGATAAAAAGGTCATTCTTAGAAAAAGGTCTTGTCGGGGATAAACTTTGTATTATATACATGTAAATATTATTGTGTGATGGTGGGATTTGCTAATGCTTTAATTTTAATAAATGTTGAATGAAATCGGTTTGTTTTCCATTAGACCTTATTTATACTATGAGAAAGATACGTATACACCAGTTTGAATCAACACATTTTAAGTATTGAACATATTTAAATGTTACAAATCGATGATATGTTAAATATACTTTGTTTTCAATGGTTTATTAAAAAAAATATTAGATTTGTTGATATTTTAATTTTTCAGTATCTTTTCCGTCCGTGTATAGGCATTTTACACGCCTTATCCACCCATCTTCTTACGAAAGCTTCCTTTTAATTAAAATGTATTTATTATTATAGTCACGATTTTATTGAAATAGCAACCATAGGAAATAAAATTGTATATTGAATTTTAATAATTGAACTTTAATCATTGGTTCCCAGATATTGGTATCATTTGGGAAATCCACTTTATTTCCCTGTAAAGTAAATGTAGAATATAACTTAACTCATGTAAATACTCAGTAGACATTTATACGACGTCTTTACTCATCTTGTTTTAATGGTTTTTTTTGTACCAGTCTCAGTTGGTGAGGCAGCAACTCATAGCAATTAATATGTTGAAAGGGTTGTTTCCGGTTCATTAAAAAATGGCATTCTCTAATCTAAACATATCATCTCGCTGTGAGTACATCATATTCCGTACTTTAATCATCGATATCGTGTACTGGAATCGCATTGATATCGTTAAACTCAGTTTTAAGATTCTAATCAAATATTGTGCCATTTTAACTAATTTAAAATAAAACTAACAATAAATATTTACAATATATTTGGTCTACATTTAAATTCAAAAGTTAACATATGAAAGCAGGGAAACTATGTGCAGTTAGATATTTTATAGTTTAATATTGAAATAAGGTTAAAAATTGATTACGTAAGCAAAGAATAAATAATAGCATGAAATCTCTTTCATATTGTTTAATATGAATAGGAAACCTATCAAAGAAATCAAGTTTTAAATAGGTAGGAACTTGTCCACTTTTTACTCAAAATAATAATGTTCATTGGCTAAATACCCAGGAGCAGGGGAGAAGATTTTTAAAGAATTAATGCATTTTCAGAGTCCCACCCTAAAACCAGAACCCATAACCCTGGTGCCATGAATTTCTCTATTTTGGTAGAGAGCTCAATGCTTATAACAATCATGGCAGCAGTTTGACTGCTAGATGTCCAGGGGTAAAGAAGAGGATTTTTTAAAGACTGCATTAATTTAGATGTTTTAGCCCCACCTCTCAGGCCCCGGGGGAAGAGGGGGTATGGGCGGGCCATAAATTTCATAATTTTTACTCCCCTTCAATCATAAATGCTATATGCCAAATTTGGTTAAAATTGGTCCATGGTTCCAGAGAAGAAGCTAAAAGCTGAGTGACCTAAGTGACCTAAAACTGGATGTCATTTTGTTGCAATAGGACACCCAATAGGACTCCATGAAAATGAGGAGTGGTGAATTTTTTTTTCTCAAGCAGAATATAAACTGGTTAACGCAATGAACCACTGTCAGTTTCTAACTGATGGGTTGCTAAAAGTATTTCTAAAGGAGGTTATCAACCTAAAGTCAGAAGAAACTGAAATTGTTGTGTTCCTAACACATAAAAACAGTAGTTTTTTCGGCAATTCAACAAAACACAGTGCCTCACTTATGTCCTCAAAATCTCCTGGCTGGATTCTGGGTATGCTTGAAACTCCTCCTAAATGAGTGTATTTTTTTATTCCTCAAAACACTATGTTTCTTGCGAAGGTTTGTGGTTCAAAACAATACAGTTTGTTTAGACAGCTACATGGATAGTATTAGGACTAGGTTGTCTAGATCTGTTACAGATCTAGAGTTCATCCGTTCGTCCATATACCATAATTGTACTTAGCAGTCACAAAGTCTATATTTGTACAGACCAGGACATATTTACGTCTGAGGTTCTAAACGATGCGATTCTTTTTCATGATATGCATAAATTTACGGATTTTGGAACATTCACATATTTGAAAGCTTTATCAATAATCGAGATGACAAAAATGAAGTTCTCTCAGCCATATATCTTGTATCGGAAAATGGTAGGCGTAAGAAGCTATTTTCAGGCTCTAGTTAGACAATCTATGTCTACAAAGATGAAACGGCTTGTAGCATTGGATATTTCACTTGACAACTTTGTCTGTTATATCAATGAACTTAAACCGGAACAACAGTCCTCTCTACAAAACAAATACAATTCATTAAACATTCCAGTGTTTGTATTGTTTCACTTTCTAGAGTTTCTGTGTTATAGACAAATTGATACTAAATTGGCCAAACAAGCTCTAGAAAAACTACATACCATTGTTCAATATGATCGAGGTCATTACATTATTGAACTAAGCAGGGACATCTCTTGGGAGATCTTGGGGATCTGACAACAGATTACTCGGGAGTTTGAGTTCGCTCTTTATTCATTTCAACAGTCACTTACACATTTTCAATTCAACATTGTAAGAAGTGATGCGCAAAGTAGAATACATGATATAATCGGAACAAATACGATCGAATCATTTGTTAAAGCAAGTTCAATACCGTTAAATGGCAAGTTTACACGATGATAGGGATTATGCATTTTAATTATCGATCTTCAATTATCTTTCTTCACAGTAAAACAGGATTCCAACACATGTCAGAATTGGTTCATCAAGGATTGTGTTTTTTTTGAATTGGGAACTTCAGAAAATGTAGCAACCGTAAGAGAGTCACAAGACTTTTACGAACTAATTTACAAACGTGTATCAAACAAAAGAGCAACAATGATGCTGAGTGGAAGCACAAAAGAAGGATTTAGAATGAAAGGATCAGATATGGACTATATGTACTGGCGAAATGACCACAGAGTGATCTGGTACTCGTCTCAATCTGCATTCTACAATTCAAGCGTTCGAATCATGTTTCTGGCGGATAGTTCTGAGTGCCCTCCAGGATTTTCTTTGCTTAAGTTATTCACTCCAATAACAAATTCACGTAGTGTGCTTAATCTAGCAATTGTCAGAATAAATGACAGTCTCTATTTGTCTAGTTCTAAATTCAAAGAAATAAATCTTTTAGCATTTAATTTATATCGTAATCAAACGTTCACTTTACATGGACCCTGTGGTAGTGGTGTATTAGGAAAAAAAGAGTTTTACCATGCCTGGTGTTTGGCGTGTGACTTTTGGCCTCAATCTGCTTCGTCTTGGAAAGACAGATGTCGCTCATGGCATGATTCTGAAGTTGTTAAAGACATAGTAAAAAACGGATGTCATTTTGTTGCAATAGGACACCCATTAGGATTCCATGAAAAGGAAGAGTGGAGGATTTCTTTTTCTCAAGCAGAATATAAACTGGTTTACGCGATGAACCATTGTCAGTTTATAACTTATGGGTTGTTAAAACTATTCTTAAAGGAGGTTATTAATCTACAAGCTCAAGAAACCGATAACTTGTTGTGTTCATACCACATGAAAACAGTAGTTTTTTGGGCGATTCAACAAAACACATTGCCTCATTGGTGTCCTCAAAATCTCCTGGTGGGATTCTGGATTTGCTTGAAACTCCTCCTTAAATGGGTGTATGAGGGGATCTGTCCTAACTTTTTCATCCCTCAAAACAATATGTTTCTAGCAAAGGTTTATGGTTCAAAACAATACACTTTGTTTAGACAGCTACATGGATTTTACAGCAAAGGACTGGCTTGTCTGTTACAGAGTCCATCCGTTCGCTCGTATATCATAACTGTACTTATCAATCCCAATCTTTATATTTGTACAGTCGACGACATAATAATGTCTGAAGTTTTAATCGATGTGACTTTTTTCACAGAGATGCGATATTTCATGGAGATTGGAGGAGACATGTTTTCCATACGAAGTTCTATTTTAGCAATAAAGACAGTCGAACAATTGATAGTTAGACCATTGACACCTCGTCAAAAGGTCATGTTACAGAAATTTACAGCAACAGCCCTTCAACACATCGCATTTAGAATTCATAACAAGTATTCGAACGCTTCTGTCAACAAACAGATGTATATTGCTGACAAAATATCATGTAGAGTGCTGAAAATAGCAGCTAGATTTGGGTGTATTTCCGAAATGTTGTTCATTGCAATGTACCATTACAAAACCTTCAGATATTTGGAATGTTTATCAATGATCGAGATGACAAAAATAAAGTTAGCTCAGCCATATTTGATGTATAGAATACCGGTAGACGTATGGAGCTATATCGAGTCTTTCGGTGGACAATCCTTGTCTACAAAAATGAATCGGGCTGTAGCAATGGATATTTCACTTGACAACTTTGTCTGTTATATTCATGAACTTATACCGGAACAACAGTCCTCTCTACACAACAAAATCAATTCATTAAATATTCCAGTGTTTGTAATGTTACACTTTCTAGAGTTCCTGTGTTATAGACATATTGATACGGAATTACCCATTGTAGCTCTAGACCAGCTACATGCCATTGTTCAATACGATCAGGGTCGGTACATTAATAATGTATGCCTAGACATCTCCTGGGAGATCCTGGGGATCTGTCAACAGATCAATGGAGATTTTGAGTCCGCCCTTTACTCATTTCAACAGTCGCTTACACATTTACAATGCAACCATGTAAGAAGTGCTGCACAACGTAGAATACACGATGTTATCGGAACAAACACGTCACGCTAATATATGGGTGCTTTCGATTTAACCGGCATCGCCGGATTTGCTGGTGTTGCCTTCGTCGCCGATTGCTGGAACGCGCGTCCCCGGCAAGCGATTGTGGCAAAGCGTTTTACCATTGCCGATTTGGAAACAGCATGGCGTCTTGGTTACCATATTCAACAAAACTGGATTTCCGTAACTACAATGTTTTCTACTAAGTTGAAATACATTAAAACTGCAAATAACCAAATTTTTAGATAAGTGTCAGTTTTGCGCTGCAATCGTCATCGTTGGAGCATTGTGACTTTGCCAACCGTTCCATTAACGTCACCCTTTCCCGATTACGTCACCGGCGAAGCAACGTTAATGGAAAGCGCCACGCGTTTACAATGAGTGTATAACGCCTTTTCGTCTTTTGAATCAAGCAAATTCATGAATGAATTTTTCCGCGAAATTAAACCACTTAATGATCCTCAATAATTTTTATTGAAAAAAAGTGTAAGTGGTTTACAAAGTATCACTTGTATTATTGAGAATAAATGGCTTATAATATGTTTTAAACATATGGTTCTTCTATATGCAGACGAAATATTTATTATGGCAGACGTTTTCGGTGGATTACTACAGTACCAATCAGACCCAACCTAACAGAAAGTAAACCCCAACTAAACCCTGGGTTTACTCTCTGGGTTTACTCCGGGTTTACTAGAGTGGACCCAGAGTAAACCCAGAGTAAACCCAGAGTGGACACAAAGAGTAAACCCAGACAGAAGTATACCCCTGAAAGCAGACGCTAACTGTGTATTCGGAATATACATGGGGCAGGAATTACAGGCAGAAAGATGATAAGATAAAAGACGGGTCTGCTTCACACTTCAGTGCGTACAGCTGACCTCAAAAGCAATTTCCAAGTAAACCCAAAGTAAACCCCAAGTAAACCCCGAGTGGACCCAAATTTTCAGAAAGTAAACCTAGAGTAAACCCCAAGTAAACCCCAAAAGTAAACCCGGGGTTTAGTTGGGGTTTACTCTGGTGTTAGGTTGGGTCTGATCGGTACTGTACATACAATTAATAAAAAGGCTGCTGCAGTTCCTATGCTATTTTTCCTTTAAGGAGTTGCAGATAATATGGAAAATCAAAATTACAGAATTCGATGTAAATCTTTTTATGCATGCAACGTTGTACATAAAGCAGTGTAGAATTTTATCTGGAAAGTTTATATAAAATTAACATCAATGTAACGTTTATGTGTTGGGAAAATGTGATTTTATTACCTTGATGGGATAAAAAGCTAAAATGGCGTGTACGCGTCATCGTTTCCCGCTGTTGTAATTATGCATAATGCCAAGGAAAAATTAAAAGTATACAGTATGTAACTCGCTCATTTATTTGAGGCGGCCATGAATTTTTTTTTTAATAAGAATTTATTTACAGGGTGTCAAAAGAAACATATAAGCATATAAAAAGTACTGTTTCGTTAAAAATCATTTTTTTAAAACCAATATATACCGCAGTTTGCCACCTTATTGGGAAAAAAAAATTCTGATTTTGAAAAAAGGTTTGTCATTTTTTTAACATTCACTTTCAACTTCCTTTGCATGCAATATACTTGATAAAGGGTGTTGCAAAAAAGCATGGATTATTAGCGAAAGATTCTGTACTTTTTGTAATGACGGTCAAATTGCTGACGCATTTTATTATATTTTAGAATTCAATATCTAAGCAGGTGTAAGAAAAGAATTTGGGAACTTATTATTTACGAAGACTAAGAAATATTAAATTTTCAGAATAAATAAAACACAGAATAAAAAAGGTATGAAATCTGTGTTTATTTACTCTGAAAATATATGACGCTGTCTGTTTCTCATGATTAATATATACATGTACATTTTGTTAATACACAGTATGTAAAATAGGTTACCTCTGACACATTTATATAACTGTATACAAGTTATATTGTACCTTAATTGTCATTTCGATATATGGTGTGAGTAAATACACTAATTTAAATTGAACTGAATTCTTTTATTTCGGTTCTGTTTGCATAAAGGAAAACATGACATAAGGTATACCTAAGGAGATCAAATGTATTTGTAAGCACTACTACTTTTAGGGGGGGGGGGGGACAAATAAACGTTGATATGTCAACATGAATCGATATATCGTAGCGTATGGTATCGACGCTTGAAGTTTTATTCCTGAAAATACAAATTGAATTGGCTACCAATTGTTTATTGTGACTTGCAAATTTAACAAACCAATATTATTCATGTATAGCCTCAATTTTACATAAGTAATCCTTTTATTTAATTTCAAATTCTTAATATATCAGATCTCAGTGAGAGTTTTAAAATGATAAAATGATATAATGCAAGATATATATATATATATATATATATATATATATATATATATATATATAGTTTACCCTTGGTAGGTTTTTAATAATAATAGTCTATTTAGCCTTGTAGAATATTAATAATAGATACGTATATATAATACATTATTTACAGGCTTGAGGTAAACACAAATATCTTTTTAATAGCGGATCGAACCAATTAAGGACATTCAATATTTAAAAACACCTAAAGTAGAATATTTAGTTCAAATAAAACTTTTTGAGCATATAATACTCAAACACGACGGTATTATCAAGATATCACACAGGTAGAAGTGATGTGTATTAAACATATCAAAAACTATACGATAACTGACAGAAAATTCGGAAATCAATTTTGACAAACATATCAAACCAAAAATCGTACAGTCTTAAACTTTAATTTAGTCTCGATTAATTTAACTTGTAGATATTTAACCTGTTAAGACCAAGTCTTACTCGTAGCAATAAACTTTAAAACTAATTTGACAACTGAAAACCTGCGTTAACGTCATTTTTAAGATAACTTTGAGGAACTGGCCCTAAGACTGAAACAAATCAACATCAGGTAAGAACCAACATGCATCAAAAAACCATAAAAGACATTTAAAATAGAAAACGCATAAAAGGTCTAGGGTTATGCAGTTAGGAAGCAGAGAAAATAGTAAATATTAAAAAATAAACAGCTTAGAGCTGGGTCATATAAATGCCGCAATGCACGTTAATTTATAAATGTATATTATCTTATTTCTAATATTTTCGAATATTTTTCAATTGCTATCATTTACATGTACAGAAACAAAGCTGTTACTGCTATCATATAATTATTTGTAACAAAAGTTGCCCACTTTCGTGTAATAGTTTGAGTAATAAATAAATAATTGTATTTTTACGGAATGTTTTTTTTAAGACCATGAAAGTTAATGATATTGGTCACCACCGCATACGGAGGATCACTCAGTGTTAGATTTTAACATAATATATGAATATGGAGTTATTTTCTTTTGCAATAAAATCAAATCAAAATACCTACCTGTCGCATTATCGATAGTATTTTTAAAGAAATGCATAAGAATCAACAGTTTTTGAGGTGGTGCAACCGTGTTTAAGATTACATTGTATTATCGACGATTCTTTAAAAAATAAAACCATTTACAGCATTTACAGTTAGTTTGTTAAGATACATGTATACTACTAGTATCTTATCACACTCATGCAGTAAGTTTATCAATGTTTTAATTCATAAATGAAGTGTGTTAACATGTATGAACGTTACCACATTTATTTTCTATCTAGTAATCAAAATTTATTTACATAGATTCAATTATCACAATCTATAAAATTATTTACCAGAAATATTGAATTTTCTTAACTTCACTTGTGCCATATTCAGCCACAAATAGGTTGTCCTTATTGTCAATACATATATAACATGGAAAGCGTAAATTACAATTCTTAATGTAGCGGAGAAATTGTCCGTCCTTGTCAATGATGTTGATACCAGCGCTCATAAAGTATGCTACAAAGATTCGACTCTGACTGTCCGTTGCGATGCCGCTTGGATAACATGATATATTATGTATAAATCTGAGTTCCCCGAGCTGATTGACCACTATTACTGAGCTAGAACCATTATCGGCCACACAAATGTCTTTGTTTCTATTCTCGCAAATGTATTTTGTGCTAGGACCAGAAAAATTGAAAAGTCGTGCATTATCATTTATTGGAATACTTTGTTTTTCTGAGGATCCAAAGTAGCGCACAATTTTTGTTTGATTGTTATCATCACTGCTCATTATAACCAGGAGTTCGTCGGAGGATGTAGTACATAGCGCATATGGTATCCAACCTTGCAGTTTCATTACTTCCTGTGACTGTTCACCTTTCACTATGTTCACAGTCTTATCTTTGGCATCAGCATAAACTAAGTCCCCACTTTTTGTTACTGCTATGGATGATGGTTCACCGCCTGACTTGGTTTGGACTGACTGAAGTAGGTCTCCCTGGAGATTATAGAGTTCCATCACATTCGTATTACCGTGTGTCCATATTTCATTGTCACTCAAACAGGCCATGCCTATTACATCGTTGGCACCTGTGTGTATAGATGTGACAATCTCCATGCTATAGATTGGTATTTGTCCAAAAAATTCGAATTTGGAAAAAGACCCAAACTCTTCATGTAGTTGTTCTGTGTTTATTCCATGTGGACTGAAGTTTGGCAAAGTCATTTGGAGGTTAACAGGCAATCTTCGGAATTCTGGAATCCTAGATTTGTATTCAGAGACGAGCCTGATATCATTGGCGTCAAGTATTTTCTTCAGATCAGCAATACATTGTGAAATTGAAGAAATAAAGTTTGTCATTTTAATGTCCCATTTATTAAGGACTTTAAGTTGTTTAGAGGTCATTTCCTCGACTTCAGATTTCTTTTTCTTGATAATGGTGTCGATTTCTCTGTGCCAGTCTTCTCCTTCTTTGTTGATAGATAATGTCAATTTCTGGGAATTCGCCTTCACGTCGGATATATACTTTTTGATTTTAGATTCTATTTCCTGATATATCGGATGAATAGACTCGTTCAGTTCTTGTAAATCTTTTTGTAACAATGTTTTCTCTCTCTCAAAATTTTCAAAAATATCAATGAATTGATGTCCACTGTGTTCCACCGAAGACATACACTGGGTACATACGGCAATGTCACATTGTTCACAGTGGAGTTCACATCGCTTTATCATATGTTTCAGGCATATGGGGTTATCAGGAGTAGAATTTTGCTGTTTGATTGGTACCACTCTGTGATCTTTAGATTCATCCAAAAGATGTTCTCCAACACAGGTCTTACAGAGGTTGATTTTACATATATCACAGTATAGTGGCGGAACAGGCGTCTCGCACAAATCACACCTCAACACATCCTGTGCAGTGTTACGGAGATCCATGGTCTAAAAGGCTCTTGTTTTGCAGAGGTGTTATATATAATTATATATGAATGTAAAGAGTTATACATGAACACGTTTTCTGTGAACAGGCGCCACAGAAGGTTTTCTCACGTCATAGTAGATATTAGGCGGTATAGTAAATTTTCCCTGTGCCTCGAAAATCGTTTAAGCATCTCATTCAGAATGATGACAATTATCCTTTATTTTGGGATGAAAGGGGGGGGGGGGGGGGAGGAGTCACAACGATAAAATATGGTTGATCTCCGAAAGTTTCTAACGATGAAATCCATGAGAATATCACGTCTGGAAAAGAATTAGAGTTACTAGTGTTTATTGTAATAAACATTCATTAAATATAGAATAACATTAAAATATCAATTTCCGCTGAGACTGTTCAATATTAATTTCTCAAATCTTAAGAAAACGAAGGACATAGTTAGCTATGCAATTAATATTCAGACTACATGAAGTTGTAAGAGAGACAGGGTATATACATGTATAAGTGCCATCAACTTGAATTGCATGCTTGATCGGTACATTATACATGTACTTATATCAATTTTACAATGAGCGTACATTTTTTGCTTAATTCAATTTGTGATGACGATAATATAGTATTAAAATTATATTATTATACAATATTCCAAAATTACAGCGGAATGGAGAATTTATTTTATTTGTAAGACTAATATCCGTATACAGGTGAGTTGTCAATTTAAATACACGCTTTAGATGCATGCAGATACGTATGGTTTACATGTGGCATATTTCTGTCCTCTGTATACTAGATAAATTATGTCAACATGCTAATCTAATTAGTAGAGACACCCCGAGAAATCTATTGTCAACCGACGCGAAGCGGGGGTTGACAATGGTTTTTGAGGGGTGTCAATTTCAACTGGTACCCTCCCAAACAGGCACTATTTATTTTATTATTCTGAATGTCTTAATTTTAAAGAAAACATACTGTTTTTATATAGGAATGACGTGAACCGTACGCGCATAATTTGCGCGCATGTAACAATTCGTTGTGTTACCCCGTTGTCAAGTGTGTTGCTAATGCTGAGCTAGGTAATAGAACGGATTATTAACTGCGTCTAAATCAATCAGATTTCAGTATTTAACTTGAAAGTATGATAATAAAAATAACCATGTCCATATGAGAGATACTTATGTTTACATTTATATAATGTGTATAAAAAATTTACTTGATAACGCAAGTTCCTGGAATCATAAAAGCAAGGCTACGAAAGCCTGTTAGTGCCACATAAGATATATAAAAAGAAAACTTTATATAAGAAAAACTTAAATATAAAAACATACCCATAAAAATAAGATAAACTCTAGCTGTACCGTATGGCAATATTTGCTAATTGTGTTAACTGAATAACGATATGAACATGAACAGAGAACCAATTGGGGTAGCAAACACATCTCCCTTATTCTGAATTCAAAATGAAAGTTTAAAAAAAAGTGCAAGCAAAAATACCAGGTAGCGTTCTCTCGCTTTGTTAATGTGAAAGTATACTATTTTCTACCCTACAAAAATAGGGGAAATGTTATTGTTAATAGTGATTAACCAAATTATCATAATATTCTAACTTGATATTTTTATATGAATTATGTGTCACTATCACAAACCTGCATATAATCCAGCATATTTACTCTGCGTGATTCCATAGCTACACGTTTCTGATCGATACCACGTGATTGCATGATTTAAATGTCAGATACCAGCTTGTGCATTAGATATCGAAAGCAATTGAAATAATTGAATATACAGATCCGATTTATTCGACATTGAACTTTTATTTTTTTTTAATCTATTGTTCAATGTATTCAAAATAATCATAGAAATGTCAAATAAATACCGTTAATAAAGCTAACATTTACACTATAGAGGAAACGAAATATTGGGGATAGGTAATTATATGAATAAAAAATGTACAGAAAATTGTATTGAATTTTAATTTAAGAAGCATGTTCTATAATTCTTCGAATTTGGCAATCTATCCACTTTTTTGTATTTGTGTGAACTATGTGCCTCATTAGATATGTTTTGAGAGGAATAATTGAACTTGTATATTTTAGCTATCGTGTTGTGATATTTTCATTTACTGCCACAACGTGATACATGTACCACTGTTTGCCTTTGTTGTTTGGATACGGGAATTGGCGAATAAGAATTTTTTTTAATCCAAGAATGTAAAACCATTACAGCTTTGATATTAACAAATATCACACATAATCTTTTGTTTAAAAACAAGAATCGAAATTAAACAAATAAAACGCCTCAATAACTAAATTGCCAATCAGACTGTGTCATCTCGAAAAAAAAAATATAAAAGCAAAATAAGAAAACATTAAACAAAAGATTGTTCTGTGTTGTTTTCCCTTGCGAATTATTTGTAAAGATGACGATCCAAAGAGCGAAAAATATTTGAATTGAGAAATATCCTTTTTGCTAGACATTTAAATCTCCATGTTGTTACGTACTAGGTCTGTTTGATTTTTGAATTAAACACTCTTTAAGAATTTCCAGCGCGTCGATGATTTAAATGATCCCATATCACGAGTTCAATCATTACATCAATGCAATAGCTGTTTTCATAGATGAACTACATGTATATTTAATAAAATTATGCACCGTGTTAAAATGCATGATTTGATATATTTATAAAAAATCAAAATTTCAAAAATGTGTTTTAAAAATGAGTATATAAACATTCAATTTTTTTTTAAAATATTGAATTCATTGAGAACCCCAGCGCTGTCTGTTCCGATAAACCAACATCAAAGAAATTCTTATTACATATCATCACTGTTATATATAAGAGTTTTAAATATGCAAGAAAGCAAGTTTATATCTTCTTTAAAATGGACTGCATGATTACATATCTTTTGCATTTTTTTTTTCAAATCTGTAATTTTTTTAACATGTACGTTTTATTTCAGGAAGGGGGGGGGTCCTTTAACTTTATCCATGTCGGTTGTTTTCAACATGATCTTTTTATCAATTTATTTAAAATTTATTTATTTGTTTATATTATATATTTATTTACTTCTTTAAATCAACTATTTATCTATTTATTTATTACGATCCTCTCTTTCATTTCTTTTTCATTAATCCGATTGTTTATTTATTGTTCATTCATTCACTCGCTCGTTTGTTCTTTTCAATTTTTATTACTAAAAATTTAATTTCATAGATCAGTAATGATTCACTGCACAATTTTACACGCATGTAGGCCAATAAGCATCGTTCTGTATGTACATATGAAATACGGTCATCTGCTAAATCCGTTCTAACATTTCAATATCCCAGTAAGCCTACCGCCGACAATACATACTACCATCTACCTAATAACTTACAATTAGTGCTAATAGGTCAAGCATTCGGCATGGCTAAATGTAAATCAAAATTACCACATGCTTTCCAATAACTTCATTATTTTTGAAGTAACAAACTAACAATGTAAAAAGGAAAAAAGAAAAAGGTCTAACCGGTTAAAAACAAAACATTTTTGAATATTATAAAAGATCGATATATTTTAAACTTTCTATATTCGTGATCAGCGAGTTACCGTTCTTGGTCCATTTAATGTTGTTGTTTACATGTTGCCATGTCCCTGGCCGTATAGCCGATCGCTGTAAATTTCTCCGATTATGATATCCGGCCATTCCCAGTTCTATTGAATGTCGTTTCAGTGAATTGTGAATTTTTACGTTTATTTATTCCACTCTTAAAAAGACTGTCCACCGAGAGAAAGAGCTATTCGGGATATTATTTACGTTCTACGACCCAGTATAGGTAAGATCTACGCATGTTTACGTAATCTTTGTGACAGAACGAAGAACAGATTTGGGGGGGGGGGGGTGTTTACGGAGGTAAAAATATAAATATTGGGGCACATGAAGAGCTTCTTTGGGTACAGTTGGATTAGTTGGGAACGAAATTGACCTTACGAAAACATGTTTATTTATGTTCAGTGGTAATATGATCTTGAACACCGTATCAATTATAGACCTACATTGTACACTTGTTTCGAAATAGCATTCATTGGATTTGAGCAGGGCATGTCCTTTAACACTTTATTTAAATCGTTCTAAGTACAAAAGCTGGCACGAGTCGACCTTTGAATAAGCCAATTAGTATACATGCATGCAGCTGAAATGGTAGTGATTTGATGGGGAAAAAAAAACCCCAACATCCTGGGACGGTTAAATATATGTGAACTTGCGTTTTCATGTTTTTGTTTTTATGAAGATTACTTTATACGCTATAATTATCATTTAAATACACAAAAAGTAGATATAAATTGAACCGACATTAATAAAAAAATTGTTTAATTTGAGCTCTTTTAAAGAATGCAGTTTGTAAATGCGGGTTTTGATACTTGCGTATAAAAAATTGAAGAACAATTGTTTTAAAGATAATTAAAGAAGAGAAAAATATATATGCTTTACATGTACCAAATTATTCGTAGATTTAGCAGAATAATGCACTGCATAGACAGAAAACACGTGATCATAATAAAATGAAATAGTGGGTTCCATATATATTACCGTATTTGTCGGCAAAATATCAGTGAACATTTATTCCTTTATGAATGCTCGTAAACATGGTAGATTATCAGATTGATCTTAAATTCTCGACACATGCTTTGAGTAGACCACGTTCATTTATCAAGTTCAGAGCTTGTTATCCTATCGTATCGATCGGGTAGCTGTCCTCTATTCATGTTTTTCAAGCACGAAGTTACTTCAACAAATGTGACATTATATACCAGGCAGTAATTAAACTGCGTGTTCTCAAAGGACATCGAACGTTTGCCTACATATATAAGTAAATAAATCAGTAATACCAAATTAATAACCAATATATTAACATGCAAAAGGAAATGCCTCATGGATCATAACATTATTATTACGTCAGAATGTGTACACAGACTTTTAAAAAAGGTTTATGATATAAAACACGTTAATTTAATATGGTAAATAATTATTACGCTATTAAATGTTTCATTGAAGTCAAATTGAGTTGAAAATCTTTCTAATGATACGGAGACAGACAATATTGTCTCGAGGAAGGAAAATGCACTATGTCATCAATGTTTGGTTTTTTTTTAGGGAATTATGCTCTTTTAATAGGAAAATAAATAAGAAATGATCCCCGGGTCTACAAATTCAAAAGTTAACATTTCTAATAACGATAAATGATTTCTTACAGTATATTTTTTTCTTATGCATGTGATATTTATTATTATTATACTTTCATGTTTAATACTGAAATCTGATTGGTTTAGACGCAGTTGACAATCCGTTCCCTTTCCCTCAGCGTTAGCAACACGCTTGGCAACGGGCCGATATAGAACGAATTGTTACATGCGCGTAAATTATGCGCGTATAATTCGCCGTTAAATTTACGTCATTTCTATATAAAAGCAGTAAAATTTTCTCTAAAATTAAGACATTCAGTATAATAAAATAAATAGTGCCTGTTTGGGAGGGTACCCTCCCAAACAGGCACTTTTTATATAGTATAACATTGATACTCTATTTTGTAATTATAATCTCTGTATACTGTTGTATAATGGAGTTCAGATCTACATGAAGGAATAACTCAATCTAAACGCAGAGCTCTAACTTAATAGTTTTTCATTTTAGCGATTATAAAAGTATATTTTATACCTGAATTTCAAATCAATCGTCATTTTATCTCATCAGACCTATTGAATATTTTGTAATTCTAATTCTATTTTCTGTTTTTCTGCTCAAGAATATTTTACTTATTTAGTCTGAAGTTGCCAAAAATATGCACTTTAAATTCTTTATTGTGAATATTTCACAGATGATTAAAAAAAATCAAACATACTGAGCTATTACTTAAACTCACATGCAGTATGATTTTTATAAAGTATTTTATACTTTCATTATTAAAACAGACATTAGCATTGCATTTTTTTTTTTAAATAATGCGTGTTTGCTTTTTGCTAATGCACGACTGGGTACTCCCAATTTTAAAAGATTTTAATGCATTATTATCGCAAGGGGAAAAAAATCAATGAACATTTCTGCAAAAACTCTCCTCAACATTAGATCTGATATTTACCTATATGAACTAATACTGTGATTGGTATTGGGAATATTTTATTCGCACATGTTTCGTGAATTCTTCCTTTATGGCTCACTTGATTATTGAGAATGCACGAGTATATATATTGATTTTGTGCAAAGTCCAAGGGATTGAGGTTTTTTTCCCTACCATTCTTTTACGTCTCTCCTCCCCCCCCCCCCCAAGCATATTTGTCTTTAAGATTTAAACGAAACAGATTGAACATTTTTGGGCATTTAATAGCTGTATATACATGTATGCTAGGAGAAAATCATAAAAAAAAATCGTACTATGGCCAGATTTCGATTGAATATAAAAAAAAAAGCAAAAATACACACCACACAGTGGAAAGCAAGAATGTGTTTCGATATATATCAAAGCAATTCCAACCTGCGTTTATGTCTATAACGAGAAAGCAAAATAAAGCAAAGTAAATCTCTAGATCATTTAAGAGCCATCCGCTATTGAATAAAAGAAGTTTAAGTTTTTTAAAACATTTCAAAGTGAATGGATTTTGTGATCCAACATTTGAAGGCGATCTACCAAACCACCAAAAGCCTTTAAAAATAGACAATAAATCCCTGAAGAATTAGGATTGACATTTTATATCAGATGAAAGAATTGTACATGTATTTACTTTGTTTTGAGAAATCGAATGATGAAGGGTGACGGGAATGCAAGATAATATATAATTTCAATTATCTTGTTTACTAACTCAAGTTGTTAACCTTCATCGCCCATGAATTATGAATAATTCACGGAGTTTGATAATTTTTTTTATCAAATTGCTACGAATTACGTGATTGAGACCGGTCGTCAATGTTGGCGATCGAGTGACGATGGCATTTACTCCTTTAAAATGGCGATGTTTTCCTGTCGCAAAACTATTTTTTATATAAAGAATCAATGCATTTTGACAATATTTGAACTTGATGGTTTTCATACCGCCCTGACATGTAACAATGACGCAAAGCGCAGATGCCATTAGTTATGTAAAAATCAAAGGCTTGAAAGTAATGGATGTCTCTATCAATTACGAAATGTTAAAGTTCGGATGACTATTTAATTACATATTAACAATTTTGTTTGATATTGAAAATTACTGTAATCCATGGGTAGAGAGAGAGAGAGAGAGAGAGAGAGAGAGAGAGAGAGAGAGAGAGAGAGAGAGGGTGTGTGTGTGTGTGTGTGTGTGTGTGTGTGTGTGTGTGTGTGTGTGTGTGTGTGTGTTTGAATTTTGTCAGCTTCCAATATCATCCGATTAAGCAAACATTTGAACATTTATTTAGATTTCTGAATCTGTATTCAAAATAACGTATGATGGAAATCAATAATCTATTTAGACCAACAAAAATGGGTTGTGCAGCCTCCTCAGAAGCTAAGAAGACGGGCCCAGAGTATGGTCAGTATAGCATGCTGGGTAACTACCACCAGAAGAAGGAAGAGCCGGTGCCCCAGCAACAGACCAATGGGGGCCCGCCCGCTGCCCCCGTGGACGACCAACTGTATCATACGGACACGGAAGATGAGGTAAGTAGGTCACTCGAAATAAAACACATATAGTTTATATATTTAACATGATTTTTTGTGGTTCTCACACTACACCAAGTTGTCAGAATTTTCAGGCATACATGTAATTAGGCAAAAAAGTTTATTCATATAATGTAGATGAAAATATAAATGACTTTATAGTTAAGTTTCAAGATAAGAATAAAGCTCAAATGGTAAATGCTTCTTTGGAAATTATAAAGTAAACGTTGATATGAGAAAAAAAAAATCAAAATACACTCATGATGATTTACAAGATAATCAGAAATGGAATCGTAGATGAAACAAGTAGATTTAATGTGAACAGTTAAGACAAAAAGATCTTTCTGATATAATGTTGTTCATAAAAGTGATTTACATTTTATATTTATGTTAAGTTAATTCTCACAGTTATTTGAATTTATAAACAAAAGGAAGCATTTCAACGAGTGTAAAATTTTATCCCATTTATAGGACAACAATAGATTGACGCCGCCGCCTCCAGTGGCTGATCCAAACAGCAAAACACAAGAACAAGTGCAGAAGCAAGAGGAAGTGCCTCCACCAGTGAAAAAGGAAGAAGAAGTACCTCCACCAGTGAAACAGGAAGAGGAAGTACTTCCACAAGAGAAAGAGGAGGAGGTAATACCCCCACCAATAGAACAGAATGAGTCCTCTGGAATGGAGGAGCAGGAAGAACATGAACAAAATAGAGAAAAGGGAGATTTTTCTGAGAGGGCCATGCTTGCGGCCGGAGGTGATCATGGAGGTCGGCAAACAGGGGTGGATGTTGTAATTAGCCGAGATGAGATAGAACGTTTCAGCAGCCCTGGTATGTAGACCCTTTTAAAATATGCTGCATTGTTGTTTATCGTTTATAATGCCGTATATCCGGTAATTTTCGCGACGATCTAATTTTAATTTTTTTTTTTTGCGATTACTTTTATACGTCGCAAAATATAAATTACGCAGAGATTAATATGCCCGGCTTGTTGACTGTTGTAATAATTTTTTTTAATTCTCAAAAAATGACCGACGGAAATCAAATTTACCGCTTTTTTTGCCTGTTTTGTGACATTCACCCCCATCCCCGTGTGTTCGTTATTTTCTACATGTGTATTTGCAAATTGCAAATTTAAGTTGATAAGAGTATACGCTATATGGTTGATTTTGGGAATGTTTATCTAGACACTGACTCGATCACGTTTTTTTTTCTCTTTTAAAAGGGAAGATTGGTAAGTGAAAATATGGTCAATGGACGATTTCTCGTTACACTCATTCTAACCTTCATCTACTTTGAAATATAAGAACAGTGTTGTATCGCATGATAATCTGACCTTAGGATCATGAAGCATTTTTAGACTTTTAAAAGTCCAAATTTCAGTCATTTATAACATTATAATTTGTCATAAATTTACGCTTAAAATTTGTAATTATCAACATAGAGACACATTTAAAAAAAAAGCATTTCATTTTTTTGATGTATTTAACCACAATGACAATAAGACAGTGTACAAGTTTTGGCTGAAGTGTAAGACTGCTTCATGGTCCTGGGGCCTGGCCCCACCGTCACCAAATTTTCAAATCCCTCAACTCAGTCCTCAATTCAAATCCTTATAAGAAAAGTGCTTTGATTTGAGGTCAAAACTTAGACTTGAGGCCGAGTATTGACTTGAGGAAAGTTGGCGACGGCGGGGCCTGGTCTTTAGTCTTTTTTTTCTGACTATCAGTATTTTACTATAGAAATGTCGTAAGTGCATGAATTGGGAATTATCCAATACTTTAGAAAATTGGTAAATTTGAGTAAGCATATCCGGTTTTAACAGTTATATTTACAGAACGTGGGGGTTTCCCGCCAATATTTCATGCGGATTTCAAGTACACATTCCGTATACAGTATATTCAGAGAAAGAATGGCTTTCGTTATAAAAGTTGATTTTTCATAAAACCACAGGGCCAAATATTATAGTTTGTGAACTAAGTTCTTTGACGGGCTTTTTGGGGCAATACTATTTATCACGTCAATGTTCATAGGGAATTGCTGTCTGACATTCATAGTATGGAATTTAACATCTAATTGATTTGAGGATTCGCAAGGGTAATCTAATTCAGCTAGTTTTTTTATTTATTTTATTAACCTTTACCATATATACCTTGCTAGAGCGAAATGGGCTTAAATTAACACATTTGATAATGGCCAATTAACAAAAGGTACTGTACTTTCCCAATAAAACGTCGGATTTTTTTTCCTTTTTAAAAAGGTAAATGATGGGTAAAATATGCATGCGAGTGTAAACAAATTCAAACTAATTGTTAATGGCATTAATTGAATGTAATAGTAAGCAGTTATCTAAATTAGTGTTTTATTATAAGACAACATTACTTGTTAAGTCCCTTGGAATACAAGTCTCCATGGCTCATTTTAAATTGAGTAACTATTAAAGTGGGTATTAGGTTAATGGTTTATTATGATGAAATTTCATTTGAAATTCGGCTTCTTTTATCTGAAAATATCATATAACTGGTGTTTTTGGAAGCCCCCCCCCCCCCCCCACTTTTTTTTTGCAGGCTCAAAATCTTTTCGTTTTGTCTTTCAAATAAATGGATTATCTTTTGCAGTTTTTGCTGGGTTTTTTTTTTTGCAGTTTCTGCATTGGTAACATTCAAAATAATTAAGCCCAGCATAAAAACAACCATCAAAAAGTCCAGTTCAAGTATATGGTATTTAACAAGGTGTATGATATGTACATGTATGTAAGAGCTAGAATTTTCAGTATTAAAATAACAATTTCTCTGTACGTATATTTGTTATTTGCTATAACTATACTCATTAGATTTAATAATCTGTTACTCCAGCTAGTAAAATAATACTATTATAGATTTTTCATTTTTTGAGTTCAGAATTAAAATTTCCTAGGCTTATATTTTTTGCATGAAATAACCACGGTATGAAGCAAGAGGGTGAAAGTACAGTCGGAAATCGACAGTCATTCTAGCTTACTGACCGTGGGCCAACTCTTTAAATTTTTCTCGCTCTCATAAATAAACATAATCTTATTTACATAGGCTTCTTCACACATTCGTGAAGGAAATCTTACATACAAGTATACTGTTATTTTCTTACGCATTTATCTATTAAAACGGCATGTTTACTAACATGATCGCATATATATTTCATGTCTTAAATAAAACTGAAGAGTTTCGCTTCATAAAGAATTAAGAATAATCAGAAATGAAGAAAAGTAATGAGTTTGCCCACTATCATAAAGAGTATGCGAGACTGGCCGTGGTTTTCCGACGAGCGGTTGATATGAGTCTGATATTCTATTGATTCAACATTTGATTACAATAATAGATGTCAAACGTAATGTAAATCTATCTCGAAACCAACCTACTTTAATTAGGTCATATATACTTTGCAAGAAACATTTTTACGTTTAGTTATGGGTTCAAAACACATTATCTCATTTTATTGGAAAAGTATCGCAACTGCTTCATGTACCTTCTTTATTACCAAATTGCATCACCTTTTATAATTTCAATTTTCATTTTATAATACGTTTGTATTTTGACATAAACGTTAACGGTATACACATACTTGCAGAACCTCCAAAGTTTGGAGAGCAATATGTTCAAAATGACTTGGGTCAGTTTGAGATGCACATGGACTTCCGGTCCAATCCGGAAGAATTCGATTACGAAGTTCGTCCGGAAGTGTCTCCCGGTCAACTGTACACCGACGAGGAATTCGGCCTGACAGTTGCCATGGGAAAGGAGCACAACCGGAAGCCTTTGGAGTGGAAACGTCCGCCGGTAAGTGTGTAGTTAGTTGCAAGACGTACCTCAGTTTTGTGTGATTCAGAGATATTTCGGGCTCTTACCACTTTCAGACCGTATTGATCTCCTAAAAAGAAGAGCTCTATAAATGTATTAAGATATAGGAAAATATGTAAGATTTAAAGATAAAATAAATCATAAGATTTATACTAAAAATTAGTTTACAGCTTTAAAAATCATATCTAAATATTCAAATCAGATCTGATGGCTAATGTGTTTTCTACCGAGTCTCCTCAAGTACACGCCCACCTTTTGATGATTTTAAAATGCATAATCATAGAGGCATTGAGTAAGATACGTTTGTCTATTTTTACTTAAATCTGATTATGAGCCAAATTTTGGGTGCAGTTATTTATAAACGTTTACCCGTACCGCATATAAAAAACAACATATTCCATTTTAAATTTGTATGCTCCAAAAAAAAACCCCTGCATTAACAGGTTCTGAGAATCATGAGAAACATATTCTACCTCGTAAACATTGATTGTCAATCGTTGACAAATGTACAATAAACCGTCAGTGGTCCAGTTCTAAATGAATCTCAATAGAGATATATGTTACCAAACAGATACTTTACCCGTATTACATTTGGCTGTGTATTATATTTAGCGTTTTGGGCGAAAACGGCGTCCGCTTAATCAAGTACATCGCAAAATGTAAAATATATAAGTAGATAAATAAGTACATTGAGAAATGGGCTACATCAAATCAACGCTAACTAGTTGTAAAAACATATTTCGCCAAATATCATACACGCTAAAAAAAAAAAAAGTACGTTTACAGTACTTAGTCGATTATTTAATACCTTTTCTCGTGTTATTTTACAGGAGTTCGCCAGTAGTCCCTGTCTGTTCTCTGAGGGTACCACTCGCTATGACATCGGTCAGGGATCTATCGGTACCTGCTGGTTCCTGTCCTCCGTGGCTAACGTCGCCGACAAACCCAAACTTCTTCGCAGGGTAAGAACATGGCGGAGTTTTAACTATATATGAAAAAACTTAGTCCTCTCTATTGTATAATTATCCTAAATTTGTTGTGTCAAGAGCCGTCAGTATTCTTTTTGTTTTTAAATTGAAAAAAAAATGAGTTAAAAATATTGTATTATTTTTCACTGGTAAATTTCTTTTTTGAAGGTCACAGAAATTTATACCATTTATGTCGTTTTAATAAATACAAGAATTGTTATTAATAATACCTCGTTTAAGGTTTATTTTTTAAATGAGTAATTAAAATTTATAGATGTTTCAGAAGGGATGTCTCTAAATACTGGAGTATGAATACTAGTAACTCAAATAGAAGAATTTCCAATCATTTTTCAGATCATTCCAAGTGACTCCTACCCCGTGGGTTCACCGAACTATGACGGTATCTTCCACTGTCGATTCTGGCGCTTTGGTATCTGGGATGACGTCTTCATTGATGATTGTCTGCCAATCATTTACGGAAACAAGATTTACTCCGCCCACTCTAACACAGACCCCAACGAGATGTGGGTGGCCCTGCTGGAGAAAGCTTTTGCAAGGTGAGCATTGCCAAACTGGACGAATATCAATAGTTTTGAGCATTACAAATTGGGAGAAAAAATATAGTTTGTGATAGTTTTCTGAATTTTCATTGTTCGAGCATTCTGGTTAAGGGTGGGACTGACTTAAAAATCGAAGAATATGTTTGATTATGAATATTGATATCAAAACCATTCTTAGGATTTCTGAAAATCCCCAAAACTTTTCTTTTCGGAATGAAAATAACTTTCATTGCGTCTTTTAAATTAAAAAAGATAGGCATGTTTGGTTGTAACTCTTCTACTCTTTAAAAAGACATCAGATTTTTTTTTTAAAAAGTTTGCCAATATATAAATTAAAAAAGGGTATTGAAATACATTCATAACTAGCATATATCATTGCAATATTTCCACTACCCGTTTCCATAGGATGTATGGAAGTTATACAGACGTGAGTGGGGGCATGGCGTCCGACTCCTACATGGCGCTCACAGGGGGCGTGCCGGAAGATATCAACCTCAGAGAACTAAATATGGAGCCTGACCAACTCCACACGCGTGTCAGGAACGCCCTCTCCTCAGGGGCTGCAGTCACGTGTAGCGTGCCGGTAAGTGTTACAATTGATGAACACATAGTTTTTGCTAATAATTTAAAATATTTAAAATATTGTGAGATTTTTTTGTAGCATTTAATGAAAGATGTTTTATGAATGTACATTTACTATATTGACACATAGATGAACACTTGTGTGTACTTGATTTTTACAAATCGATATCTCAATTTCCTTCTTTAGGGTGAATTTGATGGTCAACATGGACTTGTCGGGGGACACGAGTATACTCTGACCGGAGCCGTCACGGTAAGGTTTATCAATTCGAATCTCCCGCTTATAAGAGAGATAACTCCCACTGGGTTGAAAAACTAAGTATACCAAGTGAATATAATAAATTTGCATGCATTTGGATTTGGAAGCGTAACTTTGAATCACACCAGGTCGCAAAATTAGCGAAATGTTGATATATTTTCTAGGCAAACGGAGTACCGTTGTTCCGGGTACGAAATCCATGGGGTAACACCGAGTGGACGGGGCCATATTCTGACGGGTAATATAAAGTTTACATCATGATACATGATACATGTAATAGCAAACACGGCAACCCATATAATAAATAAAAGAAATAAATAATACATCGTATCTTTAATCTTAATATTCAGATAAAAAGAATCTTTGTTGAAGGGATAAAATTTAAAAATATATATTATTCAATGATATCAGTGAGACATCATTCTTTCACAAAATCTTACTTTAGTATACGTATCGTTAAACTTTTCAAATATTGATTTTTCTTTAAATTTTTATTAAGGACACTTGATATCGTCCGCTGTTTGTAAAAACCTTAAAATTGCCCTAGCAAATTGTTTACCTCTGAAACTGTTCTTCCTCTTGCTATTTTAACAGGAGTCCGGAATGGCAGAGTATTCAGGGTATCATTGAGGGACCAAACAAGGATGACGGCGAGTTCTACATATCACTTGAACACTTTCTTCACTTCTTTAGTACCCTAACCATATGCAGCATTACCCCGGACTTTGACAGCGATGGATCATCCGATTCTCTCAGTAAGCTTCACTACCAAGAGTTGTCGTTCCTAACTCCCATAATGCACAGTTTGTTTGTCCTCGCTCCTAATTAATTAACTATTTTATGTGATTTCTTTTTTATTTCCTGAGAACTTTGAAAATAAGTTGAGCACAAGTACAACCAGACCACGTTTCGGTTTTCTATTATTCTTGTAATGTGTAATGGATTGTTTAATGTATAATTGTATAATGTAAAGTATGCAATGATGCCTGATCGAATGTCGTCATCTCTCACAGAATACTGTACTTGTGTGTACGGTAAATGGCAGGGAGAAGAAGCAGGCGGATTCCGAAATAAGACAGACAATCCCAAGTTTCAGTTTGAAGTCGACCAACAAAGTAAGAGGAAGGACATTTATTTAATTTATTTTAATTTTCGTGCGATTTTTATTTTCATTATCGTATGCAGAGGTTTTTTTTTCAATTTCCGTGCATTTTCTATAGATGCAGAATTTTTTTTTTTGTCAATTTCCGACTTCATTTACAGTGTGTTTAGCATATATTACAGAACAGTTGTTTTTTGCGATGATTAACGTCGAAATCCTACCAACACACAGGATAATAGAAATATGATGATACTAACCTTCCGTATTGGATTCTTTTTAAAGGCGTGGATCAGAATGGGAGTGTTCCATTTGTTGTACAGATCATCCAACGTACCAAACAGAGGAAAGCTAAAAAACTTAGCATACGGGCCGACTTATACCGGGTAAAAATATATTTAATCTATCTATCTATCTATCTATCTATCTATCTATCTATCTATCTATCTATCTATCCTGTGCTGTTTAAACTCCTGTCGATATTTTTTCACTCATATTTCAATTGACATCATAAGTTGAATCATAAAAACAGTCGGAATTCGCAGTGCCAATTAAATTCTATAAACAGTTAAATCATAATAATTTATTTTATATCTGTACACTTTCTTAGGTTTTGGACAATAGTTCTAATGACCTCGTTGTTCTACAAGAAGAAGGAATTCCCAGCAAAAATAACAACTATCGCGGGGACGCCCAGACTTCCTTCCGGTTTTCCCTCAAACCCGGAAAATACGTCTGTATTCCTTCAACCATGAACGAAGGCCAAGAACGAGAATTCATGCTCCGCTTGTACAGCGCTGGCCCGCTAGGGGGCGTAAAGTAAAAACACAATATTTTAATAATTTCTCAATAGAACGTTTCCTATTTGCAAGAGGAAAATCTGTTCATCATAAAAAAAATAAGATTTCTCGATTTTGAATTTTCGTAATTTAATTTTTGTTTATTTCTTCCTTATGCAAAAGAAGCCTTTTTGTCCTATGTACATGTATATTATATTTTGTAAAAATATACTGGAAAATTGTAAACCTTAAACTTGGGTTGATAATTTAAAAAGTAACCGTTTGAACATTGAAAAAGGTAATATATACAACATTGGAATTCGCCCAGTCTTTAATTCGCCCGCTGACAACGAGGGCGAATGGGGCGAAAATAAAACGAGGGCGAATATTTCCCTGCATACAGTATTCAAAATTTTAATTCAGGAAAATAGACTCTAATGAAGTGACGATTATGAACTGCAGCGGGGAAGATGCTGAAAATTACAGTAAGTATAATGTGCATGTAATTACAGGTATACATAGCTTAATATCTTGTTTACGTGAATATTTTTTGTGAATTTCACTTTTTTTTTTTATTTTGAAATCTAATGGAATATCATGAATTTAATTTGTTTTAAAATTTCATGTTTAATATATTTTGTTTGTTAGTGGGCTCTGCTAAAAGCAGAGTCCTGGTTGTAGGCAGGCAAATCGCCAAAGTTACTATAAATAGCACAGCTTCAAAATTACACAAAAAACCGAACAGCGTCAAAGTAAAAGCTTCCGCTAACCCAAATAGTTACACACAGAGAGCCATGTTTTTTGAAATGTATTGTGGTTTTTTTTTTGTGGTGGGGGGGGGGGGGGGGGGGGAGAGGTTGCGAATAAATTTAGCGAAGAGTGGTTGTTTTCTTATTAATTACGTGTTTTAAAAAGAAGACTTATAGTATGGATTTTTGACACATACAATGCGCATGAATTTCCATGAACTACTTTACAAAGCATTGGTATTCGGCTGCATATCGAAGAAATAAGGAATTGAGTTTATAACGCTTGTTTCAAAGTGCAATTCACCGTTGATTTTTTTCTACTAGACAGACATATTTTTGCTAATAGCCGCTTTTAAAATTTATATATATATAGTCACTATCTGACGCTTTGCCGACATTAAAAGCACATGAGAGAGAGAGAGAGAGAGAGAGAGAGAGAGAGAGAGATTTTGTCAGTCTTTACAGCACAATGTGCATCTAACACATCAAAAGAGCCCGGCTTTTAGTACTTCACTACTTTGATTTGTTTTTAGACAGTGTGAAATGTCTCACGGGTCAATGGAAGGCAGGGTCAAATTCAGGAGGACAGGTGTCACACAGGACGTTCAGTAACAACCCACAGATCCAGATTGACATTCCAAGTAAGAGAGAGAGAGAGAGAGAGAGAGAGAGAGAGGTGGAGGGTGATATAAAATATTAATAATGACATGTTTTCTTCACTTTGCAGTACCTTTACCTCAAGACTTGCTTATAAACATTTTACCCATTTTTATCAATGGGTGCTTTATTACATGAACTGTTATCATCTTTTAATCTATAGGTGACGAAAGCGTGAAATTCCAGTTAATGGCGGATTCAGAGGAACCTTCATATCCAATTGGCTTAAAGCTTTTCAAGGTACTAAGTGATCCTACCGGTATTTTGTCCAATCAAACAACCTTGTATTAAAGTTTTTATCCTTTGGAATAAAAAAAAAATAGAAACGTTTGGTACATGCATGCTGTGAAATAATCATAATTTGGTGTAATATAATAATATCGCAGATCTTGCAAATACACCTTGTTATAATCTGATCCCAGCATATATTGCCACACTTACTGTCAGATCAAAATTTCAAAGAAAATCACCCCATCAAATTAAACGTTAACATCTGTTACTTTTACTATATTAAAGCAGTCCGTAAAAATCGCCCAAAAGAATAAGCAATGAAATGAAGTCACTTTTGTTTCTGCGCAGCATTGCAATAAATTAAACAATCTTACCTTTATACCTGTTCTTCATAGTTCTCTGGAGAGACAGTTCCCCTGGACATAGACTGGTTGTACGAACACTACAGTAACGCCGTACGGACGACGGACGGAGATGACGGGCCGTTCATCATGGGAAGCTCCGCCCCCGCTGTCTACTCCTTGGAGGCGGGGTCATACGTCTGCCTGCTCCACATGGACGAACCTGACACAGAGAAACGGTTCGCCCTGGTCATTAGGTCGCAGACACCACTAAATAATATCGAGTAAGTGTATATATATTCAAATTATCTTTTTAATAAAAGTATTTGATAAATATTGTATGTATACTTTTAAAGAATTTAAATGCTTGAAATAATTTTAAATTAGGTTGAACGAAAACTCTGTTGTATACGTTATAGGCGCAAATACGTGGTCACAATATCTTGTTTGTTTCATTATCACCGTACACATGTATTTTGGATAGAAATTGAACGTACATGTAACCAGAGTGCTTCAGTCAAAATTAATGTTCATGTTAACGTTTTTATTCAGTAATTGGATATCTGTTAATTTAAGTGTTCAAATCATTCTTGATTTAACATATTTTTTAAATTTTTTTTTTTAGACCACACCAGATGGAATGACACCAATAAAAGACGAAATGAAAGTACTCGCTTCTGAGACATGATATCCATGTAACTTTCTATGTGACCTCTGAACTCTCATGGCAGTTAGTCTGAAGGATGAACCAGATCGAAATGTTATATCATTATCCCGTAAAACCAATTTCATCGTATTGTATTGTTACTTTTTCATTTTTTTAAAAAGAATTCTGTCAATAACTCACAAAATATGCATGTACGTTGTAGTTAGTATAAGTTTATTCATAAAGGTTATACGAAAGCCCAATGAAATGACTTTATGATTAAGACTAGACAAACGCGAAACCATTAGTTTCAATATGCATCAAAATAGACGATCAAAATGTAAGCTTGGATGTATTTCTAAGAAATGGAGATTTAGCATTAAGTTTGCTGAATGGCAGAGCTTCATCCTGTTTCCTGTTTGTATGTCAGAGTTTCATTATGAGATGATGAAAGTTCTGAAATTACAAATCAATCTAAAGAGATCATTTTTGGGTTGGTTTTTTTTTATTTTTTTTTTTTATTTTTTTTTTTTTTTTTAAGTTTATCATTCCATTTTGTTCAAACAAAAAATGAATACTTCATCAATATTTCGTTTGTTTGAAATAACACAACATTAACGATGTTGTCTCATCAAAAGCAAATCTGTGATATTATTTTGCTGTTTATAGATGGTAGTATTATTTGTTTGTTTAGTTTTTCCCTTGATTTTTAATTTTTTTTATTTCGTCAAAAATCTGTTCTTATGCTTCTTGTTTTTTGTTTTCTGCAATCATGTGTATATATATTTATAAATTCACTTTTTAAAGTTTTTTTTAGTTTGTTTATACTTTTACATTATATGAGGTTATTCTCAAAATGTTTTTTTTTTTAATCCAAGACCACCATTTTGCTTTTTTTACTACTTTTATATTTATATTCTTTATTTTATCTCTCTTTTATGATTATTGATTAATGTATATAATTTATTGTACCAATTTATGTTTTTTTTTTCATATCAAATTGGGAACACTTGTTTAGCCTTTTGATATTCAACATAGTTCACGCATATATATTTCATATGCATATAGAAACGTGCACATCAGGTACACGAAGCTACGTGGAGAACATCTTCGCTAGCCAAGGGTTTCTAGTGGGGAGCGGTGCGGATCAGAAACCCTTGGCTAGCGAAGATGCGTGGAGAAAAAAAAATCTTTTAGAATAGGATCGGCCTTATTATTTTGGTTTTTGGGGGGTTTTTTTTGGTTCAATTCCAAAACATTTATTCCAGAATAATACTAGTTTATACATTGTAATATTTAAAGTTAAGCTTCTTTAATTTCTATGTAAATAGAGCTCACAATCAGCATTATATATATTTATGATATTTATATTCATTGTTACGGAAGATGAATGTTTTGCTTTACTTAAGCTAGTATTTATATATTTATTAATTGAAATATATCTTCTATTATTATACGTACATGTACTGTATTTGCATTTTATGAAAGTATTTTCCGTACATCTCACAATCTCTGACTAACCATGACATATATACTTGAACTAACTTATTGTTTTTGGTGACATCACCAAGAATGACGTATTTATATTTTTGTGACTTTTGGATAGTACTAGTATACAGTTTCAGTATCTTTCTTGATACCTGTAAACTGACTATGCTTACCTATCAATCTGTCTCTACTTATAAAAGTTATCTGTTCTCGTCTTTACAATAAAATGTCAGAATCTTTGATATTCTCTCCCTTTATCTCTATGCATGTTTGCGTGTTGTTAATTTACATATAAAAG
>WFKH01002636.1:26622153-26652764 GCA_016163765.1 Magallana hongkongensis | reverse complement strand
TTTTTAAAGATTTTCTCTATATATTCCTATGTAAAAATTCATCCCCCATTGTGGCCCCACCCTACCCCCGGGGACCATGATATAAA
Source organism: Magallana hongkongensis (assembly GCA_016163765.1). Lineage (NCBI taxonomy): Eukaryota > Metazoa > Mollusca > Bivalvia > Ostreida > Ostreidae > Magallana > Magallana hongkongensis. Next base: position 26,652,678 of record WFKH01002636.1, on the reverse strand, counting down.
TAAACTTGAATCTACACTATCTGAGGATGCCTGTGCTCAAATTGGAGCATTTCTGGCCCAAAAGTTTTTGAGAAGAAGATTTTTAAAGATTTTCTCTATACTCAGTAAATTCCTATGTAAAAAGTCATCCCCCCATTGTGGCCCCACCCTACCCCCGGGAATCATGATTTGAACAAACTTGAATCTACACTATCTGAGGATGCTTCCAATTTGAGCTTTTCTGGCCTAATAGTTTTTGAGAAGAAGATTTTTAAAGATTGTTTTCTATATATATTATGTAAAAATTCATCCCCCCATTGTGGCCCCACATTTACCCCCGGGGACCATGATTTAAACAAACTTGAATCTACACTATCTGAAGATGCTTCCACTCAAATTGGAGCTTTTCTGGCCTAATAGTTTTTGAGAAGAAGATTTTTAAAGATTTTCTCTATATATTCCTTTGTAAAAATTCACACACACCCCTCCCCATGGTGGCCCCACCCTACCCCCGGGGACCATGATTTAAACAAACTTGAATCTACACTATCTGAGGATGCTTCCACTCCAATTTGAGCTTTTCTGGCCTAATAGTTTTTGTGAAGAAGATTTTTAAAGATTTTCTCTATATATTCCTTTGTAAAAATTCACCCCCCCCATTGTGGCCCCACCCTACCCCCGGGGACTATGATTTGAACAAACTTGAATCTACACTACCTGAGGATGCTTCCATACAAGTTACAAAATTTCTGGCCAAATAGTTTTTGAGAAGAAGATTTTTGAAAAATACCTACAAATTTTAAATAATTCTAAATTATCTCCCCTTTAAAGAGGGTGTGGCCCTTCATTTGAACAAACTTGAATCCCCTTTACCCAGTGATGCTTTGTGCCAAGTTTGGTTGAAATCTGCCCAGTGGTTCTGGAGAAGAAGATGAAAATGTGAAAAGTTTACAACGACAACGCCGACGCCAAGGCCGACGACGACAGACAACGGACAAATTTTGATCAGAAAAGCTCACTTGAGCTTTCAGCTCAGGTGAGCTAAAAATCAATACATTAAAAAACTAAATAATTTATAAAGCATATATAAAATCCAATTGTAATATAATAGAGCAATTATGTTGACTTTCAAAATACATGTAGGTAAAATAATCTCGAAGGGATTGAAAAAAAGCGTAGGCATAATCGATAAATTTAAAGTACACACAACATTCGATCTTCCATGGTGTAATCTTACACAGTCAACCAAAATCATCGATAAATTAATCACGTACAGTATATCAATGTATTAGCAGTTCGACCTAATTAAGGAATAAGGAATCATTCTTTGAGTATTATAAAGGCATCTTTATGATCGGGGGCGTGATAAAAGTCAATAAAGCCCGAATCAAGGGCTTCCTGATAGGTTTGATCACACACGACCATAACGATTACCTCACAATATTAATGATTCATTGTTAGTTATATAAATAATATTTACCCGGTATAAGTCGGCCCGTATGCTCAGTTTTTGCGCTTTCCTCTGTTTTGTACGTTGGATAAGCTGAACAACAAATGGAATGATTCCGTTTTGATCAACGCCTTTAAAATAAATAGAACCAGCAATTTTATGTTAGGGACATTTTCTTATCTGTTCACATACATTTGATCTGCTATGCCATTTTAAACTTAAAGTTTATTTGAGCAAAACATTTGTTTTTAAGCACCTATCAATAATTGCTCTGTATATTGTGCATATATATATCCTTGCAATCACCATCTTGGAACTGTAAACTAGATTTATTTCGTTCAAATTATTTTTTCTGGTTTAATCTCTTCTCTTATATTTGCCCCCCCCCCCCCTTACCTTGTTTTGAATAAATCATTCTTAAGAAAAGTAAGCAAAGAAGTGGAAGAACATTTGTCTCCCGTTTTCAAACCTTCATTCATAAAAATTGCGTCAATAATACATGTATCTGAATTTCGGACGCTTTTTAGTATCTTTATATGTAATACTTTTACTTTGTTCATCGATTTCAAACTGGAACTTTGGATTATCCGTTCTATTCTCAAATCCGCCGGCTTCCTCTCCTTGCCATTGGCCGTACAGACAGGTACAGTAGTCTGTAAGAGATGACGTCATTTCAATTGCCCATTTTACACACTTGTATAACTTACCTGGTACGACATTATTTAGAAATTAACTTGCAATAGCAGATTCTATTTTCACAACTGTGCTATTCTTAATAACGATTTATATTTATTAAACAGTGACTAACTGAGAGAATCGGACCGTCCGTCACTGTCAAAGTCTGGAGTAATGTTACATATGGTCAGGGTAGTGAAGAAGTACAGAAAGTGTTCCAGTGATATGTAGAATTCGCCATCATCTTTATTCGGTCCTACAATGATGCCCTGAATACTCTTCCATTCCGGACTCCTATAGAAAAAAAACCGAAAAAAAACTACAGAAGTGTAGCGACTAGACCAAATGACTGAATATAAGATTTTTCTAATGGTATCATATTAAAATTTATGAAGGAACATATTATCACGAATTTCTTTTTTTTTTAAATCATTTTTAGAGAAGTTTGATCGTTAATAAAATACCTTTGATCTAAAATAATTAGAAAATCGAAATTAATAATGAAATGATATCTTCGAAAGGCCTTTTTTTTTGGTGTTTCAAGTATGAAGATTTTTTTTCATCTTTAGTTAACAGAATAGAAGAAATTAATTTTTTGCTTTATTTTGCGCCACTTGTTATAGTCTAAATTGTATCTTTTGTTGATTTCAAGAGTGTCCTTCTTACCCGTCAGAATATGGTCCTATCCACTCAGTATTACCCCAAGGATTTCGCATCCGGAACAATCGAACTCCTTTTGCCTACATAAATTATCAGTATTTAGTTGTTTACTATTACTTACATATTACAGATCCAATGTGTTTTAGTGAGAGTTCTCTCTCTTAGAAGCGGGAAATTTGAAATGAAAACTCACTGTGACGGCGCCATTTATTGTGTACTCGTGTGTTCCGAGAAGTCCATACTTCTTGTCAAACGTGCTCTGATGGTCAGAACAATAGAATTATATACAAATAGCATACATTAAATAAATTACAGTATGTACATACATCGTCAGACACCCGTGTGTTTAATTTATGACTTTTGAGTCGATCCTCGGAAATCAAATAAAACGTCCGTGACCTTATAATATAATTGCATCTTCGCTAGCCAAGGGTTTTCGATCCACTCTGCTCCTATAATCAAAACTCGTGCGACGGAATCTTATTGGCTGCGATCGCAGGGAATCTACTAATTGGTGGTGTAGTTTGTTGTTGTTTCATACAAAATATAAATACAATCATTATTACAATTTTTACGCGATTAATAAATAAAATACGATATATAATTACAATTTAATATATGGTTTTTTTTAGTAATTCTTATTTTTTCTTTTTTCACTCGAGCATTTTTTCTAATACCTCTTGTATGAAAAAGACGTATTTTAGCTGCTCAAATTTAAATAAATCGCTAGACGGCGCTGTGCTGTTTCTGTAAGCATTCACTAAATCTGCCAAAGGGTTGTAGAGGAGCAGAGTGGATCGTAAACCCTGGCTAGAGAAGATGCCTTCATTGTAATAAATAGGAACAGCTTCAGGAATTAAAGTGACCTACTATATCTACGAAAATGAATGATCTTAAATACCGATTAAACAACTTTACATAAATCAAATTCTTTTTAAAAGAGAAAAATCAATAACATCTATATGGTAAATACTAAAAAAAGGGCAATAATGGTTTACAACAATAGCCAAGCATTGATTTAAAAAGTGCAGAACTTACTGGGGTGCCACACGTAACTGCAGCGTTCGAATAAAGGGCGTTCCTGACACGTGTGTGGAGTTGGTCAGGCTCCATATTGAGTTTTCTCAGGTCAATATCTTCCGGCACGCCCCCTGTCAGTGCCATGTAAGAGTCGGACGATACACCGCCACTTACTTCTGTGTAACTCCCATACATCCTGAAAAGTCCGTTGAAATTAAAGATTTGAAACAAGCAAGAAGACGACCAGGGACTACCTGTGAAAGTACTGAACCCAACTGGAATGCTACCATAACAGAAGATAGAGACATAGAGCTATGGAAATGAAACGTAATTGCCTTATCATTCTTCTGGTGCTGAAAAAATTCAGGTTAAAGAATATCCATTGTCCTGTTTTTCCAAATGGTTATTACATTAATTAATTTTGTCTGATTTTGTTTCATTTTGCCTGGTTTACTGGATTTGTAAACTATGGTACATAATTAAAATGGAACTGTACACAAATTTAGCACACTAAATATCATGATTAATTGATTAGAAAAATAATGTATCAGAGTTAGTGAGCCTTGAGCTGAATTTGATAACGAGTCTTAATTCTACATTTAATTATAATGATTAATTAGTCTTACCTAGATATATCTAGAAACTAAAGATTGATGAAATGATGATCGAGAAAACCATGAATTCTGATACAATACTGTAAACTAACTTTTATTCGCGTGTGAGAAATTCTCGGAAGTTTAGCAAGAGCCTCGTCGTCGCGAATAATTCTCGCCGCGAATCAGTCCTTTTCGTATAGTTGTTATAACAACAAGAGCCTGGATAGATTAATGATGTCGCGAAACACAGTCGTCGCAAACTTCTGTAGTTTATCCCCAGTTCATCGCGAAATGAAGTCAACGCGAATAAACGTAATTTGGTTAATAAATATATACTGTAAACGTATTACATTTGGCTGTGTATTCTATTAAGCGTTTTGGCGGAATACGGCGTCCGCTAAATCAAGTACATCGCCAAATGTAAAATATATAATTATTAAGTAGATAAATGGGTACATTCAGATATGCGCTAAATCAAATGCACGCTAATTTGTTGAAAAATCGTATTCCGCCAAATATCGTACAGGCCAAATATATGATACGTTTACAGTATTCACCTTGCAAAAGCTTTCTCCAGCAAAGACACCCACATCTCGTTTGGGTCAGTGAGAGAGCGGGCGGAATAGACCTGGTTTCTGTAGATGATTGGCAGATAGTCGTCAATGAAGACGTCATCCCAGATTCCAAAGCGCCAGAACCGACAGTGAAAAATACCGTCATAGTTCGGGGTACCTACCGGGTAGGAGTCACGGGGAATAATCTGAAAAGGACCAACCGAAAACTTTCCGTGTTCTAAATCTGGTCTGTTGATGCTCATCTTCCCAAGTCAAGGTTTTCTTGTCCGCTCCGCTCTACACTCAGCACTCAAGGGTTTATGTAGAGCGAAGCGGATCAGAAACTCTTGACTTGGGAAGTTGGTTGATGCTTGGATTTTGCCCTATGTTTTACAGTGTTTCATGAATTATATTGAAAAGTTAAAAGATTTTGTCTGCCTGTTTAGTATATATTTACATGTACATGTACATGTATATTAATACACGTTGTACATGTATACGTACTTGCATTAAATGAGTAAGGGAACATGATCTCAATTCAGTTAGTACTACATGTATAAGTAAAATATTTTTAAAATATTAAATTATACATGTATATCAGGGTATTTTAAAGAAGATATTGTTTTAAAATGAAAAAAAAATCGTTACATTTAACTGTTATAATAACGATTGCATTTTTTTCTATTTAAAAGACAAGAAACTAAACGTTTTGTTTTTCTTTTAAAAAATTATCAATTTATAAAAAAAATTTGGAAAGACGAAAAGAGAAATAAAATCATAAGATAACGTGTCAATTTCTTTATCAAATGGACCAATACTTCGTCCACGATTTGAAAATTAGTATAGCGTCTGCTCACGGTTTAAAAGAAAAGTTTGTAATAATGATTTCTCTCTCTTGAAGACTCGGCCATTGTCTTACCCTGCGAAGAAGTTTGGGTTTGTCGGCGATGTTAGCCACAGAGGCGAGGAACCAACAAGTTCCAATGGATCCCTGGCCGATGTCATAGCGAGAGGTACCCTCAGAGAACAGACAGGGACTCCTGGCGAACTCCTTAGAATTTGGAATTTAGAATTATCGTGACGAGTTACATGTACAAGTGGTCTACTTATAATAATTGAACAAGCAAGGACCAATTGCAAATTCTACTGGAACAAGTTTTGAGAATAGTTCACAATGCAGTATTAAAGTGAGTCTTTGTTGTTTTTAACGAACTTTTAACAAGATATTTACCTGCTAAGTAAGAGTTTCGGATACCTAAAAGCTTGTTTTCAAATTTGCTGCTCTTTTCAAAACTTTTTTAGTTTGAATATCTCAACAATCGGGTATTCATACCTAAGTATGTCTTGATATACCGGTAACTTCGGTAACTAAAACTTACCTGCGGACGTTTCCACTCCAGGGATTGCCGGTTATAATCTTTGCCCATGGCAACCCACAGGGGAAATTCCTCGTCAGTGTACCATTGACCGGGGGACACTTTCGGGCGAACCTCGTAATCGTATTCTTCCGGATTAGATCGGAAATCTATTTGCATCTCGAACTGACCCAAGTCATTTTGAATGTATTGCTGTCCAAATGTTGGAGGTTCTACAAAGTTTGTGCCATTTCATTATCACAAACTGATCAAGGATATCAATGGTTAATTTTGTTATTACAAAGCAAAGTGATTCATTACAGAAAGTAGAGAGAAAATCTATTGTTGCACTTAAATATCTATTTATATCGAGAAAAGAGGAGCAACTTAAACATTATACTAGTAACTTGGAAAATATATATATTTTGTACTTTTTCCAGTAATTTCCTTGGAAAGTACATATATTGTTTGGGATTAAAAAGGTGACTAAGACTGGAAAACATACAAATACTAATGAAATCAACACAATAAAATCAGTGTTAAATATACATATAATACATATTACTCAAGCGCATTAGTGCCATGTTGTGAATATTTTTTCATTAAAATTCCAACTTTAATCTTTCAAAAAAATCAACTTACAACCATCTTCGCTAGCCAAGGATTTTCGGTCCTCTTCGCTCCCCATAAACGGGGAGCGAAGTGGACCGAATACCCTTGGCTAGCGAAGACTTACAACAAGAGTTGAAATTTTCAACATTAATCCTGAAATTTTTAACTTTAAAGTTGGAATTACCAGCTTTAATTTTTGAATTTTCAACTTTTTCCTCTTTTGATATTACGATAAGTTTTTCAATTTCAGACGAATATCTAAAAAATCATCTTTATCAACGCCATGTTGATAAAGGCACGATCATAATATACAAATTGTCACAAGTTCGACTTTGTTTTGATTTTAATTGTGTCTATTTATGCTTCTTTCTAAAACTACTTTAATTAACGACATCCTGTTGTTTTACTTATCTCATTTATATACGAAAATTTCTAGACTAAGTTCAGACGAATAAAATTCCAAGATTAAAGTTGGAAAATCCAACTTTAAAGTTGGTTTTTCAAAGATGAAACAATGTGGCACTAATACGCTTCCGTAATATGGTTAGTAGAGTACAACTTGTACAGTGTACATATTGATTGTGAAAAGAAGTAAGTTAAAGTAACTATCTATAAAACTTCCGTTAACTACAACAACAAACTTCCCCGTTTGAAAGAGAAACACAACAATATTATATTTTTAAAGCCCTATTTATTCCATTCAGATCCGATCGATTTTATTTTGCATATGAATTAAAAGAAGTAAAAAAAAACTGTATACATACCGGGGCTACCGTATCTAAATATTTCTTCTGGGCGAAATAACAAATCCATCGTTATATATTTTGCCGACCCTATGTGTTTTGCGTCGATGTCAGTGTTAATTAACAATGGATTTTGTTTCCTTGCTATAAATTTTTTCTTTTTGTTGCACTAAGGAAATTTCTGCTTCGTTTCATGATATGGAATGTTTATAAATGGTCAGCAACAAATGATAGAGGTATCATTTACAATTGTATGGAGCGCTGAAACTGAAAACAAAACCTTGTAAATGAACTGCAAGCATAAACAATGCCTACATATGTCCTATATGAAAGATTTTTTAACGAAATTTAACGTCGATCTTCAAAATAGACAAAATACAAAATGTAAAAAAAAAAAAACCCCCAACCCCCCCCCCCCCCCCCCCCAAAAAAAAAAAACCAACAAAGAAACATGATTTCAAGCTTGACCAATATACATTCAAACATCAACTTAGTTTGAGAGATTCGATTAATGCTTTAGCTTAAAGCGAAAGTAAGAATATAGGTGATACGTCCGTTCGTGCTCTAAATAACTCATAACATGTATGTTGCATATTATGATCAATTAATTAAAAAACCGTGAAAGTTTAGCTTACAAATACGTTTGTGCACTACTCATTTATGGCAATGCAGTTAAGTTTTACTTAATAGAGAGTTCTATATTGTATGACACGATATATGGCCGTGTTTTAATAACAAATATCATGACTGTTTCTAACACAAACCTTGATATCATCCACCATGGAAATTCCACATGTTTTCTCTTCCTTGTATTTTGTGTGTTTTCATATGATTCATTATGTACTGAGCGACATCACGTGATGAATTTAAAATGACGGATGCAAGCTGGTGAATCGGTAACGAGAGCTATCAATTCAATTAACTGAATGGCGCAAAGATTTTGACGTCAGATTAAAAGTAGCGGCTTGCTTAAAAAAAAATATATTTGTTTAAAAAAGGATTTCCCTTTGGTTGTATGCAGGAGACAAAAACCAAAAAAAAAAAAACCACACACAAAGAAAAAACAAAAAAAACCAAAAAACAAAAAAAAACAAACAAACAAAACGGGAAGCTATTCTTATTTCATGAAATCAACTGAATAATGTAATAAAAATTATCATCACAAAATTTAGTTAATATACAAAATATCACGCATGAAGGGAAAAGAGTACTAGGAATTATTTTCTTAAAAATAGTTTGTTTGGGGTATAGTTATACGATTATAAAATCATATAATGAAGTTTTATATACCCATGAAGGAAAAAGACTAGGAATCATTTTCGTAAGAATAGTATGTTTTGGGGGTATAATTACATGTATATGATTATATATAAAATCAATTTGAAGTTGTCTGCCTACTATATAAGCGACATAATTATATACCTTGCTTTGAGATAATATCCAAAATCGGTCACATAATTAAATATTTTCGCTCTTATTCAATAATAAATGTACATTAAATGAACTATCCTGTAGTTTTATTCTGTAGTGAGCTCCCCGAGATTCATTTTTATGCGATTTAGAGGGATAGATGGTCCTGTCATTTGGAAACTATAAGAAGACTGGGTGGCGAACAAACTATATAGCCATGCGATGCACCTTAAAATTTTAGAGATGAGTTTTAGGCTATGAACTATTTTTTAGTTAAATATATATTTATACATGTATATCTTAGCTTTATAATTTGAATGTTTTCCGATATCTTTAAACAGAGCTCTTTTTTTTTTTTAAAGGAAATCCATAAAGTTTAAAAATAGACACGATCATCCATGCAGCCCTCTAAATCTTATTGAGACGAATATTTCTGCATAAAGATATCGGAAAAATTCAAATTCAAAACATAAAGTATTTGGATTCTTTCATAGTTTATGGCTAAAAACAAAGTCAAAATGTTAAGGGTACATCAGATGTGTAATTTGATGTGAACATACATCTAGCTTCCTTAAGTAAAATACATGTAACAATGTGGTGCAGAGAATATCAATGATTTCGACATTTTAGAACATATATACTTTTGTAAGTAGAGACAGGCTCATAAGTAAGTACAGATTGTTTATGCTTTAAAATCATAATTATTCAAATTTTTAAGGTACATCTGATGCATGCTCGGATCCAGAAAAAATTTCCAGGGGGCGGGGGGGGGGGGGGGGGCCGGGGTTTTATTTTTCCCGGGGGGGGGGGGGATCTGAGGCATACGTTTGGTAATTTTATAATGCAAATTTAAACAAATTTGAATTTGCAGGGTGTGTCTCCTCCTTCCCCCTCTTGATCCACGCATGCTGATGGGTCATTTTGATGTGCACATAACATATATATATAGCATCGGAGTCCTTAATTAAGTACGTCGCCAACATAACATGTGAAATGTTGTACTTTTATATGTAAATTAACAACACGCAAACATGCATAGAGATAAAGGCAGAGAATATCAAAGATTCCGACATTTTATTGTAAAGACGAGAACAGGTCACTTTTATAAGTAGAGACAGATTGATAGGTAAGCACAGTCAGTTTACAGGTATCAAGAAAGATACTGAAACTGTATACTAGTACTATCCAAAAGTCACAAAAATAAATACGTCATTCTTGGTGATGTCACCAAAAAACAATAAGTTAGTTCAAGTATATATGTGTCACGGTTAGTCAGAGATTGTGAGATGCACGGAAAATACTTTCATAAAATGCAAATACAGTACATGCACGTATAATAATAGGAGATATATTTCAATTAATAAATATATAAATACTAGATTAAGTAAAGCAAAACATTCATCTTCCGTAACAATGAATACATGTATAAATATCATAAATATATATAATGCTGATTGTGAACTCTATTTACATAGAAATTAAAGAAGCTTAACTTTTTAAATATTATACACTAGCAGTATTCTGGAATAAATGTTTTGGAATTGAACCAACAAAAACCAAAATAATAAGGCCGATCCTATTCTAAGAGCTTTTTTTCTCCACGTAGCTTCGTGTACCTGATGTGCACGTTTCTATATGCATATGATATATATGCGTGGACTATGTTGAAAATAAAAAGGCTAAACAAGTGTTCCCAATTTGATATGAAAAAAAACAACATAAATTGATACAATAAATTATGTACATTAATCAATAATCATAAAAGAGGGATAAAATAAAGAATATAAATATAAAAGTAGTAAAAAAGCAAAATGGTGGTCTTGGATTAAAAAAAAAAACATTTTGAGAATAGCCTCATATAATGTAAAAGTATAAACAAACTAAAAAAAACTTTAAAAAGTGAATTTATAAATATATATACACATGATTGCAGAAAACATAGAACAAGAAGGATAAGAACAGATTGTTGACGAAATAAAAAATGAAAGAATCAAGGGAAAAACCAAACAAACAAGTAAAAACTACCATCTATAGACAGCAAAATAATATCACAGATTTGCTTTTGATGAGACAACATCGCTAATGTTGTGTAATTTCAAACAAACGAAATATTGATGAAATATTTATTTTTAGTTTGAACAAAATGGAATGACAAACTAAAAAAGAAAAACAACACCCCCCCCCCCCCCCCACACCCCCATAAATGATCTCTTTCGATTGATTTGCAATTTCAGGTCGTTCATCATCCCGTCATCCCATAATGAAACTCTGACATACAAACAGGATGAAGCTCTGCCATTCAGCAAACTGAACGTTGAATCTCCATTTCTAAGCAATACATCCAAGCTTACATTTTGATCGTCTATTCTATGCATATTGAAACTAATGGTTTCGCGTTGGTCTAGTCTAAATCATAAAGTCATTTCATTTGGGCTTCGTATAACCTTTATGAATAAACTTACACTAATTACAATAAGTGAGTTATTAACAGAATTATTTTTTAAAACAATGAAAAAGTAACAATACAATATGATGAAATTGGTTTTACAGGATAATGATGTAACATTTAGAACTGGTTCATCCTTCAGACTAACTGCCATGAGAGTTCAGAGGTCACATAGAAAGTTACATGGATATCATGTCTCAGAAGCGAGTACTTTCATTTTGTCATTTATTGGTGTCATTCCATCTGGTGTGGTCTAAAAAGAATAAAAAAAATATGATAAATCAAGAATGATTAGGGCACTTTTAACAGATATCCAATTACTGAATAAAAACGTTAACCTTAACATTAATTTTGACTGTAGAATTCTGGTTACATGTACGTTCAATTTCTATCGAAAATTTCATATGTACAGTGATAATGAAACAAAAAAAATTGTGAACACGTATTTGCACCTAAAACGTACAACATACTTTTCGTTCAACCTAATTTAAAATTATTTCAAGCATTTAAAAATCTTTAAAAGTATACATACAATATTTATCAAATACTTTTGTTGAAAAGATAATTTGAGTACGCTTACTCGATATTATTTAGTGGTGTCTGTGATCTAATGACCAGGGCGAACCGCTTCTCTGTGTCAGGTTCGTCCATGTGGAGCAGACATACGTATGACCCCGCCTCCAGGGAATAGACAGCGGGGGCGGAGCTTCCCATGACGAATGGCCCGTCATCTCCGTCTACCGTCTTCACGGCGCTACCGTAGTGTTCGTACAACCAGTCTATGTCCAGGGGAGCTGTCTCTCCAGATATCTACGGAGGAAAAAAGTTATAACGGTTGAATTGTTATTAAACCTCTATCATGTGCGAATTAAATGATATCGATTTCATTGATCTTTTTTGGTCGACTTTCTGCCATGATGTATCGGTAACAGATGGTAAAGATATGTTTCTTTTAAAGGATGAGGGAATTTACTTAGATTTTGGTTTAACAGTGTGTTAATATACATGTTAGGGCCTGATTTTTCGAGATTATGTACATGTATTTGCAAGATCTGCGAAATTTTTTAATGTTGTTCTTTCCAAAAAGAGCTTGTATGTGATCGGACAAAATACTAGTGAAAATACTTTGTACCTTGAACAGTTTTAAGCCAATAGGATATGAGGGTTCCTCTGAATCCGCCATCAACTGGAATTTTACGCTTTGTTCACCTATAGAATGGAAAATGATACCGGGTATATGTCCATGCAACAAAAATCGTTGATTAAAAATATGAAATGTTTTACATGCAAGTCTTAAATAGGCAAACCTAATCAAGTACATGGTATTGATTTAAAGGTACTGCAAAATAAAGAAAACGTCGTGTCATGTTTATATTCCCCTTTCTTTCCCTCGTCACTCTATCTCTTTCCCTCCCCTTCTCTCTTTCATTTTTCCTCCACTATCCTCTCTCTCTCTTTAATTCTCTCTCTCTCTCTTACTTGGAATCTCGATCTGGATCTGTGGGTTGTTACTGAAGGTCCTGTGTGACACCTGACCTCCTGCGTTTGACCCTGCCTTCCATTGACCCGTGAGACACTTAACACTGTCTAAAAACAGTACGAACAAACTTTATTCAACATTAAAAATCAAAATACATGTATAGCTTTTATAACAACAAAAAAACTTATGATAATTAATCAGTAACATTATTTCATTCCTAACCCTCTTTCAAAATTCTATGCGTCCTTTTGAGAAAGTTTCATGCAAAACGTTCGCATGATCAATCTATTTTTTTCTGTCGGAGATCATGCGCGGATCCAATTTTTTTTTTTTTGGGGGGGGGGGGGGGTTCCGAGGTAGCTGCAGATCAGTAGCTCTCTGGTTGAAAGAATTCGGATAGTCTATCCGAATTTTTTTCAAGCAGAGAGCTACAGATCTGCAGCTAGTTCCGAGGCCTAGGGACTTCTATGTTTGTTAGGGATAGGAAGTCTGAGACCTATTTTCTGTAATTGTACATGTAGAATGTAAATTTAAGAGTTTTGAATTTTCAGGGGTATCAGATATACTAGATCAGATTTAGATCCAGGCATGGAAGATTTATGAAGACAACTAAGCGTCTGTGGGAAAGAGACAGACACAAAGTCACTAGGAGACGATGGAGAAAGAAACAAAATCAAATTTAATAGATGTATTGTTATATTAGATTATTTATTTATTTATTTATTTATTTATTTATTTATTTATAATGAATACGTCACATGTAGTACAGGACAAAAGAACATTTATCCTGAGCATTACAATTATATTATAGCAGATTAGTAGGTTCCAGTATATCAAGAAATGTTTGCCAACACGTGACCGGAAACCGGAAATAGTTTTCTAATTAAACAATAAAGTAAGACACATTAAAAGTTTACGTAAATATAGATATTAAGCTATATATTCCTGTAAATATATGCAAATAATACTTACTGTAATTTTCAGCACCTTCCCCGCTGCAGTTCATAATTGTCACTTCATTGGAGTCTATTTTCCTTTAAAAAAAATGGACTTGTTTTGACGGAATGTAAAAAGTTTCTTTTCTCTGAGTTAAAACGGTTATTCCTTCCAACCCGAAAAACGACAAAGTTAACAACAATATAGTATATATCTATACAAAATATAATATACATATTGCAAAAAGGCTCCTTTTGCATGTGAAAATAAATATTTATATTTTTTAAAGGGGGCTGGATGGTCGTGGTCATTTTTAGACTGTTTTAATCTCCTTAAGAGAAAGAGCTACGTATAAAGATAAAATTATATAAAATTGTTCAAATTTAGAAGATAAACTTTATTGAGGTTTTCTTTTGTGAATGATAGTTTATTATACCTTAACAAATCATGTGAAAAGATTTAAGGTTAGACAAGATAAATAAATTAGTTTTTTATAATAATCAATGCTGTTGTTTATAATGAACCTTTTTTTTTTTTTGCAAACAGCAAACGTGCAGTCGTTTATCATTTAAGAATCGATAAGAAATATTTCGTTCTTACTTTACGCCCCCTAGCGGGCCAGCGCTGTACAAACGAAGCATGAATTCTCGTTCTTGGCCTTCGTTCATGGTTGAAGGAATACAGACGTATTTTCCGGGTTTGAGTGAAAACCGGAAGGAAGTCTGGGCATCCCCGCGATAGTTGTTATTTTTACTGGGAATTCCCTCCTCTTGTAGAACAACGAGGTCATTAGAACTATTGTCCAAAACCTAGGAAAGTGTACAGACATAAAATTATGATTTAATTGTGAATAGAATTTAACTGGCACTGCGAATTCCGACTGTACATACAATGTATATGATTCAACTTATGACGTCAATTGAAATATGAGTGAAAAAATTTCAACAGGAGTTTAAACAGCACAGGAAAGAAAAAAAAAGATAGATAGATAGATAGATAGATAGATAGATAGATAGATAGATAGATAGATAGATAGATAGATAGATAGATAGATAAACAGACGGAGATGCAGGCAAATAAAATATATATTTACTCGGTATAAGTCGGCCCGTATGCTAAGTTTTTTAGCTTTCCTCTGTTTAGTACGTTGGATGATCTGTACAACAAATGGAACACTCCCATTCTGATCCACACCTTTAAAAAGAACCCAATACGTAAGGTTAGTATCATAATTTTCTATTATCCTGTGTGTTGGTGTGATTTTTACGTTAATCATCGCAAAATAACTGTTCTGTAACATATGCTTAACATACTGTAAGTGAAGTCGGAAATTGAAAAAAAAAATCTGCATCAATAGAAAATGCACGGAAATTATGTAGAAGAAGTAGGAAATTGAAAAAAACCTCTGCATCCGATAATAAAATAGAAATTGCACAAAAATTAAATATAGTTCTAATAAACGTTCTTCATCTTACTTTGTTCGTCGACTTCAAACTGGAACTTGGGATTGTCTGTCTTATTCCGGAATCCACCGGCTTCTTCTCCCTGCCATTTACCGTACAGGCAAGTACAGTATTCTGTAAGACATGACGACATTCGATCAGACATCATTACATATTATACACTATACAATTATACATTATACAACCCATTACACATTATAATGGAAAACCGATACGCGGGCCTGGTTATATATATAATATATATAAATATAATATGTAATGATCAGGCATCATTACATATTATATTTTATACAATTATACATTATACAACCCATTACACATTACTAGTATAATGAAAAACCGAAAAGTGGGTCTGGTTGTACATATGTTATTGTCTCAACCTATTTTCAATGTTCTCAAGAAATAATTTTTTGTTACATAAAATACTAGTTAATTGATTAAGAGCGAGGACAAACAAACTGTGCATTATGGGAGCATGAACGACAACTCTTGGTAGTGAAGCTTACTGAGAGAATCGGATGATCCATCGCTGTCAAAGTCCGGAGTAATGCTACATATGGTCAGGGTACTAAAGAAGTGAAGAAAGTGTTCAAGTGATATGTAGAACTCGCCGTCATCCTTGTTTGGTCCCTCAATGATACCCTGAATACTCTGCCATTCCGGACTCCTGTTAAAAGAACAAGAGGAAGAACAGTTTCAGGGGTAAACAATTTGCTAGGGCAATTTAAGGTTTTCACAAACAGCAGGACGATATCAACTGTTCTTAATAAAAAAATTAAAAAATAAATATTTGAAAAGTTTAATAATACTATGGTGAGATTTTGTGATGGAATGATGTCTCACTGATATCATTGAATAATTTAATTTCATTTGTAACAAGCATTTTGATTGGCTAAGCACACAGAAAAAAAATTAATTTATTTTGTATAACCTGGTTAGCTATGTAGCCACGCACCCTTGACAGCCCCATGTTCATGCGCGTGTTACAGTTTTTATGTAAATTCAAATTTTATGCAAAAATAAATAATTTCTAATCTTTAATAATTGATTCTTTTTTATCTTTTAATTAAATTATAAAGAATGTTTTTAATTTTTGCCCAGATTATCCGATATAACCTGGTTTGAGGCAGTGCACGCTTTTTTATAATCTGCTTCGCGGATTATACATGTAAAGCGTGCACTGCCTCAAACCAGGTTATATCGGATAATCTGGGCAAAGAAGCGGATTATAAAAAAGCGTGCTTTGCCTTAAACCAGGTTATATCGGATAATCTGGGCAAAAATTAAAAAACATTCCTTAAATAATATATAATATATATTTTTTATTTTATTCCTACATCAAAGATTTTTTTTAAAATCTGAATATTCAGAGTAAAGATAGATGTATAGCTTATATCTTTTATTCAGTATCTAAGTAGCCGTGTTTGCAAGTATGATTATGTAAACTTTATATTACCCATCAGAATATGGCCCCGTCCACTCGGTGTTACCCCATGGATTTCGTACTCGGAATAACGGAACTCCGTTTGCCTAGAAAATATATCAACATTTCGCTAATTTTGCAACCTGGCGTTGTTGAAAGGAAATTAGTCACTGATAAAAATTACGCTTCCAAATCCAAATGCATGCAAATTTATCATATTATCTGGGTGTACGTAGTTTTTCAACCCAGTGAGAGTTATCTCTCTTATAAGCGGGAAATTTGAATTGATAAACCTTACCGTGACGGCTCCGGTCAATGTATACTCGTGTCCTCCGACAAGTCCATGTTGACCGTCAAATTCACCCTGAAATTGAGTAAAGATAGAAATTAGTACAAATCCAGTAAACAAAATTGGTCATCTTTGTGTCAATACATTACAATTTATGAAACATCTGAAATTACACGCTATGAAAAATCTCATTATTTCGCAACAATTTTATTTCTATTTAGAAAAACGATGTGTTCATCAAATGCAACACTTACCGGCACGCTACACGTGACCGCAGCCCCAGAGGAGAGGGCGTTCCTGACACGTGTGTGGAGCTGGTCAGGCTCCATATTGAGTTCTCTGAGATTAATATCTTCCGGCACGCCCCCTGTGAGCGCCATGTAAGAGTCGGACGCCATGCCCCCGCTCACATCCGTGTAACTTCCATACATCCTATGGAAACGGGTAGTGGAAATATTGCAATGATATATGCTAGTTATGAATGTATTTTTAGTACCCTCTTTTTTTAATTCTCAATTGGCAAACTTTTTTATCTGATTTAATAAAAAAAAATTCTGATGTGTTTTTAAAGGGTAGAATACTAATTAAAAAATCAAGTGTCTATCGTTTTTTATTTCAAAGATGCAAGGAAAGTTATTTTCATTCCGAAAAGAAAAGTTTTCGGGATTTTCAGAAATCCTAAGAATGGTTTTGATATCAATATTCATAATCAAACATATTCTCAAATTTTTAAGTCAGCCCCACCCTTAACCAGAATGCTCGAACAATGAAAATTCAGAGAAGTATTAAAAACCATAATTTTTTTCTCCCAATCTGTAATGCTCAAAACTATTGATATACGTTCAGTTTGGCAATGCTCACCTTGCAAAAGCTTTCTCCAGCAGGGCCACCCACATCTCGTTGGGGTCTGTGTTAGAGTGGGCGGAGTAAATCTTGTTTCCGTAAATGATTGGCAGACAATCATCAATGAAGACGTCATCCCAGATACCAAAGCGCCAGAATCGACAGTGGAAGATTCCGTCATAATTCGGGGAACCCACGGGGTAGGAGTCACTTGGAATGATCTGAAAATGATTGGAAATTCTTCAATTTGTATTATTTAAATTTAGGAATATCCCCTTTGAAACATTTATAAATTTTTAAGACGAAGTTTATAAAAACGAGACACATACAATTCTTCTTACGACATAAACGGTGCAAGTAAATGTAATATAATGTTATTTGACCTTTAAAAAGAGCTTTACCAGTGAAAAATAACAACATATTTTCTAAATATTTTTTTTTCATTTACTACAATTTAGATTACAGACGACTCTTGACATAAAAAAACCCAATAATTATTTAAAATGACGAACTTAGTTTCTTTATATTTAAGACTCCGCCATGTTCTTACCCTGCGAAGAAGTTTGGGTTTGTCGGCGACGTTAGCCACAGAGGACAGGAACCAGCAGGTACCGATAGATCCCTGACCGATGTCATAGCGAGTGGTACCCTCAGAGAACAGACAGGGACTACTGGCGAACTCCTGTAAAATAACATGAGAAACATGAGGAAAGGTATTTAATAATCAACAAAGTACTGTGCACTGTAAACGTAGTATTTTTAGGGTGTATATTTGGCGGAATATGTTTTTACAACTAGTTAGCGTGGATTTGATTTAGACTAAGTGCATTTCTCAATGTACTTATTTATCTACTTGTGTATTTTACATTTTGCGATGTACTTGATTTAGCGGACGCCGTTTCCGCCAAAAACGCTAAATAGAATACACAGCCAAATGTAATACGTTTACAGTATCTGTTTGGTAACATATATCTATAGCGATTCATTTAGGACAGGACTACCGACGGGTTATTGTACATTTGTCGGCGATTGACAATGAATGTTTCCGTGGTAAAATATGTTTTTCATAAATCTCATACAAAATTAAACAGATCTGATTTACATATTTAGATCTGATTTTTAAAGCTGTAAACTATTACTAGTATATTTAGTAAAATTTTTATGATTTATCTTTAAATTTTGTATTTTTTCTGTATCAATACGGTCTGAAAGTGGCAAGAGCCCTCTTAAGTTACCAGAAAAACAGATGCTAATGGAGCTAAAACGAAATATCTCTAAATCACACAAAACTGAAGTACGTCTAGCAACTAACTACACACTTACCGGCGGACGCTTCCATTCCAAAGGCTTCCGGTTGTGTTCCTTTCCCATGGCAACCGTCAGGCCGAATTCCTCATCGGTGTACAGTTGACCGGGAGACACTTCCGGACGAACTTCGTAATCGAATTCTTCCGGATTGGACCGGAAGTCCATGTGCATCTCAAACTGACCCAAGTCATTTTGAACATATTGCTCTCCAAACTTTGGAGGTTCTGCAAATATGTGTATACCCGTTTATGTCAAAATACAAACGTATTATAAAATGAAAATTGCTACTATAAAAGGTGATGAAATTTGAGAATAAGGAAGGTATATGTAGCAGTTGCGATTATATTTCAATAAAATGAAAAAATGTGTTTTGTACGCATAATTAAACGTAAATTTTTTTTTGGCAAAGTATATATGACCTATTAATTAAAGTAGAATGGTTTCGAGATATATATACATTCCGTTTGACATCTATTGTTGTAATCAAATGTTGAATCAATAGAATATCAACCACGTATCAACCGCCCGTCGGAAAACCACGGCCAGTCTGGCATACCCTTTATGATAGTGGGCAAACTCATTACCTTTTCTCCATTTCTGAATATTCTTAATTCTTTATTCACCAATGATGAAGCGAAACTCTTCAGTTTTATTTAAGGTATGAAATATATAATTATGCTATCATGTTAGTAAACATGCCGTTTTAAATAGATAAATGCGTAAGAAAATAACAGGAACTTGTATGTAATATCTCCTTCACGAATCTGTGAAGAAGCCTATGTAAATAAAATTATGTTTATTTATGAGAACGAGAAAAATTTAAAGAGTTGGCCCATGGTCAGTAAGCATCTGCTAGAATGACTGTCGATTTCCGACTGTACTTTCAACCTCTTGCTTCATACCGTGGTTATTTCATGCAAAAAATATAAGGGAATTTTAATTCTGAACTTAAAAATTAGAAAATCTATACTAGTATTAATTTACTGGCTGGAGTAACAGATTATTAAATCTAATGAGTATAGTGATAGCAAATAACAAAGATACAGAGAAATTGTTATTTTAATACTGTAAATTCTAGCTCTTACATACATGATATCATACACCTTGTTAAATACCATAAAACTGGATTTTTTGATGGTTGCTTTTATGCTGAGCTTAATCATTTTTAATGTTACCAATGCAGAAACCGCAAAAAATTAAAACTGCAAAAGTTATATACATGTATTTATTCATTGAAAGACAAAACGAAAAACAAATTTGTGCCTGCCCAAAAAAAAAAAGAGGAAAAACTTCCAAATCACCAGTTATATGATATTTGCAGATAAAATAAGCCAAATTTCAAATGAAATTTCATCATAATAAACCATCAACCCAATACCCACTTTAATAGTTACTAGTTTAAATTGAACCAGGATACTTATATTCCAAGGGACTTTAACAAGTTGTCTAATATGTTGTATAAAACAATAATTCAGAGAACTGCTTCCTTTTACTTTCAATTAATGACATTTACAATTAGTTTTAATTTGTTTACACTCGCATGCATATTTTACCCATCAATTACCCTTTTAAAAGGAAAAAAAATAACCCAACGTTTTATAGGGAAAGTACAGTACCTTTTGTTAATTGGCCATTATCAAATGTGTTAATATAAGCCCAATTCGCTCTAGCAAAGTATATATGGTAAAGGTTAATAAAAAAATAAAAATAAAAAACCTAGCTGAATTAGATTACCCTTGCAAATCCTCAAATCAATTAGATGTTAAACTCCATACTATGAATGTCAGACATCATTTCCCTATGAAGATTGATGTGATAAAAATTAATACCGAAAAAGCCCGTCAATTTTACTAAAGTGTTGGATAATTCCCAATACATGCACTTACGACATTTCTATAATACATGTAGTAAAATACTGATAGTCAGAAAAAAGAGACTATAGAGACTAGTTATCATGCAGTACAACACTCTTCTTATATTTTAAAGTAGATGAAGGTTAGAATGAGTGTAACGAGAAATCGTCCTTTGACCACATTTTCACTTACCAATCTTCCCTTTTTAAAAGAGAAAAAAAACGTGATAGAGTCAATGTCTAGATAAAATTCCCCAAATCAACTGTATAGTTGATATATAACTCTATATAACTCTTATCAACTTAAATTTGCAATTTGCAAACACACATGTAGAATATACCGTACATCCGGGGTGGGGTTGGGGGTGCATGTCACAAAACAGGCAAAAAAAAAAGGCGGTAAATTTGATTTCCGTCAGTCATTTTTTTTTAAGATTTATTAATTATTTATTACAACAGTAAACAAACCGGGCATAACCTCAGCGTAATTTATATTTTGCGACGTAAAAGTAATCAGGAAAAAAATTGAAAATTAGATCGTCGCGAAAATTACCGGATATACGGTATTATAAACGATTAACAACAATGCAGCATATTTTAAAGGATCTACATACCAGGGCTGCTGAAACGTTCTATCTCGTCTCGGCTAATCACAACATCCACCCCTGTTTGCCGACCTCCATGATCAGAAAAATCTCCCTTTTCTCTATTTTGTTCATGTTCTTCCTCCTCCTCCATTCCAGAGGTTGTATTCTGTTCTATTGGTGGGGGTATTACCTCCTCCTCTTTCTCTTGTGGAGGTACCTCTTCTTGTTTCACTGGTGGAGGTACTTCCTCTTCCTGTTTCACTGGTGGAGGTACTTCTTCTTCCTTTTTCATTGGTGGAGGCACTTCCTCTTGCTTTTGAACTTGTTCTTCCTGTTTTTTGCTGTTTGGATCAGCCACAGGAGGTGGCGGCGTCAATCTATTGTTGTCCTATAAATGGAATAAAATTTTAAACTCGTTGAAATGCTTCATTTTGTTTATAAATTCAAATAACTGTAAAAATTGAATTAACATAAATATAGAATGTAATTCACTTTAATAAACAACATTATATCATTTAGATCTTCTTTTTCTTAACTGTTCACATTAAATGTACTTGTTTCATCTACGATTCCATTTCTAATTATCGTGTAAATCATTATAATTGAAAGTCTTTTGAATTTTTTTTATATCAACGTTTACTTATTAATTTCCAAAGAAGCTTTTTCCATTTGAGCTTTTTTCTTATCTTGAAACTTAACTATAAAGTGATTTATATTTCCATATTTTACATGAATAAATCTATTTGCCAAATTATGCCCGAAAATACTGCCAAATAAGTGTAGTGAGAGAACCACAGATAATCATGTTAAATATAAACAATATGCGTTATATTTCGAGTGACCTACTTACCTCATCCTCCGTGTCCGTGTGGTACAGTTGGTCGTCCACGGGGGCAGCGGGCGGGCCCCCATTGGTCTGTTGCTGGGGCACCGGCTCTTCCTTTTTCTGGTGGTAGTTACCCAGCATGCTATATTGCCCATACTCTGGGCCCGTCTTAGTATCTGAGGAGGCTGCACAACCCATTTTTGTTGGTCTAAATAGATCATTGATTTCCATCATACGTTATTAATACAGATTCAGATATCTAAATAAATGTTCAAATTTTTGCTTAATCGGATGATATTCAAAGTTGACAAAAATCAAACACCCTCCCCTTCTCCATCGTCTTTACTTATGAATTACAGAAATTTTCAATATCGAACAAAAATGTTAATATGTAATTAAATAATCATCTGAACTTTAACATTTCGTAATTGATAGAGACATCCATTACTTTCAAGCCTTTGATTTTTACATAACTAATGGCATCTGCGCTTTTCGTCATTGTTGCATGTCAGTGGGGTATGAACATCATCAAGTTCAAATATTGACAAAATGCATTGATTCTTTATTTAAATAATAGTTTTGCGACAGAAAAACATCGCCATTTTGAAGACTTAATGCCATCGTCACTCGATCGTCAACATTGACGACCGGTCTCAATTACATTTGTAGCAATTTGATAAAAGAAATTTCTCAAACTCCGTGAATTATTCATAATTCGTGGGCGATGAAGGTTAACAACTTGATTTAGTAAACAAGATATATATTACATGTATCTTGCATTCCCGTCACCCTTCACCATTCGATTTCTCAAACAAAAAATACATGTACATTTCTTTCATTTGATATAAAATATCAATCCTAATTCTTCAGGGATTTATTGTCTATTTTTAAAGGTTTTGGTGATTTGGCAGATCACCTTCAAATATTGGATCACACAATCCATTGACTTTGAAATGTTTTAAAAAACTTAAAACTTCTTTTATTCAATAGCGAATGGCTCCTAAATGATCTAGAGATTTACTTTGCTTTATTTTGCTTTCTCGTTATATACGTAAATTAACGAAAGCTGGAAATGCTTTGATATATAGAAACTCATTCTTGCTTTCCGCTGTGTGGTGTGTTTTGTTTTTTTTGTTTTTTTCTATATTAAATCGAAATCTGGCCATAGTACGATTTTGTTGATGATTTTCTCCTAGCATATACAGCTATTAAATGGCCAACAATTTTCAATCTGTTTCATTTAAATCTAAAAGACAAATATACTATGGGGGGAAAGACGTAAAAGAATGGTAGAAAAAAAAACCTCAATCCCTTGGACAAAATCAATAGATACTTGTGCATTCTCAATAATAAAGTGAGCCATAAAGGAAGAATTCACGAAACCTGTGCGAATAAAATATTCACAGTCCCAAGCAGAGTATGTCCATATAGGTAAATATCAGATCTAATGTTCAGGAGAGTTTTTGCAGAAATGTGCATTGATTTTTTTCCCTTGCGATAATGCATTAAAATCTTAAATTGGGAGTACCCAGTCCTGCATAAGCAAAAAGCAAACACGCATTATTAAAAAAAATGTAATGCTAATGCCTATTTTAATAATGAAAGTATAAAATACTTCATAAAAATCATACTGTGAGTTTAAGTAATAGCTCAGTATGTTTGATTTTTTATCGTCTGTGAAATATTCACAACAAAGGGTTTAATGTGCATATTATTGGCAACTTCAGACCAAATAAGTAAAATATTCTTGAGCAGAAAAACAGAAAATAGAATTAGAATTACAAAATACTCTATGCGTCTGATGAGATAAAATGAGAATTGATTTGAAATTCAGGTATAAAATATACTTTTAAATGCTAAAATGAAAAACAATTAAGTTCGAACTCTGGGTTTTGATTGATTTATTCGTTCATATACTTGTAGATCTCAGCGCAATTATACAACAGTTAAACAACAGTGATTATAATTACAAAATAGATTATCAATGTTATACTAATAAATATCAGATGCATGAGAAAAAATATAAGAAATCATTTATCGTTATTAGAAATGTTAACTTTGGAATTAGTAGACCGGGGAGCAATTCTTATTCATTTTCTTAATAAAAGAGCATAATTCCCTTAAAAAAAAATGATGACATAGTGCATTTCCTTCCTCGAGTCAATACTGTCTGTCTCCGTATAATAAGAAAGATTTGACTTCGATGAAAATTTTAATTAATAGCGTAATAATTATTTACCATATTAGATTAACGCGTTTTATATCATAAACCTTTCTAAAAGGCTGTGTACAAATTCTGACGTAATAATAATGATATGATCCATGGGGCATTTCCTTTTGCGTGTTATTATATTGGTTATTAATTTGTTATTTCTGATTTATTTACTAATATATGTAGGCAAACGTTCAACGTCCTTTGAGAACACACAGTTTAATTACTGCCTGGTATAATGTCACATTTGTTGAAGAAGCTTCGTGCATGAAAAACATGAATAGAGGACAGGTACCCGATCGATACGATAGAATAACAAGCTCTGTTGATAAATGAACGTGGTCTGTTGGAAGCATGTGTCGAGAATTTAAGATCAATCTGATTTTTATGAAGCGAAATCTACCATGTTTACGAACATTCATAAAGGCATAAATGATCATTGCTATTTTGCCGACAAATACGGCATTAGCGTTAGGTATGGAATCCACTATTCATTTATTCTGATCACGTGTTTACTGTATGTGCAATGTATTGTTGTAGTACATGTACGAATAAGTTGGTACATGTAAAGTTAATAATATTTTTTCTATTCTTCAACATCAGACAATCGTTCTTTTTTTTTTTTACAAGCAAGTATCAAAACCGCGTTAACAAATCGCATCAAAACATCAATATAGCTGAAATTAAACAAGTTTTCATTAATGTCTGTCCAATTTATTTACTTTTTGTGTATTTAAATGATAACAGTACTATAGAGTGTAACATTCGTCATAAAAAAACAAAACATTAAAATTAACGCAACGCACATATTTAACGGTCCCATGATTTTTTGATCCTCATCAAATCACCACCATTTCAGCTATAGTAATTGGTTTATTTAAAGGTCGACTCGTGCCAGCCTTTGTACTTAGAACGATTTAAATAAAGTGTTAAAGGACATACCCTACTCGTGTCCAATGAAGGCTATTTCGAAACAATATAAGTGTACAATGTACGTCTATATAACTAATCCGGTGTTCAAGATAACATTAACAATGAACATAAATAAACATGTTTTTGAATGGTCAATTTCGTTTCTGTGTAATCCAACTGTACCCGAAGAAGCTGTTCATGTGCCCCAATATTCTATTTTTACCTCCGTAAACACCCCCTCCCCCCAATCTGTTTTTCGTTCTGTCACAAGGATTACGTAAACATACGTAGATCTTACCTGTATTGGGTCGTAGAACGTAAATAATATCCCGAATAGCTCTCTCGGTGGACAGTCTTTAAGAGTGGAATAAATAAACGTAAAAATTCACTGAAAGGACATTCAATAGAACTGGGGATGGCCGGATATCATAATCGGAGAAATTTACAGCGATCGGCTACACCGCCAGGGACATGGCAACATGTAAACAACAACATTAAAGGGACCAAGAACGGTAACTCGCTGATCACGAAGTAATGACACCGAGATATAGAAAGTAGTCCAATTAAACTTTAAAATCTATCGATCTTTTTATGATATTCAAGAATGTCAGTTTTGTTTTTACCCGGTTAGACCTTTTTCTTTCTTTTTCTTTTTACACCGTTAGTCTGTTACTTCATAAATTTTGAAGTTATGCCTAATGGAAAGTATGTTGTAATTTTGGTTTACATTAAGGCATGCTGACATTACATTGGTTTACATTAAGCCATTTCTGATATATGAAAATAATTTTTCAGGAATAAAAATTGAAAAGAATAAACAAGTGAGTGAATGAATAAACAATAAATAAATAAATATTTTTAATAAAAAAGAAATGAAACAATAATTCATGATTTAAATGAGACCAGGTCATGAATCTTGGGTTCTCAATTCATTCAATATTTTTCAAAAGACTCATTTTCAAAACACACATCTTTGAAACTTGATTTTTTATTTACATATCAATTCATACATTTTAACTCGGTGCACAATTTTATTGAATTTAGTTCATCTATGAAAACAGCCATTTCATTGATGTAATATTCGAACTCGTGATCTGGGATCATTTAAATCATCGACGTGCTGCGAAACAGAAATTCTTAAGAGTTTTTATTTAAAAAATCAAACAGACTCAGTGCGTAACAAAATAAAGATTTAAATGTCTAGCAAAAAGAGGTTGTTTGTCATATCAAATATTTCTCGCTCGTTGGATCCCCATCTTTACTAATAATTCACAAGGGAAAACAACACAGAACAATCTTCTGTTTAATGTTTTCTTATTTTTTATTTATTTTTTTTCGAGATGACACAGTCTGATTGGCAATTTAGTTATTAATTAAGGCGTTTTATTGTTTAATTTCGATTCTTGTTTTTAAACAAAAGATTATGTGTGATATTGTTTATATCATATAGTTGTAATGGTTTTACATTCTTGGATAAATAAATCTTATTCGCCAATTTCCGTATCCAAACAACAAAGGCAAACAGTGGTACATGTACCACGTTGTGGCAGTAAATGAAAATATCACAACACGATAGCTAAAATTCGAGTTCAATTATTCCTCTCAAAACATATTTAATGTCATACATGTATGAGGCACATAATTTATACAAATACAAAAAAGTGGATAGATTGCCAAATTCCATGAATTGTAGAACATGCTTTTTAAATAAAAATTCAATACAATTTCATGTACAATTTTTTTTTCATATAATTACTTATCCCCAATATTCGTTTTCTCTATAGTGTAAATGTTAGCTTTATTAAAGGTATTTACGAGGGTCAATCAAAAAATACGAAGACACTGTGGCTGTTTATCATATATTTTTCATAATAGTCATAACTTACAAATTAATTTATGCACCAACACTTATTGTATTGACATGCGAAATTTCATTCAATTTGATAGAAAGGTATTTTTGTTACCCGATTTTAAAATCAACATGTTTTGTCATCACGGCGCAGGGTAACGTTGAAAAAATGACGTCAAGATGGCGCCAACACAGTAAATAGAAATATCCAATCTTTATATCACCCTGAATCTTTTGTGTTTTTCACCATACTATATTAATCGGCACTATATCACTTGATATCTAATTTGTTCACAATTGTTCGAAAATCATAAGTTAGTTCCTCGAAGTTTTCTTATTTTTTACCGCATGCCGTAAGAAAATCCCTGAATGTCAGATGACGTTGTTTATTTTTTGATAAAATATTTACAGATGTTCTATTCTCTTTCGTACTGTTTGATATTCAAAATACATTTACCACAACTTCCACAAATTGTGTTAGAAATAAACACAAATGTGCAAATCAATTTTTACTTATTTTTTTCACTATTGAGCATTTTCACAGTTTTTTCGGCCTTTTCCCGAGTTAAATCCATACTGTTTATACTTTTCGTTGCGCCGTGACGTCCGGCGACGTCAATGTTTTTAGTCAATTTTAAAGAGGACTATATGTCTTTAGTTACTGATACCTGTTCAACAAATCTATATATGAATGATGTAGCTAATAATATGCTTACTTTTTGTAGACTATCTGCTGATGATAATAGTTTACAAGATTCTTCGGAAAATTTAAAAATTATAGAAAACAACATAAATAAGGATCTTTTAGAATTAGATAATTGGTCTAAAAAGTGGCTCCTTAAACTTAATCCGACAAAAACAAAAGCTATGTATTTTAACACAAAAAATGTTTTTAAATATCCATCACTAAATTTTCAAAATTGCAACATAGAGTTTGTGTCTAGCCATAAACACTTAGGATTAACTTTTTCCGAAAATCTCAGATGGACAGCATATATTGATAATATAATAGCAAGGGCACACAAAAAATTAAATTTAATGAAAAAACTAAAATATAAATTAAATCGTAAATCTTTATCGCTTATGTACACATCCTTCATTAGGCCACATTTGGAATATGCTTCAGAAGTTTGGGGAGGATGTTCTCTTGCAGACACAGAAAAGCTTGAACAAGTACAACTAACTGCTGCTAGAATTGTTACTGGTTTAGCAATATTTGCTTCCAGAGACTCGCTCTACTTAGAAACAGGTTGGAATTCTTTAAGTACAAGACGTAAAATAGCTAGACTAAAAACAATGTTCAAGGTAGATAAAAATATAATTCCTTCTTACATTAAGGAATGTTTTTCAGATAAGTGGTGTAATTTGTCTAATTATACGATGAGAAATTCTCAGAACTATTCCTTACCAAAATGTCGATTGCAAGTGTACAAATCTTCTTTAATTCCAACAGTCATTGGGGAATGGAACTCCCTACCTCTGCATATTAGGGAGGTTAATTCACTATCAACCTTCATCAATTCAATCACTTCAGATAAAGATATTTTAAATATAAATAAATCTCCGCCATCATACTTCTCTTTTGGAGATAGGTTCTATAATATAATCCATACTAAACTACGTCATAATTGCATACTTTATTGTGACTTATTTCGATATAATATCATTGATAGCCCTTCATGTACATGTGGAAAAGTTGAAGACACTTATCATTATTTTTTTCTCTTGTACTAAGTATGCACGCGCCAGGGATGAGCTTTTTAATAATGTTTTTAAGATTCGAAATTTGAATATAGTCAACACACATGTGTTGCTCTGGGGCGATTTTACATTTAGTGATAGTGTCAATGAAACTTTGTTCTCTATGGTTCACCTTTTCATAAAAAAAATCTGAACGTTTTTCGTAATGTACTACACTTTATATTTTTATATCTATTTTATAGTGCCATAAGCAACTTTAGTAATGTATGTGATATATATTGCATCTGTTTTAAAGATGTGACCTTTTACTATGCTTTATACTATGTTTGTTAATAATTTTGTAGGGAGAGGGCTTAATAAGTTATAGAACTTGTGCCCAATCGCATTGTGTAAATATACAATAAAATATGTTCAAACCAACCAAACCAATCTATATATCCCGTCATTATTTGGTACATAGAATATCATAACAATTTTTAATTTAAGGTTTCAATATTAGTCGGTTTTAAGACCAATTTATGAAGATATTACTTTCAACATAATATGGTTTATTGTTGACAGAACACAAAGTTTGACGTTGCGCCGTGACCTCATTTTTGCAGGATTAGATTCTAAATAATTCTTAGAAATAAAGGAATATGTGAACTTTTTTGATTTCAAATTGTTTAAAACAATTGTTAAATTATGTCTACTAAGTTTAGTAAAGATATGACGTTAAATAACATAGCTATTGCAAAAGTCTTCGTATTTTTTGATTGACCCTCGTATTTAACATTTTTATGATTATTTCGAATACATTGAACAAAAGATAACAAAATTAAAGGTCAATGTCGAATAAATCGGATCTGTATATCGATTAATTCAATTGCTTTCGATATCTAATACACAAGCTGGTATCTGACATTTAAATCATGCAACCACGTGATATCGATCACAAACGTGTAGCTATGGAATCAGGAAGAGTGAATATGCTGGATTATATACAGGTTTGTGATAGTGACAAATAATTCATATAAAAATATCAAGTTAGAATATTATGACAATTTGGTTAATCACTATTAACAATAACATTTCCACTCATTATTGTAGGGTAAAAAATAGTATTCTTACTATCATATTAAACAAAGCGAGAGAACGCTACCTGGTAGATATATATGTGGGCACGGTTGTTTGCACTTTTTTCAACTTCATTTTTCATTTTGAATTAAGAATAACGAAGATGTGTTTGCTAGAACCGTTTGTTCTCTGATCATGTTCATATCGTTATCCAGTTAACACAATTAACTCACATATTGCCATAAGGTACAGCTTGAATTTATCTTATTTATATGTGTATGTTTATAT
>WFKH01002636.1:26554813-26573617 GCA_016163765.1 Magallana hongkongensis | reverse complement strand
TATTTTGAAAAGCATTGTAGAAGAAAAGTTGCTCAAAATAATGTTTTTAATAATATAATACCTAAAACTTTTTTGTTGGTGGCCCCAGTAAGGAGATTAAGGGTCGGCCCCTAAAACACAGTTGTTCAGATATCTCTAGAATGGTTAACAATTCGTGAACAGTTGTTGAACAAAATATGTTTATATTTGCAAGACCTTTCATTTGATATCAAGAAAAAGGGGCTGACCCCTCATATTAGGGGCCAGGAGGGCTACAAAGTCTTTTTATAATAACTTTTTACTGAAAAATAATTTGTAAATAATTATAGAAGCAAACATGTTCAACTCATAAAGCTTAATTTAAATCTGAAATCTGTTTTAAAATCGGACGATGCATTACAGAGATAAAGGATTTAAAAAATTGATTTTTCCGGAAATTTTGATTCCACATTCTTGGTTAAGAAAATAGTGTTATGTTCAAAGTGAAATTAACTCGTACCTAAAATAATTCGATGATTGTAAAATGTACTTAAACACATTCGGATTTTTTTGTCAAGTCGTTCTTGAAATGGTTAAGGTTTTTGTTAATTCGTACTTAAAGTCATTCGGATTTTGTTAAGTCGTACCAAGAATATTTGATTTTTTATATCTTTTGTTTTAAAACTCCTGGTATTGGTTTTAAAGCTCTGCTTCTTACAGGAACATCTAGCTTTTCTTTCGACATTAACGGAAGACCCACTCGTTGCTTTGCAACGAGCTTTGCTCTAGTCTTTATTATTATTTTTTTTTTCTGACTTTTTTCGAACGCTATTTCTCGTGAACTACTCGACTGATTTGCATGAAATTTTCGGGACGTATTAAGCATCAAACATACTTGACATTATAAATTTTTTGGCTGTTGACGTCACTTCCGGTTTGAGCTTTTGAGGATCTAGTGAATTTTTAAGGACCATTTTGTCCACGTAACTTCTCAAAAACTAATTGTGATAGAAACGTGAAACTTTCAGGGATTAGTAGATGAATGTCTGTAGATGATCCTATATATTTGATATTTTGAAAAATGCGCAAGGCGCCGAAGCTCGCCCGAGCTCGAAAATTGGCACCATTTTTTTCATGAAATTTTCGCACATTTTCAGCCCTAGCTTTTAATGTATAAATATTTTGTTAAGACATGTAATGCAAAAGTTGTTCAGATTAAAAAGGACTTTCGTTTGATATCAAGAAAAAAGGGGTGGCCCCTCAAATAAGGGGCCAAGAGGGCTATAAAGTATTTTTGCAATAACTCTTTACTGAACAATAATTTGTTATCAATTATAGAAGCAAAAATGTTCATTGTACATCTGTTTATCTATAGAGTACCATACCTAAGTCATATGTTACGTAATTAGGGGTTTCAAGGGGCCAAAAGCCCAAAACTTTTATCTTTAATAACTTGAAAAGGAGAAATATTTTGAAAAGCATTGTAGAAGAAAAGTTGCTCAAAATAATGTTCTTAACAATATGGTACCTAAAAATTTTTTGTTGGTGGCCCCAGTAAGGAGTTTAAGGGTCGGCCCCTAAAACACAGTTGTTCAGATATCTCTAGAACGGTTAACAATTTGTGAACAGTTGTTGAACAAAATGTGTTTATATTTACTAGATCTTTTATTTGATATCAAGAAATAAGGGCTGGCCCCTTAAATAAGGGGCCAAGAGGGCTCTAACGTCTTTTTATAATAACCCTTTACTGAAAAATAATTTGTTATTTATTATAGAAGCAAAAATGTTCATTGTACAGTTGTTTATCTATACGTTACCATACCTAAGTCATATGTTACGTAATTAGGGGTTTCAAGGGGCCAGATGTCCAAAATTCTTATCATTAATATCTAGAAAAGGAGAAATATTTTGAAAAGCATTGTAGAAAAAAGTTGCTCAAAATAATGTTCATAACAATATGGTACCTAAAATTTATTTGTTGTTGGTCCCGGTAACTAGTTTAAGGGTCGGCCCCTAAAACACAGTTGTTCGGATATCTCTAGAACGGTAAACAATTCATGAATACTTGTTGAACAAAATATGTTTATATTTTCAAGACCTTTCATTTGATATCAAGAAAAAGGGGCTGACCCCTCAAATAAGGGGCAAAAAGGGCTACAAAGTCTTTTTATTATAACTTATTTTTTAGCTATAATTTGTTATAAATCATAACAGCAAAAAAAGAGAGCTTATTAATCATAATTTAAAACTGAAATCCGTTTTAAAATCGGACCATGCATTACAGAGATATAGGGGTTTAAAATTTTGATTTTTCTGGAAATTTTGAATCCACATTCTTGGTTAAGAAAATAGTTTTATGGTCAGAGTGAAATCAACTCGTACCTTAAATAATTCGATAACTGTAAAATCGTACTTTAACACATTCGGATTTGTATTTGCTAAGTTGTTCTTGAAATCGATACGGTTTTTGTCAATTCGTACTTAGAATCATTCGGATTTTGTTAACTCGTACCAAGAATAATTCGACTTTTTTTCTTTCTGTCTTAGTTTCTTATGTTTATTGGATTAAAAACTCTGCTTCTTACAGGAACGCCTAGCTTTACTTTCGACATTAACGGAAGACCCACTCGTTGCTTTGCAACGAGCTTTGCTCTAGTTATTATTATTATTATTATTATTATTATTAGTGTTTGCTGTTTCACTTTTCAATAAGACCAATTTGCTATACTTAATGTACCGTATCCAGTTCTTTGGCGCATTTCAAATTAATAAAAAAATATATCTAATAATTTTTCAATGCGTTAATTTCGTAATGTGATGAATATTTTTGTATATTTTTATCGGGAATAAAAGTTAATGATAATAAATCCATGATAACGTGTATAACTTTGCTTTGTAAATATGATAAAAAGGTTCATGAGTTCATTGTTGAGGTTTGGGGCTTATATGTTTTGTCCTGACGTGTTTGTCCGAACTACATCCTGTATTCTTGTTTGCGTAGCAATTCTAATATTATTGATTGAAAAGTGTGTGAGTGCCTGTTGATACGAGTATAGAGCGGCATCGAAGTTCCCTGTGATTTGGTGACAGATCCCAAGGATCTCCCAGGAGATGTCTCTGAATAGATCAAATATGTACAAACCCTGATCATATTGAACTAGGGCATGTAGCTTGTCTAAAGCGGCTTGGGCTAATGCAGTATCAATATGTCTATAACATAGGAACTCTAGAAAGTGTGACATCACAAACACTGGAATAAATAATACATGGTCTCTGTTCTGTAAAGCGGACTGTTGTTCTGGTTTAAGTTCATTGATATAACAGATGAAGTTGTCAAGTGCAATATCCAATGCAACAGCCCGTTTCATCTTTGTAGACCAGGATTGTCCACCTAAAGCATCAGTATATCTTCTTACGTGTACAATGTTCCGATACATTAAATGTGGTTGAGCTAACTTAATCTTTGTCATCTCAATTGCTGATAATGCTTCCATGTATCTCAATTTTTTGTAATGGTACATTGCAATAAACAACATGTCAGATATACAACCAATCCTAGCTGCCAAGTTTAGCATGCTACAGGAAATTTTGTCAGCGATCTGCAACTGTTTGTTGGCCCAAACACAACTGTTCTGTAATATAAACGCAACGTTTTGAAGGTTTATGGCTGTAATTTTTTGTAACATGACTTTTTGACAAGGCGTCAAGGGTGAATTTATCAAATATTCAGCTGTTTTCATTAAGATAACATAATTTTGTATGACAGATGAGTTCATTCTCATGCTAAAAAAAGTATTCATCTCCTGAAAAAGTTTCATGTCGTTTTGGACTTCAGATATTATCAAGTTCTGTTGTGTATAGATATGGAGCTTGGGATTGCAAAGGGCACTTATAAAGTATGACCTAACGGAGGAACTCTGCAGCAGACAAGACAGTCCTTTCCTGTAATATTCATAAAGCTGCTCAAATAAACTGCATTGTTTGGAACCATAAACCTTTGCTAGGAACATATTGTTCTGAGGGATGAAAAAGTTTGGACAGATCCCTCGATACACCCATTTTAAGAGGAGTTTAATACAGACCCAGAACCCTGCCAGGAGATTTTGCGGACACCAATGAGGCAATGTGTTTTGTTGAATCGCCCAGAAAACTACTGTTTTCATGTGATAGGAACATAACAAGTTCACAGTTTCTTCTGATTGGAGGTTGATAACCTCCTTTAAGAACAGTTTTAACAACCCATAAGTTAGAAACTGACAATGGTTCATTGCGTATACAAGTTTACATTCTGCTTGAGAAAAAGAAATTCTCCACTCTTCGTTTTCATGTGTTCCTAATGGGTGGCTTATTGCTACGAAATGACATCCATTTTTTACTATATCATGAACAATTTCAGAATCGGGCCATGAATGACATCTTCTTATCCACGAGGAGGCAGATTGTGGCCAAAAGTTACTAACAAAACACCAGGCATTGTCAAATTCTATAACTCCATGTATACCACTACTACAGGGTCCATGTAAAGTTAAATTTCCAGGATATTTTACCACTGAAAGGGTACATTCTCTGTACATATAACTAGAAATATAAGGAATATCATTCACTCTAACAATTGCTGATGAAACTCTTGGATTTGTTGTTGGGGTTAGCAGTCGAAGCAAAGAGAATCCTGGAGGACACTCAGAACTGTCGGCCAGAATCAATGTTTGATTGGCTGTGTTGTAAAACTCGGATTGAGACATATTCCAGATCACTCTGTGGTCATTTCGCCAGTACATATAGTCCATATCTGATCCTTTCATTCTAAATCCTTCTCTTGAGCTCCCACTCAGCATCCTGTTGACTCCAGTAATAGTTGATAAACGTTCGAAAAATATTTCCTTAAGGTCGCGTGTCTCTCTCCGGATAACTACTTCTTGTGAAGTCCCTAATTCTAGGCACAGTCCGTGAAAAACTGAATCTGATATGTGCTTGATTCCTGCCTCACTGGAATAAAAAATGGTTAATAATAATAAACTTAGATATATGTTTTTAAGAAAATGAATGTTGTGTGTATTTTGAGTTTTGAGTTTTGTCGCTAATGTATTTTT
The DNA here is from genome assembly GCA_016163765.1 of Magallana hongkongensis. Classification (NCBI taxonomy): domain Eukaryota; kingdom Metazoa; phylum Mollusca; class Bivalvia; order Ostreida; family Ostreidae; genus Magallana; species Magallana hongkongensis. The sequence continues at coordinate 26,568,569 of WFKH01002636.1, read as the reverse complement.
TGTTTACCTATATTGATATTTGTAGTCACTCGTTGGCGATGAAACGTGTTTTATGATACGCGGATTTATTTCAGATGACTATTAAACTTAGATATATTTAAAAAATCAGCAATATTCAATCCGAGTAAAGGCGCTCAGAATCATTCATATTTATGATAATCATTTTGATTAGCGCATTGTATGTTTAAAAATCATTATCTATGCTAGAATTTTTCACATGCTCAAAACTTGAAACTAAATTCACACGATTAGTTTTTCATTTCTATTAAAACATGATGCTCAACCTTCATGGTTCACTGGTATTCTTTTTTACGTACTTAATTACGTAGCTAATTCAACATCAGAACATCTACATCCGCTAAATTTTCCTCTTAATATTATGACATCATTAGAACTTAAATGTTGGTCTAAAATTATACATGAGTAGGCTTACAAAGGCATTGCCTGCTGCCGTATTTATGTAAATATATGTGTTTAAAAGAGTAAATTTTAAACTACAAATTCTTGTAAGGTCAGAAAATGATGTTAATTATGAATGGGGGAGAAGCTTTGACAGCTCTCCTCGCTATCTTTCGCACCTTATCGCTCAAATCGTGGGACTTGGCAGATTTGGTTCCAATTAAATTTTAGATTATAAACAAGGCTAGGCATTTTCACATTAATCTTTGTTTTACCTTTCAATTACCTCCATCCCGTCCGTGGGAATTTGACATTTTATTTCTATTTAAAAGATATTGTATGAGAAATTCAGTCAGTCTTTGTTCAACCTCACATTGATACACTCATGGAATAAACTGATGTGAAATAATTAGATTGTGTTCAGTTTTTGCGTGTAACAATTTGGTGGCAGCGGCGGGATACTTTTACTCATGGTCGTGGTGTAACGATTGTAGTAAAAATGGATTCTACTAATCATTGTGGGAAAACAATTTTTAGTTAAAGTGAACCAATACCTATTGAATATGTCGGACACGGAGGTTGATGACACAGGAAGGCCAAGGCGAGCTACGACACAAAACTAATCGAATTTACAGAGGATGAGCTTGTCGAGGAACAACCGCAACTTTTTAGGCAACCTAAAATCCACCGTTAAAGAAAAAACCAACAAAAAAGGATCAGAATTTAGAATATGAATTAGAAAGAGAAAAGATTGCCTTGGAACGCGAAAACTTAAAATAGAAATGGAAAGATTGGCTTTAGAAAGGGAAAAAATTCAACTGCAAAAACAAGAAAATGAATCATCAGCAAAAGCTATGCCGTTAAAGATCAAATTACAACCGTTTGACCCGAAATGTGATGACATACTAAATTTTTATCGGAATTTAGGGCTATCGGGGAGCAAGCTGAATGGAATGAGAAACAAAAAGTCTTACAATTAAGAACTCTTTTAACAGGTGAGACTCGTCAAATTTCATCGCAGTCATCATCTACATTCGATGATTTAAGAAAGGCACTTGTTGATCGATATGGAAAACACCCACATGAGTACTTTAATGAACTCGTAAACGTAAAACGTGAAGGAAACGAAACGTACATGTACAGAGGACTGTTCTCAAGAATAGACCAGTACCTACGGAGATCCATTGAGGACAAGGATCCTGTAGAAATATTGCGAGAAGAATTTTTCCTAAAAGCGTTACCACCAGCACAAGCACAATGGGTACGAAGAAACAAGGGATCATCTACTGTCGTTAAAGCCCCCGAGGACTACATACCGCCAAAAGGACCAAGGGAAGTTGGACCGTCCCAGGGGTTTACCGGGAATGGCAAGGTATCTGGATCATCTCAGGGGTTTACCGGGAATGGCAAAGGATCGGGACCAGGAAGTGGTCAAAACCATGGAAATCACAGGAAGGATGTGATATGTTTTAAATGCAATGGCAAAGGGCATTTTGATAATAAATGTCCTAAAATTTCGTTAGTGTCTAAAATAATAAAACATGAATGTGATGGATTAATCCAGGGCACGTGAATGACCGGGAAGTTTCCTTTGTGAAGGATACTGGGGCGTCAATGACTTTAATCAAGGAGGACCTTGTATATTCCTCATGCATTTTGGAGGGACAGAAGACCACACTGTACACAGCCATCGGACAGCCATTTGAGGCCAAAATGGGGATTGTAAAACTCGACACTCCCTACTTCCAAGGACATCCACAGGTTGGTCTTGTTCCCTCTCTGGTAGCAGATGCGCTACTAGGGAATGATGTCATTAGCAGGAAGAATGTTAATGTGGTCACGAGAGCACAAGCGCGTAAAGAAACAAATGAAGAAGTATTGTTTGACCGAAAAATGAATGAATCTGATGTAAAACCAAAAGAGATTGAAGCAATCAAGGACAGTGAAACAACAAAGACTGTAAACATTGATAATCTACACGGAATCAATGCAGAAAAACTTGCAGAACTTCAGAAAAATGACCCAAAATTAAAATCATGTCGTGATAAGGCAGTATCGACAGAAACAGCCTGCACAATACCACTCGCATTTTATTGGGAAAATGGAATCTTAAAACGAAAATGGACATCGGCAAACCAACAAAAGCAGGGATATCAAATTGTCTTACCAAAAAATCTCTGACAATCGATCATAAAACTTGCACATGACCAACCACTTGTAGGACACCTTGGAACAGAAAAAACAAAAGAACGCATTTTGAGATCTTTCTATTGGCCAGGGATGTTCCATGAAATCAGCGATTACTGTTCTTCATGTGACGTATGTCAGAAAGTGGCAAAAAGAACCAATGTGAAAGTCCCAATGATCAACACGCCAATTATATCTACCCCGTTTTTCAAAATATCAATGGATATCGTAGGCCCTCTGGCTAAAACAAAGAAAGGAAACAGATACATTCTCACCATTGTTGATGACGCAACGCGTTACCCAGAAACATTCGCATTGAAAAGATGTGATGCTGAGAGTGTGGCAAACGCTCTCATTGAACTCTTTAGCCGGGTAGGCATTCCGAAAGTTATCTTGACTGATCAAGGAACTAATTTTACGAGTAAACTCATCAAGGAGTTATTCACATTGTTGAAAGTGCAGGGAGTGACAACTTCACCATATCATCCTCAAGCAAATGGAAAAACTGAACGTTTCAATGGTACATTGAAATCGATATTAAAGAAACTTTGCACTACTGAGGAGCTTGAGTGGGATACTCTACTCCCGTATGCATTGTTCGCGTACCGTGAAGTCCCTCATCAGGAGACGGGATTCGCACCATTTGACCTACTTTACGGGTGGCCAATCAGAGGACCAACGGAAGTAGTAAAAGAATTTATGGCAGGAGAAGAGGAAATCCAAATGTCAACCATCGAGCACATAATCAAGATTCGACAAAGGGTACAGGACGTTACGTCATTGGTAAAAGAAAATCTGACAAAAAAGAAGGAATTCGTTAAAAATGGTATGACAAAACAGCGTCAAGGCGAAAATTCCAACCTGGAGATGAAGTTCTCATCTTGTTACCATCAGAATCATCACGAATGGAGGCTCAGTGGAAAGGACCCTACCGTGTGACAGAACGCATCAATGATGTCAATTACAAAGTCAACGTGGGAGGACGCCGCGGAGTGGTAGTTTACCATATAAACCTTTTGAGAGAGTACAAAAGATCCATACTCTTTGTTGCTGAGAAAACAGAAGACAATGATGGACTAGAAGAAGCGATTCCATGCACCGAAAACAACGAAACCATCAATGATTTAAACTTTGGCGAAAATTTAGACCATAGTCAAAAACAGGAAGTCCGCAAAATATTCATGAAATATGAAAATGTTTTCACCAACAAACCTGGTCACTGTACTCTGACGGAACATAGCATCAGAACAACAACAGAAACACCAATATTTCAAAGACCGTATAGAATCCCTGAAGCAAAACAAGCAGCCGTGAAGGACGCAATTGAAGAAATGTTGAAGCAGGGACAAATTCATTCAACCATCAAATAGCCCTTGGAGTTCGCCGGTTGTCCTTGTAAACAAACCAGATGGAACTATTAGAATCTGCATTGACTACCGTAAACTCAACGAAATAACAGTGTCAGATGCATACCCAGTCCCAAGAATCAGCGACATTCTGGAAAAAGTTGGAAATGCCAAATTTCTAAGTCATTTCGATCTGACCAAGGGATACTGGCAAGTTCCATTGTCAGAAGATTCGAGAGAAAAATCAGCCTTTGTGACCCCATATGGACTTTACGAATTTTTAGTTATGCCATTTGGATTGAAAACCTCACCTGCAACATTCATACGCCTAATGGACAAGGTGTTACATGACATGAAAAATGTTGTTACATATTTTGATGATATAGTGATTTTCTCAGATTCCTGAGAATCTCACCTTGAGGATATCGAGAATGTTGTCAAGAAATTGCAGGAAGCTAACTTGACCGTTCGCCCTTCAAAGTGTAAGATAGGAGCTACACAATTGAAATGTCTGGGGCACATTGTCGGGAATGGAAGCGTTACACCAGACCCATCTAAAGTACAGGCTATTCGGGACTTTCCCCTTCCGGTGACGAAAAAAGACCTGAAGTCATTCTTGGGATTGACGGGCTACTACCGTGCATACATAGCAAAATATGCCGAAATTTCCGTATCGCTAACCAACATGTTGAGGATAGCTGAACTGACAAAATTAAAGTGGAACTCGGAACAAGTGACGGCATTCAAACTCTTGAAGGAGGCCCTGATGACAGCACCAGTCCTAATTACACCAAATTTGAAAACCCATTCATTGTCCAAACTGATGCAAGTCAATACGCATTAGGAGCCGTTCTCAGCCAAGAAATGATAGATGGTGACCATCCAGTATCCTACATCAGTAGAAAACTATTGCCGCGAGAACAAAACTACTCAACAATTGAAAAGGAACTTTTGGCAATTGTCTGGGCCATCGGTTCTTTCTCCTATTACCTGGACGGTAGGAAGTTCTTTGTGGAGACAGACCATTATCCACTTAGCTGGCTTCATCGCATGAAAGACAGAAATCAAGGACTCTTACGTTGAGCCCTTTCATTACAACCGTTTGATTTTGAAGTAAGATACCGCAGAGGCACTAAAAATCAAAATGCAGACAGTTTATCGCGTATTTCCGAGTGTATTATGAATAGTGACAGTGAATTTGTAAAAATATGGACTGTTAACTATTGCTGTTACATTGAGTGTAATTTGTGAATTATGGACTGTAAACTGTTAATGGACTGTTAATAGACAATTTTTTCAATGTAAAACAGTGAACTTTATTGTTTTGAAATATGTATTATTTTATAATTTTAATTACCCTTACAATTTTAATTTTGAAAAAATTCAACTTTTCTAGTTAAATTTTTTTCTTAAGGATGGAGGTGTTATGAGTAAATTTTAAACTTAATTTCATTGTAGTAATAATTCTACAAATTCTTGTAAGGTCAGCAAATGATGGTAATTATGAATGGGGGAGAGGCTTTGACAGCTCTCCCCACCATCTTTCGCACCTTATCGCTCAAATCTCGGGACTTGGCAGATTTGGTTCCAATTAAATTTTAAATTATAAACAAGGCTAGGCATTTTCACATTAATCTTTGTTTTAACTTTCAATTACCTCCATCCCGTCCGTGGGAATTTGACATTTTATTTCTATTTAAAAGATATTGTATGAGAAATTCAGTCAGTCTTTGTTCAACCTCACATTGATACACTCATGGAATAAACTGATGTGAAATCATTAGATTGTGTTCAGTTTTTGCGTGTAACAATATATTTGCAGAATAAATATGTTCAAATCAAATCATACATGAGTACTGACCAAGAATACGCAATAATAAATTGGATGATCTTAAATGCCAATCAGCTAATTGATAAAAGAGTAACCAACATTGATTAAATTTCATCGTTTATTTGTTGATTAGACAAAAATGAATATTGATTATAAAAGTATGAAATCAGTTGTACTCACACTCTAGACGATCCGTTTAGAGATGAGAATGCCATTCTTTTAAGGTTTTTACCAATTATTTAAAATCCTATGAGTTACTTCTCTCATACATATGCTTCACCAATAACATTTGAAGGATAATTCAAATGAGAAGAGACGCGGATAAATGTCTACTGATCGACCAGTTAAGGTTAAATGATAAATTTAATTCTTTAGTTACTTTAGGAAGAAATAGAGTTTAATCCTCCCATATGGTACCAATATCTGGAAATCAACAATTTTGTTTTAATTATTATAAAAGAAAGTTTACGATTTTATTTCCTCTTTTTGCTATTTCGGTAAAATCGTGATGAAGTTGACATCTAAATGATGAAAACATATTAATCAAATGAAAGGCTTCGTAATTCTGTTAATCTTGTTAATAAAAAAAACTTGATAATGCGTATTTTCTTTTTTAAAATACTTAGTCATAATATCCTTTGTTATTGTCTGGGTTTCGAAACAAGAGTGTCATAGCCCATACACAACTTGTCCAGGAGTGTCATATATGCATTTGATTAAGTTTTAATTCTAGAGTAGAAAAATTGTAATATTGTAATGATGACCACCTCCCTGCCTGAAATCATTCAAAAAGGAATATGAAACATAATTTTAGCGCGAAAAACTTAAAGATCATAATACAGTGTATGACCTGATATTGAAAAGGTGCAAGACTCTGATAGAGAATAATTTTCCCATATTTGTTAACTTGAACAAGATGGCTAGTATACATGGTTCATTTAAAACAACCTCCCATCCCCCATCCCCAGGGCAGACAGAAACTCTCCCTGTGGGCATTTAAGCAAAGAAAAAACCCAGCTTTAAATGCCATCATGAGTTACTTCCCCTGTTCCAGCTTTTGTATTGAGAATTAATCACCATCTGGCATTTATACCAAAATCATTTTACGTGTACTGCTTATCAGTGATTTTGGTTAGCAAATTATTACTTTAATATTAGCAAATCTATTTGTTTATTTAGAAAGTTCAAAAACTGTTTTTGTTTCAAATGATAAAAATACTTGTATGGCTCTTTTGATCATACAACTTCTTTATGCATGTAATTACATTATAATCAATGATTAATTACTAACTATGAACAAGCAAAGGAATATAACTTCATTATAAAGGAGCAAGGGAAGATAACTCCATTAACTGGTACCACCCCCACCCCCCGAACTCTTTCGAAATGCTTTCACAATATCTTAACTTTGATAGACACCTTCAATCTTTCTCTTTTATAAATATGTGAATTTACTCATCACTTTCATTGAAATTCCTGAGCAGAAAAAAATAATTAGACAAATATATACCCCCTCCCAGCCAACCCTTGCCTTACATGTAGATGACATAAAATATTATTAAAGATGACAGCTCATTGTTTTTTTCTAACTACACAGTCAGTTTTTATTCTGTATCAGTAGATGTTTTTAAACATTATATACATTTACACTAAATGACCATTTTGGCCGCACCCTGCAATGAGAACCCCTACCCTATACATTTTATGAGTGTTTTGGCCCCGCCCAAGATTTAAATCCCTACATTGGGAGACATGAAATTTAAAATTTTGATAGACGGCTTTATTTGCTTTCTTTAAATGCTGTCAGTTTTTATTCAGTATCAGCAGAAGTAGAGAAGACAAGTTTTTTAAACATTAAATGCATTAAAACTATATGACTATTTTGCCCCCGCCCTAGAGTCAGAACCCCTACCTCGGGGGACATGAAATTTTAAATTCTAGTAGAGGACTTCCTGTTAAACATACTTATGAAGTCAGTTTTTCCTACAGATGTGTAAGAGTAGAGAAGATTTTTAAACAGTATATGCATTAACACTATATGGCCATATTGCCCCCCCCCCCCCCCAGGTCCTGAACCCCTGACCCAGGAATTTCACAATTTTGGTAGAGGAGTTAGTGGACATCATAACCATGCATTCAGTTTTTTGCCTATATGTGTGGGAGTTAAGAAGATTTTCTAAGATCTAATACAATTTCACTATATGGCTATATTAGCCCCGCCCTAGGGGCTAAACCCCTGTACCAGGGGTCATGAATTTTACAATTTAGGTAGAAGATTTCATGGACATCATAACCATGCATTTAGTTTTTAACAATTATATATGGGAGTAGAGAAGAAGATTTTCTAAGATTTAATACATTTTTACTATATGGCCATATTGGTCCCACCCTAGATCCTGAACACCTGACCCAGGGGCAAAATTTCACAATTTTGTTAGAAGGCTTCATGGACATCATAACCATGCAAGTTTTTTTCTCACGTGTGGGAGATTTTTGAAAATTTGGCTTTTGTTAATATATTTGGCCTCGCCTTTGGCACCTCGGAGGTAGTAGGGTCACGAATTTCACAATTTAGATTCCTCTTGCAATAGAAATGCTTCACCCCAAAAATGGTAACACTTGGCCTTGTTGTTTTTAAGAGGTAGTTAAAAATGTAAAATTGTTAACGCACGACAGACGACGCACGACCCACGACGCACGACGAAGGACGAAAACAGATAGCAATAGGTCACCTGAGTTTACTCAGGTGACCTAAAAATACATGCAAATTGTTAAACAATCAAATAAATTACCCGTATGTATCGATAACTAAAATAATTTACTGTGCGATTCCCTTGATCATAAGTATGTGTAACCACAAATGAATATTGAGACACATTTTCATAAAATTTACGTTGTTTACTAAATATTTCAATTTTAAAGTCATCCTTCCGTCATCCGAACCTTATACTCCCTTGGTAACTTCATAAAAAAAAACCTTGACAGGGTCTCAGCATCTTAGGAAAAATTTGACTTCGCAGTGATCTCTACGATTTAGTTGGCTTCAATCATTTATTTTAAGAACTGTTATTTATAACAAGTATTCAAAATATTACTTTAAAAATAAAACAAATTATAAAAATATATTACTGTATTAAAGTACATCAGTAAAATACATCCTTAAGTTTTGAGTACTAAAACATGTCCTCAATAACAGAGAAAGACGACGTAAATGTTGTTTACTAAGAGACTAAATACAATGTAGATACAAAATGTTTGCAACACCGCTTGCTTGAAACTCTCCAATAAGGAAGCAGTTCTATGCAAGACCAGATTTATTTTTGGAATTAAACAAGACCATGTATTATTAGAATTGTGAACAGACTTTAATTCATAGAACAAATGAAGTAAATTTTTAGGTCGGATTTAAGACGAAAAATGCGCATTCCGTAGGAAAATGAACAAATCGACGCCCGACGAATTTTCTCCTCTAGGAGCGATGTAACACAGGTACTAATAATTACGCGTAGTCAATATAAAATGTAGATATATTGTGTTTAATAATCTTGCAAAAATGTCCAAACGTAACATGTTTTCATTACTATTCTAATTTATTACTATTACATTTAATATCAATTACAATATTAATCAATTTTTGTTATCTGATCCAGGTGAAAAAGTTGTAGTTTAATATTTTGACAATTTGCTCATTTTAAAATTTCATATTTACATCCACTAAGTATGATTCCATCTATTTCATACGAAAATTGGTTTTAATTCTCATCTTTATAAAAACTGACAAGACTGAAATCTACATATTAATACATTTCAAACCAGTATATTGATCGTTCGAAACCTAAGAAAAACCAGGGACTGCAAAAAATAATCAAAATGATGTCAAACTCGAATTGCCATATCAGACAACTAGGCTATTTTTTATTTAGTCTCTAATTTGTTAACAGAAAGATGTAAATATAAACAATGAAATGTTTTTTTATGATGCTTCATGCGGGCTATGAAGTAAGCGATCATTACAGAAGAAATTTACATAAATAAAAAAAAAAATATCGTGAAATGTCACTGTTTAAGGTTTCTCCACCCTTTATGTTTTTATGGTTTAATCCGTGTACTTTTTGTTTAAATTTGAAGATTATTATGTAAACATTCAAATTGAACTTAAATATTGGTATGTTGCAAATGTTTTGTTCATGCTGTAGGAGCTAACATAGGTACACTATCAGGGCAATTAATAGCGATGACTGCTCTCCAATCAAACATCACATTTTTTTTATTGATTTCTATATAATAAATCAATTTTTTTAAAGAAATAAATCGCAATCCTTTCTTTTATGTATTTTAACATTTTAAGGCCATTTAAACTTGCCAGTATGAAAATTATCACATTTACAGTGCATTTTGATACAATTTTTCAACCATGAATAAGTACAGTTTAGCAACATAAAATGTCTTTAACTTTTGAAATAATGGTTCAAACTCACTGAAAATTGGTACATTTGTATTTCATAATATATCCTATCGGAATCTGCAAAGAAATGTTAACCTTGCCAGGTAAAATATTATGAATTGCAGTCTCTGTCAAGTTTGCCTATGTACGGTTTTATCAGTTTTTCATTGAGTTCAGCGATTTCAACTCAAACTACTCTCTATAAATTGTTAAACATTAATGTCATTTTACTTTACATAGCTTAAAATGTGTTAAACACAAGAATAAATCAAGAAATATTGGCAAATGCATCACATAACACTAATATTATAACCGATAACGGTAAAATATTCCGGAATGCTCACAATGACGTCATTCGACAATCGAAAGACCTTAACTTACTTCATATTTGTTAATGTATTTAGTCAGTCAACCATCATTCAATTAAAAAAAAAAATTAAAGAATTTTTTCTCAAATATATGACATTTTTACAAACTTGGCTAAAATCATGCATAGTTTGATTTTACAAAGAATATATCGCAGCAATTGTTTCACCATTGATTTTTTAAAAAGATAATTGTATGCTCATAACTATGCGTTCTGATTAACTAGTTAATTAACATTAATGTAATTTAATAACATAATGATATTTTGACAATACATGTTCAGTTCAGTTCTTTATTAACTTTAAGCCGTACAGCTTATCAGTACAATAAGTACAGCTTACTCCACTTATATTGAAATCGCTTATTTTGAAATTCCGCTTATTTTGAAATATAAATAAATCCCCAGTTTTAGCCTCTCGTATTCTTTGCATTAAATTAACGGTTATAATGAAATCGGCTATTTTGAAATATCGCTTATATTGAAGTCACTGATCGGTCCCCAGAGGTGATAATGAGTTGTTTTCATAACGGTTATATTGAAGTACTCCCTGACGACTGTCGTCACGGTTGGTGACAGTAATTATGTCTGACTGACCGCTTGATATACAAAGGTGCGAATTGATAAGCTCTCACCTTATGTGTTTTTATACTTGTTTTAAAAATTTTAATTTATTCACTGTTGAATTCTTTGTTTTTATGTATACGGACGTATTGAGGCTAGACGTAATATGGAAACCCCACAGAAATGAAAAACCGTATATTTGGACACTAATTACGAAATAGTAAGGCTATTGATAAATTGACAAAGCCTGAATTCGAAATAGCTAAGGATTTTAACCCGAGTACACTTACGATGATAAACAAGCAGTGCCGGTTCAGTAGTAATTGAAGCATTTAAGTCTGGTGATTTTTCTTTAAAGCATAAAAAAATGCGATTGGGCATTTTCATGAGGTTAAAGATTGTAACTAAATGAAACTTACAAAACTTACTGATATTTAAATTAAACTTTTAAGGTTTAATATTCCATGTTATCTGTTCACTGTAATAGATAAACTTGGCGATGACCAAATAATTTGTTCGGGTTTGTTTCTCTATATTTCAGATCGGGATTGAACTTTTAAAAATGGCGGCTTCACGTCAGTCGATTTCGCTTATATTGAATTACGGATATATTGAAATAATTTGCATGGTCCCCTGAATTTCAATATATCCGGAGTAGGCTGTATAAACAATATACACGTACAGGTAGGTTAACAGGAGAAGGTGGCAGAAGTATACAGTCATATAATATCAACATCTATTTTGCCTTAAGTAAATCTTGTCTTATTTTCAAGCTAAAATGAATAAATTTACCCAAACTACATAGTACATGTATTCAAAACAAAATTCACATACGACGCGGCCGAGTAAAGAGAAAAAAGTCATTCTTCAGAGGTTTAAAAAAAAATCATTTAAACTGTGATTTTGGAAAAATGTTTCAGCTGAGAAAATAAAATCCAATAAGACGATAAGACTCAAATAAAATGAGTAAAGACTTCGGATGATTATTTTCTTATCCACTTGCTAGTTAGATTACTTGTATTTTGATGATCAAGCATATGCCTAAGTTAGTTAAAAAGGAAATCTAGCTAAAAAATGATTTTACAATCAATCTTGTATTCGTTTTATGAAAAAAATATATTTAAAAAAAGTACATGATTTTATATCCTGAAGATTCTATAATAGTAAATTCGTGATAAAGTTTAATTTCAAATTAATGGAAACATTTTTAATGAATAGAAACATTCGTAATTTTGTTCCGTAGGGACCTGATGAAGGTACCTATTTCCTTATATATAAACAAGTCCAACATTCTACAAAACATTATTTCAAAAGTATTTATATCTGTTTCGATGTTACAAAATATAATTGCATTTATTCTTACGGAAATTGATTGCAATTCACAGCTCTACAGAAATAGACAGGTCTAAAATCTACACAATCCACTTCTAACCAGTATATCGAAACCTTCAGCAGCCTAAAAAAAATCACGATCTGCATAAAATAATCATGACGATGTCAGATTCGATTTCCCATATAAGACGATTTGGCAGTTTTTTTTTTAATCTTACGTACTGATGTACGTTAACAACAATTTTAGCAACTTTTACCTACTTTTTACGATCAATTCATTTAATTTAATAAGAGACAGATATAAATAAAAACAATAAAATGATTTCTCTGATGATTCAAGTGTAGCGATTACTGCAGAAAAAATACAAAACCAGCGTTAATTGAAAGGACTCAAATCAAACAGTAAAACTATATTATGATTTCTGGATTGACCTAATCAATATTTTCATCAGCTATTTTATAATATTTTCAAAATAAAGTCCAGAATCTTTTTACTATGAATACTTTATATATGTAATTCATCATAATTAAATGAATAAATAACTACCAAAAAATACACAAAACATATTGAAACAAGTGTATTTGGCGTAATAATTAATTTTATTTTTTATTAAATTTACTTTTTCAATGAACATAATCATCAGTAATTCAAATCCTCCATCGGACGATCTTCTATATCAATCAATAATACTGAGACAAGCGTTATATATAGTACTTGGCCATCACTGTAAATGCAATCAATTAGATCACCTAGCTTTTTGGTTTCCTCTCATAAAGAGTATTGTAAGTATACATGCGTCTTTTGTGTTGGATCTCTCTCTCTCTCTCTCTCTCTCTCTCTCTCTCTCTCTCTCTCTCTGTGTTTTTATTTTATGATAAAAGCTTTAAGTACTAACTTTAGTATATGCTTGATCCATAATGTACAAATAGATACGATAGTAATTGAAGTCTGCTGTCGGGATCAACGTTTTATTAACATTTTCTATTTATATAAACTAAGAAAAACTCTGTAGATAATTTGTTTCATTGTTATCTCTCTCCAACAGAATGAAAGATTTCATTCACAAACAGTTTTATGAAGTTAAGGACATTGCCTCAGACAAACCAATACTAGAAGGTATCCTGATCCTTACAACTATAACACAACCATTGAATATAGCAAAATAATTCAACAGATAAAATAGTAGTAACAAAATATAGATAGCTGTATAGTAGCCATCCACAAGTACCAGGAAAAGCATAAATTATGTCACCACAAAGATTAGCATATTTAACACAATGTTGAACAT
>WFKH01002636.1:26508850-26554351 GCA_016163765.1 Magallana hongkongensis | reverse complement strand
CGAGACTCCTTAAGAATGATTAATTAATTTACTTTTTAATTTGTCAAAACCAGTGTTTCAATTTGATTTTGAAAGAGTGATACAGTAACATTAGAATTTGTCTTTTATAAGTTTTGCGTAATGATTAGAATACCTAAAAAAATGTTTTGAATTCTTTGGGTTAGAAGTAAACATTTTATTAAATGAAATGAGGAACTTTCCTCAGATGCATTGTAAAGATTCCAATTTAAGGGAAAAGAGAAACGTTCCTCGGATGCTTAATACAGCTTTCATGTAAAAAGAAAACAATCAACATGTGAAAGATTATACGTTCCTCAGATGCTTTATGTAGCTTTCAGATGAAGTGAAATGAGGAACGTTCCTCAGATACAGTGTAAAGATTTCAAGTCAGGAACTTCCTCAGATGCTTTGTTAGGATTTCAGTTTATATAATTAAGTGAAGAGTGGAACGTTCCTCAGATGACTTGTCAAGATTTCTGTTGAAGTGAAAAGAGGAACGTTCCTCAGATGAAATGTAGAGATTTTAGTTTAGGTGAAGAGGAACGTTCCTCTAATGCTTTATAATTTTTTATAAGGATGAGAATAACGTACCTCATTTTAAATGTCTGTTTTATGCATTTAAATGTCAATGATTCAGGAAAATTCCATGAACTTTGACTTGTAAAGGCTTATTTTTGGCAAAAAGGGGTGTAAATGGATGCAGATATGAAAAACAGGGTGAAAAAAAGGGAATTTTGATTTTCCCTTTTTGATTTGGATTGTGTTCTTAACACATTTGCTAACGAATATTTATATAAAATACGTTTCAATTCTTTTGAAATCAAATACATCTAGTAAGTTTTTAAATGCTTTTGAGTTTAAGATGTGGTGTATTAGACAGTCACACTATTAGATTTGAAAAAGAAAAACAGTATCAAATAAATCATCGAGTACTCGACTATCGCTTGACTAAAAGCTCCGATTGATCGACTAAGCCAACCGAGTAAAACTAACATCCCTAGTAAAAAGTAAAATTGAATATTATCTCTATTAATCTTTACCTGAAAATCTTGTATGGTTATTCCCCCTTAGACCCTCTTTAAGTTCTTCAATTTCCCTTACGAACTCTAAAAGAACACTTTTATTCATGGTCTTTATTTTTTTTCCATTTTTCATACAATGTGTTTGAGTTCATGTCATTTAACTCTGTGTGTATGTGTAAAATAATGTCTGCTTTTGTTTTGTTTGCTGTGTCAAAATGTTTTTGTCTGTGCTCCTGTAGAATAAAGATGGATGTAAGTTTTTGTCTGGATGAAAGTGTGTGAGTAATGTAGATCTTTTTTTTTTTGTTGTGCGTGTTCTGAAAACTGAAGTAATTTGCTGTCTGTAGGTTTGTTTGAGAGTGTTGTAAGTGTGTTCTGTTGTAGATATTGCTTTTGTCGTATTAATGTTCTAAATGATGTTATTTTGTCTGTGATGTCTGATGTGCACGTGTAATCTGTGTCTTTTTCCGTTAGTGACGGAACTGTATGCTGGTTTGATTTGATAAAAAAAAAATTCAAAAGCTTATCCATAAATAAAAATCATACAGAATGTGGCTACTTTTTCAATTTTAAAACAGAAACTACTTTTATTTTACCTTGTTCAATCTATCCATATTTCTGTAGATAATCTTCCATCTTTCTTAAGATGGCAGTCACGGGGGCATAAAACTTTTGCTCGCTCTGTTGAGGTCTTCTAAAACAAAATCCCCCCTCACCCTTACTCTCGTTGCCACTGACACTGTAGGACTCATGATTTGCAATGAACTCATAAACCACAAATGGACATTGCATTCGAATCATTAAATCCCTTATATTGCCTCCATGTAAAATGACATAATAAGACCAAAAAACAACGGTAAGAATTTGGACCTGCTGGCAAGGATTACCCCTCTGTTGTTCCGTCTTACGCCTGCTCTGAAAACACGGAGAGCTAAGCTGAAATTAAAAAGAATGTTGTACATTAATTTCTGGGTTGGGGTTCGAAGATGTTCAAGAAAACCTCGGACAGAAGGTTCCAGGTTATCTGCGAGTAGTTGTCTGGCATACGGTAAAATAAGCTCTGCAGACATTGCAGAGAGAAATATTTCCAAAATCTGCCAACTTTTATGATGATCTGAAATATTAAAACAAGCCCATATCATTAAAACAATTGTACAAGTTTATAAGGCTGTGTATAAATTGGTATGTTTTATTAAAAATATTACAAACGATTATACCACTTCCACTCTAGCATGCAGCTAGCGCTTTTAAACTTCTAAAACCAAGCATTTTCGCCAGATCTGCAAGGGCTAACTCCCACAAGAGTTTAAACATGGCTTTAGTCATGTTTATTTCAAAATAAACTACATTGTTTGGAACCATAAACCTTTGCTAGAAACATACTGTTTTGAGGAATGAAAATGTTTGGACAGATCCCTCGATACACCCAATTTAGGAGGAGTTTAAAGCAGACCCAAAATCCTGCCAGGAGATTTTGAGGACACCAATGAGGCAATGTGTTTTGTTGAATCGCCCAGGAAACTACTGTTTTCATGTAATAGGAACACAACAAGTTAACAGTTTCTTCTGATTGTAGGCTGATAACCTAAGAACAGTTTTAACAACCCGTAAGTAAGAAACTGGCAGTGGTTCATTGCGTATACAAGTTTACATTCTGCTTGTGCAAAAGAAATTCTCCACTCTTCATTTTCATGTGTTCCCATTGGGTGGCTTATTGCTACGAAATGACATCCATTCTTTACTATATCATAAACAATTTCAGAATCAGGCCATGAGTAACAACTTCCTATCCACGAGGAGGCAGATTGTGGCCAAAAGTTACTAACAAAACACCAGGCATTGTCAAATTCTATTTCTCAATCTATACCACTACTACAGGGTCCGTGTGCAGTTAAATTTCCAGAACATACTACCGCTGAAAGGGTACTTTCTCGGTACATATAACTAGAAATATAAGGAATGTCATTCATTCTAACAATTGCTAATAAAACTCTTGGATTTGTTGTTGGGGTTAGCAGTTGAAGTACTGTAAAGAGAATCCTGGAGGACACTCAGAAGTGTCGGCCAGAATCAATGTTTGATTTGCTGTGTTGTAAAACTCGGACTGAAACATATTCCAGATAATTCTGAGATCATTTAGCCACCACATCACCTCCTAATCTAATCCTTTCAATTTAAATCCTTCTCTTGAGCTCCCACTCAGCATCCTGGTGACTCCAGTAGTAGTTGATAAACGCCCGTAAAATATCTCCTTAAGGTCGCGTATCTCTCTCCGGATTTCTACTTCTTGTGAGGTCCCTAATTGTAGACATAGTCCGCGAAAAACTGAATTTGATATGTGCTTGATTCCTACCTTACTGAATTAAAAAAAAGTTTAATCATAATTTATTTAGATATACGTTTGTAAGAAAATGAATGATGTGTGTATTTCGAGTTTTCTCCTTTGTAATTTTTGTTTACATGTATTGATATCAGTAGTCATTCGTTTGCGATAAAATGGGGTGACAGTTTTTATGATTCGCGGGTTTATTTCAGATGACTATTGAACTTAAAAATATTTTTAAAATCAGCAATATTCAATCAGAGAAAAGTCGCTCAGAAACATTCATATTTATGAGAATCATTTTAATTTGCACGCATTATTTGTTGAAATATCGTCTTATAAATCGTTATTTGTGCTAGAATTGTTCAATATTTCACTTGCTCAAAACTTGAAAGTAATTTCACTCGATAAGTTTTCTATTTGGATTAAAACATAATGCTAAACCTTCAGTGTTTACTGGTATTCTTTTCTTATGAACTCAATTACAGTAGCTTTAATTCAATATCAGAACATCTTCCTCCGCTAAATTTTCCTCCTTATATTATGACATCATTCAAACTTTAATGTTGGTCTAAAATCATACATGATTACTGACCAAGAATAACGCACTAATTGATTTGATGATCTTAGATGCCAGTCAGCTTATTGATAAACGAGTTACCAACATTAATAAACTTCATCGTTTATTTGTTGATTAGACAAAAATAAATTGATCGTAAAAGTATGAAATCAGTTGTACTCACACTCGAGACGATCCGTTTAGAGATGAAAATGCCATAATTTAAAGGTTCTAACCAATTATTTAAAATTCTGTGTCGCTATGGGTAATTTGTAATTGTCAAAATATGCTTCAGCAGAGACTAATAACATTTGAAGGATAATTCAAATGAGGAAAGACGCGGATAAATATCTACTTATCGACAAGTTTATTCTACAGTTACTTTAAGGGGAAAATTGAGTTAAATCCCATATGGTACCAATATCTGGAAAACAATTTTGTTTTAATTATTAAATAAGCAGTATACGATTTTATTTCCCGTGGTTGCTATTTCGGTAAAATCGTGATTAAGTTGACATTTAAATGATAAAAAAGCTTTCTTAATTCTGTAAATCTTTATAATTAGAAACTTGATGAGGCGTATTTTCTTATTTCAAATACTTTGTCATAATATGTTTTGTTATTGTCTGGCTTTCAAATAAAATACATGCAAATCTTTAAACAGTCAAATAAATTACCCGTATGTATCTATTATCAAAGATACCTGATGAATAAACTGAGAGAGATTAATCAAAACTAGATACTTTATTATGGTTTGGCGATACTGGAGTTACTGGCCGCAGTGACTTTAGGCTACAAATGGGCTGCCTCATAACAAATCAAACAAAACAACAATACGTGACGGCCCATCAATAGGCTCATTGTGCAGTGGGTAAGCGCAAATGCACAAACATCACAAAATATAATATTCTGTACAGTGGGTAAGCGCAAATGCACAGATATACAAACGACAAAGTTATACACAAGGTTTGTGCCAATGGGTAAACGCAAATGCACAAATTTCAAAGTTCAAAACACATTAAAATTGTCAAAGTTCTTGTGCAGCAAGTATGTGCGCGAAGGCACAAGCATGAATACACAGCATTTCAAACACATTATCAGCATTATATACACATTATATGGACAGTTGAAACTGTATACTATAATAATTTGAATGATTGCACTCTTCCATTGGATTTGGGGTGCGACGATTGCGCCACACTTTAACGTCAATGTCAGGAATAGAACGAGTCACTGCGACGATTTCTTGTGTCCGGAGCTGCAGGTACAACAATGGTTTCATGTGTCCGGAACTGAAGGTATCACAAAGGTTATGATGGTTGACCTGAAAAAATAAATTACAGAAAAGCAGTATTTGGTTCCAAAGGGTTTTAAATGGGAGAGAAGGGGAGGGTTAATTAATCTAAAGAGTATACTTTTTTACAGACAATTTAAACATGGCTTACCAGTTTCAAAAAGAATCGAGAAAGGGAGACCTAATTTTGAAGCGGGTACATGTATATGCAACCGGAAAAATTCCGGAAAAACACAAACACTATTTATAGGTCCCCGGATAAATATCCATATCTTGGACAAGCCAAGATATGCCGTATTATTAAAATAATTTATTGTGAAATTCCCTTGATCATTTGTATGTGTAACCACAAATGAATATTGAGACACATTTTCATGAAATTTATGTTGTTTACTTATTTAAAATTTTAAAGTCATCCTTCCGTCATCCGGACCTTGTCCTCCCTTGTTTACTTCATAAAATTAAACCTTGACAGGGCCTCAGTATCTTAGGAAAAATCCGACATCGCATTGAACTCTACGATTTGGTTGGCTTCAACCATTTTTTTAAAGATACTGTTATTTAAATATCCAAAAAATTACTTTAAGGTAATTGTCCATACGTCACAAAACAACGTATGACGTAATTCACGCGTTGTTACGTCTTGCCCGTGCCCGATCTTTACTCTATACGCTTAGCAACGAGCATAAATATATTTTCCCTAAAATTGTTTTTAGAATTAAAATCATACGTTGAAGAAAAATTACTTCATTTTTTAGAACAGTCTTTAAAACAGTAAAAATAGTTGAATATAGGTTTTGTCTTGAAAGCATATCAGGTAATTAGCGTTTTCCGTGTATGTGACTGCAATTTCTAAACACCGATCTCGATCCATAATACTTACCGATATTCAAAAAAACCCATTTTTGCGATTTATATAATACAGATTGATCAACGGTTTGTTCATATAATGTTTTCTATTTAACAAAAAGCTAAATATTCTTTTTAAAGAGATGAAATGATAAAACTATACAAAATTTTATTTTTACGGAACTTTTTTCAAAATATATATTTTAATGAATTTTACCAAAAATACGCCAATTGTGATCCTAAAAAGACCGGTCCTTTGGGTAATTTTATTTTCTATTGATTAAGGGCCGTAAAGGGTAAACATTATCACTATTTCAGAGAATTCTGTAGGTAAATAAAATTATAAAAGATTAAATTCTCTTTGAAAATTTGTTTGATTTTATCTCATTTGTAAACAAATTTATCTATTTTTTAATAAATAAGCATGTGTAACATCAAAGTATTTGTTTTAAAAAATGAATTCGTTCATTTTACATAGGATATCAATCAAAAATGATTTTCTGAAAGTCAAATTTCAGGCTAAGGCTAATATTCTTAATGTATGAAAAAAGCACCATTTTCCGTAATTGGTTCTATTTTTAGCAACGGTCCTAGCTATTATAATACCGATGGACCAGTTAACTGGTTAAAATTTGATTAGGATATATCCCCAAATACATGTTGGAGAAATTTGAAAAAATTTTGTAGGTATTTTATTTATGTAGTGGGGTATTGATCATTACCTTAAAATATAAAAAAAAATATTAAAATATATTACTGTATTCAAGGTATTTCAGTAAAATGCATCCTTGAGTTATGAGTGCTAAAACATGTCCTCAATAACAGAGAAAGACGATGTAAATGTTGTTCACTAGTAGACTAAATAGATACGAAATGTTTGCAACACCGTTTGCTTGAAACTGTCCAATAAGGAAGCAGTTCTATGCAAGACCAGATTTATTTTTAGAATTAAAAAAGACCATGTATTATTAGAATTGTGAACAGACTTTTAATTCTTAGAACAAAAGAAGTAAATTTTTCAGGTCGGATATAAGACGAAAAATGCGCATTCCGTAGGAAAATGAACCAATCGACGCCAGACGGCTTTTCTCATTTAAGAGCGTTGTAACAAAGGTACTAATACATACGAGTAGTCAATATAAAATGTAGATAGAGTGTGTTCAATAATCTTGCAAAAATGTCCAAACGTAACATATTTTCATAACTATTCTAATGTATTACTATTAATATCAATTGCAATATAAACCAAATTATTTATTATGTGTCATTTTTGTCAAAGGTCTTTTCTTTGTGTTATTTGATCCAGGTGAAAAAGTTGTAGTTTGATATTTTGACAATTTACTGATTTTATAATTTTATACTTACATCCACTATGTATGATTGTATGATTCCGTCTATTTCATACGAAAAAACAGCTTTATAGACACTGACAAGACGGAAATCTACACAATCCATTTCTAACCAGTATAATGATCGTTTGAAACCTAAGAAAAATCACGGACTGCACGAAATAATCAAGATGATGTCAACTCGAATTCCCATATGAGACAACTAGGCTATTTCTTTAGTCTTTAATTTGTTAACAGAAAGATATAAATATAAACAATGAAATGTTTTCTATGATGCTTCATGCGGGCTATGAAGTTAGCGATCATTGCAGAAGAAATTTACATAAATAAAAAAAAT
Source organism: Magallana hongkongensis (assembly GCA_016163765.1). Lineage (NCBI taxonomy): Eukaryota > Metazoa > Mollusca > Bivalvia > Ostreida > Ostreidae > Magallana > Magallana hongkongensis. The sequence goes on along the minus strand of WFKH01002636.1, from coordinate 26,546,618 downwards.
ATCGTGAAATGTAATTGTTTAACTTATTTCATATTTGTTAATCTATTGAGTCGGTCAACCATCATTCAATTAAAAAAAAATTGAAGATTTTTCAGATATATGACATTTTTACAAACTTGGCTAAAATCATGTATAGTTTAATTTTACAAAGAATACATCGCAGCAATTGTTTCACCATTGATTTTTTTTTTTAGAGATAATTGTATGCTCATAGTTATTTTCTTATCCACTTGCTAGTTAGATTACTTGTATTTTGATGATCAAGCATATGCTTAAGTTAGTTAAAAAGGAAATCTAGCTAAAAAATGATTTTGCAATCAAACTTGCATTCATTTTATGAAAAAAAAATATATTTAAAAAATAGTACATGATTTTATATCATGAAGATTCTATAAGAGTAAATTCGTGATAAAGTTTAATTTCAAATTAATGGAAACATTTTTAATGAATAGAAACATTCGTAATTTTTTTCCGTAGGAACCTGATGAAGGTACCTATTTCCTTATATATAAACAAGTCAAACATCCTACAAAACATTATTTCAAAAGTATTTATATCTGTTTCGATGTTACAAAATATAATTGCAATATTTCTTACAGAAATTGATTGCAATTCACAGCTCTATAGAAATAGACAGGTCTAAAATCTACACAATCCAGTTCTAACCAGTATATCGAAACCTTCAACAACCTAAAAAAAATCACGATCTGCACAAAATAATCATGACGATGTCGGATTCGATTTCCCATAATAAGACGATTTGGCAGGTTTTTTTTAATCTAACGTACTGATGTACGTTAACAACAATTTTAGCAACTTTTACCTACTTTTTACGATCAATTCATTTAATTTAATAAGAGACAGATGTAAATAAAAACAATAAAATGATTTCTCCGATGATTCATGTGGGTTATAAAGGTAGCGATTACTGGAGAAAAAGTACAAAACCAGCGTTAATTGAAAGGACTCAAATCAAACAGTTAAACTATATTATGATTTCTGGATTGACCTAATCAATATTTTCATTATCTATTTTATAATATTTTCATATATCAGTTTCATCGCACCATTTAAAATAAAGTCCAGAATCTTTTTACTATGAATACTTTATAATATGTTTTACGGTGCTACCGTTGTGGCGAGCGCAGCAAGAATTACACATACCTTGCATCATTGTCGTCTTAGTGTTATTTAGTTATCAACGAGCGGTAAATAATTTTTTGAGAGAGAGAGAAAAAAAAGAGAGAGAGATTATTATATAATATTTCTAAGTTTAAATAAATTCTTACAAAATACTTGCTTCCCTAAAACCGTTCTTTACTTTTGGAGAGAATTGATCCGTCTGTAAAATATAATTTTTGTTTAATTTGGTCGAAAGTGTTAACGATAAATACAGTATTTTTTTGTTCCTTTTTTTCTCCTGTTCCTAATTTTTTTTAAAAATTCGTTTATTTTTGCATTCTAATTACATACGTTATCCGTGCCCCCGGCCCCTGTTTGTAGGTGTGTAATTTCCTATTTTCTAATTTAATGGTTTGACTATATGCAATATCTGCATAATTTTTTAACTGTTTATTTGTTCTCTTTATTTTTTTTTATTTAGTTCAAAATGTCCTATTTTTTTTATTTCCTCCCTACTCATACTTACTGTACATGCATGCAAAATTAGCTTAAAATTGGATCGATATGACAGTAAAGTGTGGCTCTTGCTAGTATATATATAATCATATGTCAATGAGGCAGGTATTGCATTCTATACTGAAATAGCTAGTGCAAGCGTTACATATGTTTGATCCACCTCTAAATTTATCGCGGGAAATATAGCGCGAGATCGCTGTGACGTCATACGTTAAATTCCATAATCATTTGTTTACGTATCTCAACTCAATACGATGGAATGGAAGCATGTAAAAAATCTCTTGGGTCTCACCAAAGCTTGTGTGGTACTCAAAACAAGTCTTCAAACCTCAAGGCACCGTAAATTACGAGTTAAATGTCAGCCATTTTTGGCATAGCACCACGGGTGAAAATATTAGAGAGCATTATGGGACCGAGACAAAAAATTTTGCTTGATAAATCTGTAGGTTTCGCTCGTTCTTTTTCCCGCGCACACTGGTTCTTAGAGCTCGCTGCGCTCGCTATAAGTAATTCATCTTAATTAAATGAATAAATAACTACCAAAAAATACACAAAACATATTGAAACAAGTGTATTTGGCGTAATAATTAATTTTATTTTTTATTCAATTTACTTTTTCAAAGAATATAATCATCAGTAATTCAAATCCTCCATCGGACGATCTTCTGTATCAATCAATTATACGGAGACAAGCGTTATATATAGTGCTTGGTCATCACTGTAAATGCAATCAATTAGATCACCTAGCTTTTTGGTTTCCACTCATAAAGAGTATTGTAAGTATACATGTGTCTTTTTGTGTTGGATCTCTCTCTCTCTCTCTCTCTCTCTCTCTCTCTCTCTCTCTCTCTCTGTTTTTTTATTTTATGATAAAAGCTTTAAGTACTAACTTTAGTATATGCCCGATTCATAATGTACAAATAGATACGATAGTAATTGAAGTCTGCTGTCTGGATCAACGTTTTATTAACATTTTCTATTTATTTAAACTAAGAAAAACTCTGTAGATAATTTGTTTCATTGTTATCTCTCTCCAACAGAATGAAAGATTTCATTCACAAACAGTATTATGAAGTTAAGGACATTGCCTCAGACATACCAATACTAGAAGGTATCCTGATCCTTACAACTATAACACAACCATTGAATATAGCAAAATAATTCAACAGATAAAATAGTAGTAACAAAATATAGATAGTTGTATAGTAGCCATTAGCAAGTACCAAGTAAAGCATAAATTATGTCACCACAAAGATTAGCATATTTAACACAATGTTGAACATGAAAGTATCATTACAAAAAGGTCCCCTTATTTGTATTCATTATGATCATTAATAAATAAACTTTGATAGAAAACGCGGACATAGTTAACATTTTCAACATAAGATATTAAAAAAAAACGAAATATATGAAAAAATGTTTAATTGTATATCTATCTCTGTTTAATGAAAGGAAGCGTACAATAGTGGGCCTTAAAGAACTCTTGTGATTTTCTTAATGCAGAGATTCATAAGTAATACTAGATAAAGTATCTTTACATCCGTTGATGTCGTCTTAACCCAGACGTTGGGTTTGGGCCATGTCTGTTCAATTTTTATAAAACATTTTCAATTCGTATCAAATATTTAATAATCGTAAGATCAAAGAAACGCCAAAAAGGTGTCATATTTTTTATTTTGTATGTACTTACACAGTCTCTTTCTTAACTAAATTTTGACATATAAAACTCTTTTCAATATTTCAGACAACCTAACACATACATTGAATTTGTTACCTTAATCTTCAGCTACGAAAACCTGACATGAAAATAGGATACATTAGGTTTTGAAAGCCATAAACCGAACAATGTTAAATACTTGCCTTAAAGTTTGCCTGGCGACTTTTAATAAGTTTTTCTAGAAGAAATATTTTATTAAAAAGGTTTTGTAGTTTGATACTAAACTACTTATACTCGTCAATTAAGGAAGAGCAGTTTTTTCTTTTCTACTCAACAAAAGCTTCAAAACGTGTTTTAAACTTTACATTTCAACTACTTTGTCAAAGGTAATCTCAAAATATTACGCGCATTTACATTGCAAAACAATACAATATGATGTCACAGTACAATATGATGTCACAGTACACTATAATGTTACAGTATAATATGATGTCACAGTGCAATATGATGTCACAGTATTTTTAGAACGGTTACCTTTACTCAAAATACTTTTCAAAATGCATTTCGTTATTTTAGGTTTCGGGATACTAATAATGCACTACAATTATATAACACCATTTCAATAATCCTTCTAAATAAAAAGGAATTAGAGGTTAATTATTTATTTACAATTTTGAAGAAATGACGTGAAAATACGTTGGTGTATTCTTGTTGTTTTAAATAATTATTAAAATAGTAAGCTTTTAAAAAATTAACTAAAAAATGTCAATGTCAAAGAGGTCCACTTCCTGAATTCTATCAAAATGTATATCTACTCGAAACCCTCTTCATGCGCATAAAAGTAAACAAAATAAACAAGGAAATTAAAACTTTAAAAATTTATTTGCAAATATTGTACCAGGACAGATTTGATAGAGCATCTTTAAATCTGTCTTATCTGTGGCAACTTAGTTTATGAAGGGTATCGACACAGTTCATAATGTTGTCACAATAATTCTTGACAATCAATAGAACGTAATCTCGAGATATTTTATGTACGATTGTGCAAAGATATTCACGGTAGGTCATAAACTGGTCTATTTCTCATACTACTACGGCGCCATTCAATTCAATAAACTAAAAAATCCATTTAACAAATCCAACTTTTAAGAGATATTGCTGTGTTATAACTTCTATTGAATTAGTTAAGAATCGGTCGTCAAGATCGTATATTAGATATTTTGAACATAATTGAAATTTAGGAAAGAATGAAGGAAAATTAATATTTTTTACAAAATGTTAAATATATCAAATTTTATCATTGTCTTGATTTCATACTATAAACGATACAGTCAGCTTGACGACAACACTAAATAAAGGAAAATGTTGCTATCTACTAAATAAATTTGGATTTTGTAAATAATATCACGTGGCCCCATAATCAAAGCAAATTGCTAAAATCAGCTGAAGTTCACATATTTAATTGTTTTCAAAACAAGACAAAGTTTGAAATTGCAAAAAAGTTACGATGATCTGCTAAAAAAAAACCAAAAATATATTGCGTGGCTTTAAAATAACCCCCCTCATATAATTGTGTACTGATTTTAGTGTTCGTTAATCAGAAAAAAACTCACTCAGCAAACCCGACAAGTACTTGAGTAACCGGAGACTCGGTGACAAATCTCTTCAATAAAAATAAGTGATAATGAACCCATTATGAATGTTTAACTAGGAAGTGTTGCAAGCTGGACAAGAATAGGAAGAGAAAACAATACCAACAGGCTGAAGGTTTGTATTTGGAAATTTATTATAAATGTTTAGGCTATATTTGTTACATTTATGTGTTAAAAGAGGGAGCTGGGTCTGAGCTTTTTAATTACGAAAGAAATAGTTTGTTATTTTAAAAGTTATGACATGCACGGTCAACGTATCAAGGGAGTTTACTCCGATCATGAAATAGTTAATGCATGTCGGAGAACGGTTGTCTAGGATAAATGTAAGGTAATAGTAGTAGTGAATCTGCATAGGCAAATCTACTCACTCTATTTGTGCTGTTGACTTGACGTGATATGACGAAATATATTTGAATAGTTTAAGAATATATAAAACTACGAGATATACAATGTTTGATTGTGTGCCTTTTTGTGTAAAAGCTCTCTGATATGCAAACGACAAACAGACGTTATATGTTTAATTTTTCTATCAGAATTGCCATTAAGTACAAAAATGCATAGGTCTTACATTGTATACATATCTATAAACAATTAATAATTCTTCATAAAGCAGTCAAACATTCTCTTAGAAACATTTGTATCTTTCTTAACAATATGACTACGACTCGTTCAAACTACTTCAAAAGCTTACAAATTTATTTGCAAAAAACTGTATGAATACCTGTTTAAATAAACGAGATACAGAAAATTATTGGCCATGAAGCTTGCTATGAAACTCTTTTGTTTACTTTTATCAGCTATCTTGGATTTGATATTCTTTCAAAACTTCTTTTTTCAGACGAGGCCCTTGCTTTTATTTACATGATAAGATTTTTCATACAATGGATCTTCAATACAGCGCCCAGGATGTGTTGCGGTGTGACCAATGTGATGCACTTGTCCCCAAACTATACTGTGACATCTGTCATCATAACCTTTGCAAGAACTGTGTGGGAGAACACCTCTTGGACGAATCAAAAAAACACAACGTAGTGCCATTCAAAAACCGGAGATCTACAGTTTTTTATCCTAATTGTCCAAAACATACAGCGAAGCAATGCGAGCTCTTTTGTGAACAGTGTGCCAGTCCTATTTGCTCAAGTTGTGTGTCCTCAAGCGAACATAATGGACACAAATTCCTTGATATTTTTGAAAGTCTTGAAAGACAAAAAGAAGATTTACGAAACGATTTACATGAATTGGAAACATATATTTATCCAAAATATCAAAAAATGGCATCTATTATTAATGCCCAGAAAGCTGATCTGTGTAAAAATTCCCAAAAATTGACAACAGACTTAAACAAACAAGGAGAAAAATGGCACAAAGAAATAGACACTATAATCAGCAATCTTAAATCTAATGCCGATGAAATGGATACCAATCAACTTGGTCTTTTGAACAACCAGGAAGATAAAATTTCAAGCACAATTTCCGAAATCAAACAGAGTATTGTTGATCTTAAGAAGTTTCTTGAATCCAGTGACGTGTGCCGTCTTGTCTTTGAATATAAATCCAGGAATTCTGAATTTAGAAAATTTCCTCCGCAATGCCAAGTTTCGTTACCAATTTTTTCTCCTCTTCAAATCGACACGGAAAAAGTTCAAAAGCAATTTGGTACCCTGTCATCAGAAGAACATGTTTACGTCAATGAGGATACAGAAAGACATGTATACGCCAATGAGTATACAGATTCTGACGTCATTCCCTCAGACAGCTCACTTTTGGATGTTCCCCAGATCAGAACGACTATAACCACAGCTATAGGCCATAGCTTTATAAACAGTGTGGCCTGTCTTAGTGAAGATGAAATATGGACTTGTGGTGTTGACAGCATTATGAAACTCCATAATCTCCAGGGAAAACTATTGAAATCCATCGAAACCAAATCAGGATACGCGCCTTCTGACATAGCAGTGACAAGAGATGGCTCTCTAGTTTATACCGATCCTAATGACAGAACTGTTAACATGGTGAAGAATACAAAAACTCAGGAAGTGATCAGATTACAGGGGTGGAGGCCTCGCAGTGTCTGTGTCGCCATGTCTGGTGACCTCCTGGTGATCATGCTCAGTGACGACAATAGAAGAACAAAAGTTGTACGTTACTCCGGCTCTTCAAAGAAGCAAACCATTCAATTCAATGGTAAAGGTCAACCTCTATATGCATCTGGCACAACCAAAAAATGTATCACTGAGAACAGGAATCTAGATATTTGTGTGTCTGACTACATGGCCGGTTCAGTAATAGTTGTCGATCAGACCGGAAATCTAAGATTTACATACAATGGTCCACCGACAGAGAGACAATTTGGCCCAATCGGCGTTGCTACAGACAGCCAGGGCCGTATCCTGACAGCGGACGGCAATGATTACCGAATCCATATCATTGATCAAGACGGAAAGTTTCTTCGGTTTATTGACAATTGTCATTTGCAAAATCCATGTGATCTATGCGTGGATACCAAGAACAACCTCTTTGTAGCTGAGAAAAGAACTGGGAAAGTGAAGAAAATTCAGTATTGTGGTTCCACCATCATTCGTTGAACGCCAATTTTTGTAGACAATTGGTGATGGAAGAAATCTGATAAAAACAAAGTTTTGATCAGCTCTAAAAATCCTATGTAGGACATGATTGTATCTGTAAATTACTATATAACATGACAATAAACAAACTATGTGTATTGACAACTATGATTGTTGATTGATACATGTTCAAGATTTAAAAGCAACTTGTAACTGTTATACGCTTGATTATTATAATGTCAGCAAAATATAAATGTTTAAAAATTATATGTACAATGTACAGCTGCCAACGTTTAAATTGCAGACATATATTGTCCTCATTCATTGAAGTAATTAAAATTAAAAAGTGGTTGTATTTTTACCCTGTTTGTAAAACAAAAATAAGACTACATGTAAAAGTTAGGAAGTGGGGTAAATTTGAATCATCTGTATTGCTACTTATTTATATAGAACAATGAACAATCTGAACAAATATACGACTTGACATATTGTTTCTTGCAAGAAAAGAAGAAATGACACAAAAAACCCACGAATGTTCGACTTACAATTCCTCTATTTTTATTTCTGTAAAATATCGTTTGACTTTTCTTGTATCAATACAAATGTACAATGCATTGAACACAATATATTTACTTCACTTGGAAAGGTTTCATCTTATTTTAAAGTGAAAAAGGTATGCGTAACATGAACATACATTTTAAAAAATCTATACCCATAGCTTGATATGAACAAATGGAACGAATCAGTGTTAACTAATTTCAGAAAGTCTTCCTTAAAATGAAAGAATTGTAAGAATACAATGGTCCCAATATTGTTGAGAGGTGTTCTACTGCCATCGATGTAAAGAAGGTATAGAAACGTATGCATGCATTTTAAATCAACCACGTGATCTAAATGAAATAAGGTCACTAGATCACTTACCTGGTATCGCCATGTTGGATTGAAACAAAGGTTTAATTGTAGTATGTGTGTCATTGATAGCATATTTATGCACAGTTACTACAAAAGTTTAAAGGTTCTTGATTTCACTCTTAACGCTGAAAGATAGAGATGATGAAGAAACGAATTTCTTCAAGAAGTTGTGACAACTTTCGATATATTTGGGTTTTTTATTATCTAAATACAGATTTGTTTTCGCAGTTGCAACACTGCCGAGGAATGATGTTAAGAATTCATAAAAGATGCATAATAATGATATGTTCAACTTATTGATTATCATGGCATGAGTACGTTGTCTTTGAAAAGTACATATATTGAAGACAAGTTTGAATAGGACTCGCAGATAAAATATTTTAATATATAATTGATTAATTCTTAGCTCTGTGATTGACTGGTGTTCTTCAACAATCTAGAAAAAATAAAACGTTATATTCACCTACATTTGACCTAGGAGGTCAATATAACATTTGATTTTCTCTACATAGGACCAATGAAATATCGCGTTTCTCTATTTGTTCAGTTATTGCTTAAAACTAAAATCTTCGCTAGATAATGTTTGTATCAAATCATATAATAAAACAGTTATTGCTGTTTTTGATCAATACTATAATTTAGCTACCCTCGAAGTACAATATTCACCGAGCCTTCTGGTCAAAAACAGCAATAATTTTTGGGTTTGACCCTATTTGTTAACCTAATGCTTCCTTATTCCTTAAAAAAGGTTATACAGACTAAATAGTCATTGTTATGTTATGAAAGACCTTGTATGATAATACATCTTTGTTTTGTAAATTTTTATTGTATCATTCAGACTATGGACCCAAGTAGAAGTAACCAGGAAGTCTTACGATGTCATCTTTGTGAGGTACCTGTTCCTTCGTATCATTGTGATTTTTGCCACGCCAACCTCTGTAAAACCTGTGCTGGAAAACATCTCTTGGATGAAACTAAAGAACATAGAGTGTTGCCAATCAAACAGCAAAAATCGACTACTGTTCACCCAACATGTTCAAAACATACCACAAACAAATATGAATTCTTTTGTAAAGAGTGCAAAATTTCTATTTGTACAAGATGTGTGACTACAGGTGAACATCAAGAACACAAATTAATCAACTTTTTTGAAAACATTCGAAGAAACAAAGGAGTCATTCAAAACGATTTAAAGGAACTGGAGAAATTCATATATCCCAGGTATCAGGAAATTGCATCGAGTATCTCATCTCGGAAATCTGATTTGAGAAAAAACTCCGAGAAATTAAAAATAAGTATTTTGGAAAGATGAAAGGGTTGGCATAAAGAAATAGGCGAAATCACAAGGAAATTTGAATCTGATGTCGATGAAATGGAAGCCCAACAGTTGGATGTCCTAAACGAACAGGAAGATGAAGTCACACACACCAGTTCTGAAATCTCACAAAGCATTGCTGATCTGACAAAATTAGTGGACTCTGATGACATTAACTCTGTCTCTTCATATACATCTAGAAATGAAGAATTTAGAAAAATGTCTTTTCTACTCAAGGTTTACCTGCCAGTTTTCTCACCCCCAAAGATTGACACAGAGCAACTCTTTAGAGAATTTGGCTCTATATCAGCATTTTCCATCGCAGCAGAAGAATCTATCTACCCTATGAGTTCCACAGGAAGTGAGTCGTCTTCCTCCGTTAGACCACTACTAGATGTACCGCAGATCATCGCAACTATAGACACTGGGTGCACTGGTCTTTTTGATATCACCGGCTTAAGTGACGAAAAAATATGGACAATGGGTAGCTGGTCGAGCGCTGGCAATTTTTCCATAAAACTGTATAATTTCAAAGGGGAATTATTGTTTTCATTTAGAATAAGCTTGGTGTCATATATAGCGTCGACAAAGAGTGAAGATCTTGTTTTTATAGATACAACAAATGGGAGATCGCTCAATTTGTGTAACATAGAAAATAAACAAGTAGAAGAGGTGATAAGATTTGAGACGTGGTTACCTGTCAATGTCTGTAGTACCTCATCTGGTGACCTATACATTATAATGATGAGCAGCTATGATCTAAAACAAACAAAAGTTGTGCGTTACTCAGACTTCAAAGAGAAACAAAGCAATCAGTTTAATGACAAAGGGCAACCTCTCTACTCTTATGAACCGAATAAATTCCTATGCGAGAACAGTAACCAGGATATCTGCGTATCAGATAGCGAGGCTGGTGCAGTAGTGGTGGTAAATCGAAATGGAAGACTGCGATTTACATACAACGGTCCATCTTCTACAGCTAGTAGATCATTTTGCCCGTATGGCATCACGACAGACAGTCAATGTCGTATCCTGACAGCAGACAGTGATGACAATTGTATTCACATCCTGGATCAAGACGGACATTTTCTTCGCTATATAAACAACATTGATATAGACTATCCATGGGGTTTATGGGTAGACAAAAAGGACAACCTCTTAATAGGTGAATTTTCTTCAGGAAAAGTAAAGAAAATAAAATTTATCATGTAAGTAAATTATCTTCATAGTTGGAGATGTAAAATATTTGACTGTGGCAGTGCATGATGTCATATAATATGACATAAACGAACGTTGCGTATTCCCAAGTAATTTTTAACTTATTTGTTTAAAACTGTGCAATTTTTATTTATTAAAATTCATGTAATATATTGGTAAACTGCATGCTTGCCTATATTGAATTTAAATACACGAGGTGGTCCGTTTTATATTAAATGTAGACATAAAAATTTTATTCAAATGTTTGTAATTTTATAGTGTTGGGTTCTGAAATATTAAAAACAAAACCGGATAGTGTCAAAATCAATAAACATGAATATTTATGTATTTTTAAAATCAGTATTAATTGTTGTTGTGACCTACATAACGAGGCCTTCATATTTATGACTTCATAAATTTCCGCGGGAGGTTAAACGTTCGATTCGCCGTAACAAATTGTACACAGCCAATTGTGCTTTACGGTAAAAGAAGAATCACACAAAATAATTCTATGAATTTTCAATTCAAATGAAGTCTAATCTTTAAACTAGATAATCCAAGATTACAGTGCTCACCGTGAATAGGCATTACCTATACTGTGGAATTAATATCCGCGTAAAATCGCGAAAAGCAGTCCTCGCGGATTTTGAAATCTCACTTTTATTTTTCACTGACAGACAATTTTAAACTATATGGAACTATAACAAAATATTGGTGCTCGCGATTTTAATTAAATTCTCGCGATCTGATACTACACAGCGGAATCGCGAAATTCAGTATCCGCGTAAAATAAAGAATTTACAGTATGTGAGCACCATTATATATATATATATTTACATCTACCAAGTATTATTCCCTCTATTTCTTACAGACCCGTATAGTTAATTCATAGCTCTATAGAAACAGCCAGACTGAAATCGAAACGCCCCGTTTATCGATTGGTCGAAATCCACAGCAGCTGAAAGTGACAAGAAACTGACAGGACGGAAATTGACACGCCATGTTTATCGAGTGGTCGAAACCTACAGCGAACTAAGAAAAATCACGGACTGCACGAAATAATCATGACGATGTTAGACACAAAGTCTCACAGGAGACGATTTGGCTGTTTCTTTTAGCTAACGTACTTATGTACCTTAACAGTAATTTAGTGAATTTTACTTACTTTTCATAATCAATTTATTAATTAGTTAAAAGAAAGATGTTAATATAAACAATAAAATGCTTTCTTTAATGATTCATGCGGGTTATGAAGGTAGCGATCATTGCAGAAAAAATTTACATAACCCGCTAACGCGGGTTATGTATTTTTTCTGCAATGTCGCTACCTTCATATCCCGAATGAATCACCAAAGAAAGCATTTTATTGTTTAAATATTGACGTGATCCAAGAACACTGCAATGTATTCTTATTTTATACCATCTGATATATATATTTGATCCGACCTCTTCTCATTCAAATCATGTTGATTTAATTTCATGATTAAAATTTAGTTTTTATAGTATTGAATCATACGTTGATTTAATAACAAGCATATGATATGATGATAAACATTACATTAGTGTATTGTTTAATACCATTCAAAAATATATCATGTGATACGATACCATATACAATAGATAAGTGTATCATACGTTACGATACAATATTGTACATGTATAATGTGACATGATATAATTATTTCATTCAATAAAATACGATAATGTATCATATGATGTTATCTTATTTCATATAATAAAATATTCATATGATACGATAATTTATTATAGGATACATTATAATATTACGATGATAAGATACGATACAATTTTGTATTATATACCATTCGATATTGTATCCTATAATATGATTAAAATTTGTATCAAATGATATATCATCATATCATACAATACAGCATCGTATCATATGATTTGCGATATTATATCATATGATAAGATACAATTTGGATACAAAATGTATAAAAATGATATTGTATTTTATCATATCATGAAGCAGTATCATTTAAAAATATATGACTTAAGTTTGTTTCATATAATATATTGTATTATTTGATAAGATATTATCTGATAAAATTTAAAGCACATCAGTCTACCTAAACTATGATGCAATATAATTAAATCATATGATATATTATATATCAACCGATCAATCAAGTTTGAGTGAGTTGAGAACATGTTTTCTTATCATCTTTGATAATAGAAATCAGGCTCTGTATCTGAAGCTAGCTTTGTGTAGCTACATGAACCATGCAAGTCAAAATTGGTTACAGGTTAGGACAAACATTTTCTATCAACATTCAAACCAGCTTTGATTTTTGAATTACTAAAAAAAACTTTCACCTGCCATAGCATCCGGATAATCAAGATCAATTTCTGTATCTTAAGCTTCATGTACCTCCATATTACACATAACTAGTTAACTGTGCACGTTTGAATGGGTATTTACGATATGGAAACAGTTTCATGACTCTAACCAGGAATGTACTATATACGTCTCTGTTCTTACACACTTTTAAGTGATTGAAAAATTGATTCCTGCCTAAGCATTGAATAATGAAGATCACACTCTATATCTGAAGCTTGTTCTGTACTTTTAATATTCAAATGTACATAGTTAAATCAAGATAGATATGGCCATCAAAGGGCACCTGCTCCAAAAACTTTAACCTCCTCCAAAAATCTTAACCTCCTCCAGCATTTAAAACATATGTTTCAGATTTAGTATCCGAGCCTGTTGAGTACATAAGTATCATAAGATGCATCATGCACGAAAGTTTGGTGACGATAGGACCAGTAATGACTTAGATGTGCCATCAAAGGGCACCTGCACCAAAAACTTTAATAACCTCTTCCAAAAATCTTTACCTCCTCCAGCATCTGAAACATATGGCTCAGATTTTTTGACTTTGAAATTTAGCTCAACGTTATTGCACATCCTTTATCCAATAAGCATTTTAATGGACAGGTGTAGTATGAGGCAAATGGGACCAAGGGGCGAAAATATACTAGTAGTTTCCTAACAAGTATTTTACACAGAAGGTCTGGTATGACCTTTACATTTGAGTGGAAACTTGACTCAAGGTCATTGAACTTAAATGTACAGATACATAATAACGAGTTTTAACCCAGCTTATACTTTTTGCATAAAGATCAAATTTCACTTTAAATCAAGAAATAAATTAACAAGAATTTTATTCTCAAAATCATAAAAAGTATAACGATCAAAAAACAATAAACCAGACAATTCACACATAACGTAGTAATTAGCCTTTTCACGGTAACTGCGGTACTGCTCTCTTGCAGGGCAAATTGATATATTTTGGGGAAGTTTTAGTCGGTAGATAATTAAATGACGTAGATTAAACAATTGACGTTACATTATAGTTCTCCAAACTATGTCAATTTGCCCTGCAAAAGAGATATGCCGCAGTTACCGTGAAGGGTCTATAATTGCAGATAGTCATACTAGTAAACATGTAGATATTGCAATCTTGTAGCAGCTTCGTTAGAGTAATATTTTTTCAACAAGTTTCCATGTGCATTAATTAAAAGATTAAGTAATTTTCAAATTGGACAAACATGCAAACTGCTTATTCAATACAACACTTAAAGAGCTTTAGGTCTGATCATAATTATTTGTAAATTAAAAAAAAAAATTTAACAAGAAAAAACTTCAGTCAAGTGTATAATAAATGGATACTTATCTTTTAACCTTCATTGTGAAGAAAGACAAAATGTAATGAACTAGTCAATTCTAGTATATGTTAATAAAAAAATAGCACCATAATTTAAGTTACGATTATATGTCATTTCAATTTTACAATTCTTAAAAAAAAAAAAAAAAAAAAAACCCAAAAAATTAAAAAAAAAAATAAAAAAAAAAAAGAGTTTTACCATTAGTAAATAATAAAATTTTTCATTCATGACACAACCAGAAAAAAAAAGTTTTTACAGGAAATATACAATCAACTTATTATATATTCTAGTGGTTATATAAACCAAGCTTTAAGCGTTAATTTAGATATCAAACTGTATTCCAATATTGCATGGTGTTGTTTTAGATAACACGGTGTACACTTGTAATATTCAAATTAATTTTATAATTATGGAAAAAAGGTTGTAGCAAGAAATATTTTAATATATTTGTATATAGCGGCATTATGGTTAAACTTTTTTCAGCCATTCAATTCAAGTGTTTTATATCCACCCAACAAAAATCACCAGAGATCAGGATGATTATATTATATATAATCAAAACAACAAATTTGATTTCATACTGTACAATGTCATGCAACAACTAAGTTAAAATGATTCAATTTAATTCAGCCTTTCCGTTCATCTGTTTTATGCCCACCCATAAATCACAAGAGATCTGGATATAGTATATGATTGAATAACAAATGTATGTCATTTCATACATGCAACAAGTTAATAGTTCATAGGTACTGACTTAAATTACAGACTCATGACACTGGGACTAATGTACTTGAGCAGCACCTCACAAAGTTGTCGTTCCTTGACAACACAAAGATGCATCACTATAATAAATAATTCTGGTATGTTATCACTTTCTGATTATTGTATATGTAGGTAATAAAGTATAGTTTGGCACAGCTTGATTCACATCTTGCTCTTAGATACATGATTGGCCCACTGGGCAAATGGCACATTGTTCTCCGCAAGTTTCTTCAGAAGTCGACTTGGAACCCAGTGTATGCTGTATGCTGATAATAAACAAGAAAATTATCTGTACAATTGTCTAATTTTTCCCCATTTCCCATGATACATGCACATGTATATTGAGGTTATAACTTAAATTATATTTAATATGTACTGTTAGTGTATTAACTTTTTTATTTTTGCGACGATGTAATTTTGAATTCGCTTTTTTCGTGATCTTTTTCATATCATAAAAAATACAATACACATGATTCATTTCTGATATTATTAATTGCTATAATTATGAGAAACATCTTAAATTGCCAAAAATGACTGATGTAAATAAAAAAGGTGACTTAATACCCCATTTTTGCTAATTTTGTGACACATGAAAAAAACAGATATATGGTATGAGATAATCACTTAATCTATGGCACTTTCTACACCTATCTACTGTACAGGTAAAATATGCTGATGATTTCTACACTCAGGTATAATAACAGACTAGACCAGTGTTTTGCTGTGCAGTGCTCAAAAACACTCAGGCCTCATAATTAATATAATTTGCTTTTTAATAATAATTTCACAGTCACATTTATTTTCACCAAGCAATCTTAAAACAAATGTCAATAGAGATACTGGTTACAAAAAACCCCAAAATTCTTGCTTTCTGTAACCATTAAAAATTATGTTTGGTGGCTGAAGAGAAGTTTTTAAAAATATAATACATAACTTACGGCATGTTTGGTGATAATGGCATATTCTCTCATACACTCTCTGCAGACCAATCTGGCTGGCATAGAACATGGGTCCACCTCTATACTTGGGATAGCTGAACCCATAGATCCTACAATTGGTTTTTTATAACTCTTTGTAAAAATATATCTTAACTGCATGAAATTTTTAAATGGATTAAGAACTGGTAGTTACATAAATTGCATTGATCTGACATTCAGAAAGTAATATATTCTCTGTGTGTTTAGTCAATCTTAATCAATGCCACATCAGTAGTTTTGATTTCTATCTACAATGGGCAAATATCACTGAAACAATTTTGGGTAAATATTGTCTAGATAAAATAGCAGGTTTATGTGTCATAATTCTATATACAATACACACATTATGAACCGACTATTTCCTTAAGCCGCAGGAAATGTTTCTTAAAACAATAAGAATATTTTCATTGTTCTTATTCAATCATCATTTTACCTCACTAGATACTACCATTGATCGTAATTCTTATCTTAAACTGTTGTAACATGTATTACAGTACCATGAAATGTCTATTTCTTCTGGCGTATTGCAAATTCCCTCCTCTAAAATTCGGAAACCTTCATTGATGGCTGAATAAAATTGTCGCTCAAAAATCTCCTGCCAAAAAAAGTGAAAGTTAATGTTAAACAATAAAAAAAGTATTTAATAAATTATATCTTTGATTTTTTTTTTTACATAAAAAGCAAGTCATTTCCCAGTTATTTCTGTGTGATTATTTGGTAAATGGTGAAGAATATGCACTTGTGATTTGAGTATTTTATCAGAGTTGAGTCTGAGTTTCATGCTCAGCTACGTTTAGTGGCTGTGGGGCCTGAATCAGGTGATTTACCTGTGGGGTGATTTTTCGTTTGACGATCCCCCTCCTCTGTCTGTAGCTGTTGATAATCTCCTCAGCCTCTGGATCATTAACAGCAGTTTTCCCTCCAACCTTCTCATACAGGTACCAGCCTTTACCTTAAAAAAAAAACTTAAGAAATGAAACAGTGAAACAGAAAAAACTTACAAAAATAAGATATGTTTTTACAAAACATCATGATTCGAAGACTGAGAAATTCTCTATATATTTGTGATGATGGAAATTTTATCCAAAGAGCAAAATGAAGTCATTGGGAAAGAAAAGCAGAACAAATAACAAAAGCTAGCTAGCTTTATGTACAGTAGCAAAGCTAGGCCCTACTCTTCCTAACATTTAGATTTCAAAGTACTATATACTACAGCATTAGTTTCCAAGAATGATGCCTGTATGAGTTTAAATAAGAAAATAGCACAGCTGTTACAAAAAAAAACTCTTTGAAACTGACCAGTATAAATACGAGAAACAGAGAAAATACATACTTAGATGGATAAATATATTTTGAGGATTTTACATTGCACTCAGTCTGTCCTTACCGGTCTTTCTACCGTATCTCCCCTTGTCGTAAAAGTCGTCATTCAGTCCACAGTATCTGTTGCCCCCCAGGAATCTGGTTTCCTTGGTAATGGAGGTACCCAGGACCTTTGCAACCTCTCTGTTTATTCTCCAGGAGATATCAATACCTAATAATTTACAAAAAAATCATAGTAACAATAGGTGTACATACCGGTACATAAATTCTGCCTCAAATAAGTTAACGTTTCGTTTGTTATATTTCAAGTAAAATTAACACAAACAGAATACTTGCATTTTTCATATGAAAATATTGAAATGCAACACCTTTTCCCCTATGTTCAATTTTCCTATTACATTTAAAACTTTTATTGCAAACATCACCTAGTAAAATTCATGTGAAGCAATATTCTTGCTAGATGCAGTGTTGATACATAATCGATAATTTTGTTAAAAAATATAGCACACATTTCTTTCTCTTTTTTTTTGAGAATAAAAACTTCTGAAATTTGCAAGTATATGCATATGTATATACATATGCCAATAAGCAAAAATCCCATAAACATTTTACTAACACAAATCATTATGCATTGAAATTTCTTGAAAAAATTTCTGTAACTGATAATTTTAAATGTACATGCAGCACTGCAGACATCAATTATTCCTCCTCCTTCACAAAAGAGTGGGTAGCCTAATTGATAATTGTATTGAGTTATCAGAAGCATACTTGGTCTTGACAATAAGGACTACTGTTACCTGACAAGTCTCTAACTTTGAAGGGCCCCATCGGCATCCCAAAATCCTCATTGACCCGGTCCACTTCCTGTGGGCTTGCTCCCTCCTCTACCAGGAAAATCGCCTGAAAAGTCATGGTATTAGGCTCATAGTGGTTCATCATTTAACAATAGAATAATGATATACTGCATGTGTAATTTAAGACTACATTGTTCTAGGACAACAAGAGGACATGCAACCGCATGGTATACTTTTTCAAAGGTTGATATATATCTGTGATATATTAGTGTTTCAAATACTTTATACATAGGCTTGTAATGGTCAAAAATACTTACCTCAGAGCTAAATGGGGCATTCATTCTATTGGCCAAGAAACCATGGCAACTTTTCACCAATACAGGCACCTGTCAACAAAAAATAACCTTAAAATAAAAATGAAATAAATAAATTCAAAGTACAAGGCCTTTCTGAGTAGTAGTGATGAAAGTGAGATTTATGGAATTACTGCACCTACATACTAGCTTTAAGTCCTAATGTTGAAGGTCAGATTTTAGGGGGGGGGGGGGGTCAAAATTCATAGATTTATTCTGATGAATTCATGCATAAATGTACATGTACATTGGCACACTGTATACATTTCTAAATAATAAAATTTTAGTCAAGAAAAATTTTGTGTATTTTTTTCTTTTTTTTGATTCTAACCTTGTTGATAGTTTTTCCCAGTTGCATCACCGTGGCAACAGCATCAGGTGAGGTTTTAGTTCCATAAATGTTCTCCAAAAGTTTCATGTGATAAGCAGGTGCAAAGAAATGTGTGCCAACCACTTTATCAGGCCGAGAGGTGGCGGAGGATATCTAAAATCAAAGAAGATACACCCTTACATAGGGATGAACAGCCTTTAAGGTTCTCCGATCCTCAGCTTCAAAGTATTTTTTTTTTTCAAAAAAAAATTATTTTTCCATCAAACTTTATAAATGAAATGAAATAAAATGAAATTTTTAGATGGTATCCATGCATTTTACAAAGTTATTGCAAATTTATTGCAATGGAATAAATAAACAAGTTGAGTTTGAAAAAAAAGTGCCGGTGCACCGGTGGCTCGAACTCTTTACCAACACGTATTCCATTAGTAGTTCTCCGTGGATCCACTACTCCAAGCATGTAGTTGTGTGACTTATGGTAATACTAACACTAGAATACTAATTCAAATTGTCTGTATAAAAGTCAGATTTATGGTACGAATAAAAGAAATTCGGATAATTTAGAGTTATCGAACATTGCTGAGGATCGGAGATCGTTAATCAATTCTGTTCAGCAACATAAACTTTAGCTATTACTTCATAAGATACACTTATTTAATTAGCAATGAAGGTTAATCTGACAAGTTAATAAACTGCTGCACAACATGGCTGACCTTGAATAGATTTTCAGTTAAACTCACCCTGTCTATATCGATGGTAGAGGTATTGGTACACAATATGGCTGATGGCTTACATATTTTGTCAAGCTTAGAAAACACCTCCTTTTTGATGTCAAGATTCTCAAAAACAGCTTCTATAACCTGCAAAATACATGTACAATGTGCACAATTTTGCTGCATTAAGTAAAATATATTTATACTGTTACATGTATTTTTATCGTTCTATCATCAGACAGATAATAGGACAAATAAATGAAGTACTCATATATTGAATCTATAAACATAAAATCAATCACTTTTAAATTTAGAAAAAACTATCATATGATCATTTTTGCAAGGTTTTTTTTTAAACTATATACAACATATCTCAAGACCTTTTCATTTCATATAAAATATCACATATTTTTTTTCAAATTGCTTCAATAGTTTGGTAACAAGCTTTAAGGAAAAAGACTAAAAGATGGACAAGCTGCATGTTTAGATGCATGTTCTTACCAAATCTACATCTTTGATGTCATCATAACTCAGTGTGGGTTTCAGCAGAGTTGCTGCCCTTTTTGCTGTTTCCATGGAGACTTTACCAAGCTTTACACTACCAGCCATGATGTTTTCAATCAGCTTCACTCCACTCTGAAGAAACTAGAAATGCAAAATTTCAATTAGGTACCCGTACACAATGAATTTTTTTAAATCATTGAAAATCCTTACAGTAATTGAAAACTTTTTTAACAACATATAATGCTGCAAGTAAGAACTTCCGTTCTCCATTTAGCAATATGTTGCATTCTTGAAGCAGTACATGCACAATAAGGAAGATTGAGAATGCAATGCACTGTTTTGGTTCAATCTGTGGTAAACAAAGATTATAAAGCACTGTATGCAAGATGGAAATAATCACAAAATAATTTGACCATTGTGTTTCAGGCAAAAAATTAGGCTGATGTGACAATCCTAGAGAAATCTAAGATAACCGTGACGTGCACACGATTGTGTATTATTAGGTTAGGAGAAGAATATATAATATCATGGGCCTTTGGGCAAAAAAAAAGTGTTCAGTATGAAAAACTATCAGCATTTGGTATTAAAGAGCCTATCTGATATTTTTCATACAGAACTGTATTTTGTCCATTACAATACTTACCTTTTGGTTCTGCTCCAGTATATACACAGGTGTTTAGTGTAGGTACATGTCTTACCTTTTGGTTATGCTCCAGTAGATACACAGGTGTTTAATGTAGGTACGCATCTTACCTTTTCGTTCTGCTCCAGTAGATACACAGGTGTTTAGTGAAGGTATACATCTTACCTTCCGGTTCTACTCCAGTAGATACACAAGTGTATAGTGTAGGTATATATCTTACCTTTTCGTTCTGCTCCAGTAGATACACAGGTAGACCAGCACTCAGAAGACACACAGCGATTCCTGACCCCATGGTCCCTGCTCCAATGACAGCTGTACTCCTCACAGGGAGGGGCTTGGCTGTTTTATAACTCCCCCCAGGCATCTGCCACTGAATGAGGAAAAGTACATCGTATCTTTATACATATCAAAATCAATAATGGCCTAATTGAGTACAGTGTGTCCTTGAAAAGGGGAGAAACTTATTTATAGCACCCTGCCCCACATGGTCATATCTAATAATTTAATTAAGGAGGCAAGGTACTGTATAACAAATTCATCTTAAGTTTGCAATAAGGGAGAGGGGGCTAATGACTGAAATATATACCCCTAAGTCACTTACTCACTTACATGTACATATATTTTTTATCATATACAATAAAATGCATTCTACAGGGATTCATGAGAGTATAAAGAGAATGAACATTGCAGTAAAAAGATATAACTTTTTTTCTGGGTTAAATGAATTCTTAATTGCTTTCTTCATATAACCCTTGAACTCAAAAGAAAAATGTACAGTAGTGCACCAAACATACAAGTACATATGTACAAGCTAACTGATACTTGTAGGTTTTTTCTGGTGTCAAAGATTTTATTTAATTCTGCATTAAAGTTCTATTATTAAGAAATTATTTCTATAGGTTTGCTCTGAACTAATGCTCTGATAACATATAGTTTACTTATGTTCAGAAAACTGTGTGTGTCAGTTTGAGATGATTACCTTTGTTACAGCTCTCTCTGCAAAGAAGGCGTACTGTTGCGCCTTGGCCTGTCCCGATTCTCCCAGCTGAAGGAATAGATCCCGCTCACGTTTCATACCTTCTTCATAGGAGAGTTCCGCTGAGGCTCTAACAGCTTGCACACAAACCTTATAAGGAGAAAAAGAAAGGAAAATTGATGCCATTGGGTAGATTATAAAAAATGTTATCTCATTGTCCTACAATGAAGAGAAAGGTCGACAAATGACAGGAGAAGGGATAGCTACATGTATACAGTTTGACAATTATTATAAAAAGATTGTGGCACTTTTATTTCTTCCTCACCACTGGAGCTTCAAAGCCCTTGAATTTCTTCTTTACTTGGGTCAATGCAGCTGCAATATAAAACAAAATATTTGAAGATAAAACTGATTTAAACATATATATTAATAGTTTGTCAAAACATCTGTAAAGTAGGAATCTATAGATTCTAGAGGTCTATAGACAAGTTCATCAAGTTTTATATCAATCTTTTGAATACTGATTACTTTCTGTTTACCAGGTAGCTTTGTTAATTCTGTACCCATTAATCACCCATTATGAGTTTTAGATGGGAGTATGTTTATACCTGAGGCATATTCCTCAAATCTGTCAGCATTGGGAACGACCTTGTACCTCAGACATCTGTCTTTGAAAGGACGGCCTTGAACCGTTTGGGCAAACTTTAATGCTGCTTTCAATAAGTCCCCTGACATAATCTAAAAGTTCATTGGAGTAAGATAATGCCTTATGAAGTACATGGCTGCATTCAAGATCGCAGCACATAGCCTAACTGCTAGGTTATAGATATCTAGGTCTATTGAAAGGACTGCTAGTTTTGCCGCTAGATTTTGTTGGGAAAAATTCAACTAAAGACTAACTACATCAACATAATTTGTTAATATTAAGGGGATATTTAAATATTAAAATTAATAACAACTTACAGGATGAACAAAATATCATTAAAAAAGATAAACAAATATCTATGTAGAGGCTAGGATGGCTTACCGTTCAACAGCGTAGCTGCTATGTAGCCCTATGTAGCAGCTATGATCTTGAACACACCCCAGTATACAGTATTCAAGTGTACACAATGCATTGCCAACATTTTTGTAAAGATACAAGCAAAACTGTGTTCGAAATCAAGTTCTTGTTTGGAACTTTGAAATTTTTTAACTTTTGTTGAGTTTATTCTAGCCATACCTCATCTATAATACCATATTCCTTTGCTTTTTCTGCTGGAACATGGCGGCCTGAAGAAATCATCTCCATGGCAACAGGGAGTCCAGTCAACCGTGAGAGCCTCTGGGTGCCCCCTGCTCCTGGTATAAGCCCCAGGGCCACCTCTGGGAATCCCACCCTGAAAAATATCATTAATATTCAGAAATTTCAGTTCTTTGCAGCATTCTCTATCACATGGAAAATTTGTATGTAAAATAACCCCAGTCTTGATAAAAGCTTATTTTGATTCAGTTGAATGTCATAGAGTACATGTATGTACTTTGATTTGTATAACTTGATGACCAATACAGGTCACTAGCTCCTAAACAAGAATGACCTTGACTTTTTAACAAAAGAAAACATGTAAAATTCAGTACAGGAAGTTAGTAAACGGTACACAGACATTTTAATATATGTATACCTGCATGGTAATAAAGTTATATTCAATACCAATTTGGTATACCAGGGTATTTAGTTAATTTCTTTGTTGTATATAATTTTATAGTCTGCTTTAAAATGTTGAAGAAAATGCCAAATAAACAACTATATGTTTGGAGAATGACTGACCGTGCAGAAGGTACGGCGATGCGGTAGTGACAGAACAGGGCTATCTCCAGCCCTCCCCCCAGACATGTTCCATGGATCGCGGCCACCACTGGCTTAGTGCATGTCTCTATCAAGTAACCATTCACTGTCAACCAAGGTTCTATAAGGAGAAAAAATCATATCTGATCGTGAACTCTTTGGGCAAATGAATGACAATTAATTGTCTTAACACATAAACTTTTTCCTAAAAAAAAATGTATAAAAAAGCATATATTTGGTTGTTTACCATATTTATCTTGATGCTTCATTCAACTAGGTTTTCATTGTATGGAATTAATGTGTAATGATTAACAACTTGAAAGCTAAATGAATTGATAAATAGAAATTAATTAGCAGTTGAATCATCTTCAAAATATCAAGGTTTTGTGATTATGTACATGTTCCTTCGCACAATTGTTGTTAGATTTGTAAGTAACAAATGAATAAGCCTCAACATTGACATGAAGATGGAACAATTAGCTTAACAGTTTTAGAAAGGTGCCTAGTTTAGGCCAGAAAAAATAAATGTATTGGTTCTCAGGCACCCCCATATTACTTAAATGCTACTGCATTAATTATTTTTATTGCAATGTTAAAGGGGAATAACTCAATTTTCAATATGAAAATTGATTTATTTCCCTTGCAAATTCAAAATAAAATACATGTAAAATACCTGCTTGCTGCATTATATTTTATAAAAAAAAATTTTCCCCAAGAACCAGTACTGGTACATCTTTTTTTTTGGCCTTAGGCACGACTTTCTGTAACTGATCGTTAAGTTTGCATTTTTTAATTGAACATTCAACTTTTGATACCTTTGCTAGGCTTTCCAAACTCTCTGATGTCTGCCCCTGCAGGAAACGTTTGCCCTTTGCCGATGATGACCACAGATTTGACTTGGCTGTCTTTGGCAGCTCTCTCTATGCCTGTCTTCAGACCAACACGCACAGCATGGCTACAATCATTCAACAGTTTAATTCTGTCATTAAAACAATTTTTTTTTCTCATCAATTACACATATTCCTCCCACACATATCCATTTTGAGAATACAGTAAAACTTGTTTAGTACAAAAGGATGTAGTTAAATCTCTGATAATTTAAAAGCAAAGTTTTGTGGATTCCTTAGCTGGCAAAATTCTTCACAAATACTATATGGATATAACAATTAAATTATATACTGACATAGCAAAGGAAACTGGTCCATAGGACTTTGCTATTTATAACCAAGCTTTATTGTACAGCAGCATAGGGAAAGCAAATTGCCAGCACCAGAGACTTATGAATCCCAGTTCGCGCGATCTAACGTCAGATGCAACAAGGCCAATATTAATTAAAAGATCCGGACTATAGGCAACTCAGGTTCATATTTCTCAGTGTTTGTAAGTTGCGCTCCACTTCCTAGCTGTTACACATCCACTTTTCTGACAAATTAAGAATCTGACAAGTGAGAGCAACAGAACATTATCTACTAACAAGTCAACATACATCCCTTTTTTAATTCTAACATGTATCTAGGAATTAATTACATGTAAGGTGTCATAAAGATCTTATAAGTTAACATCCTTATACAATCATGCAATAGGTCGTCTTGCCAGATTTTAATGTTAGCTGTTTATAGTATTAAACACTATAGCGACTTGTCAGGAGAGGGGTCAAACCCCCACCCCCACCCGCACTCCCACCCCACCCCGACATCCTCGTGGTTGTTTTCTGACAATTTACCATAACAATCGCATCCAGTTAGGTCAAGATTTGCAAAAAGAAACTTAATTCAATATCTACAAGTTCTTTAAGTCTTAAACTATCAGAATGAAGTTGATTTTTTTACTTAGATCCGCCACTCCTAATAACAACAATTGCAGCTATTATGCACGGTGCATAGAAAACCGATGCAGACATTACCCTAGGGCGTTGACAGGCGGATTGTTGACCATTAACACGGCCACGGAGCCATGGACGCTGTAATCCACCATCGCGACGACAGTGCAGAAGATCCAATCGTCCTAAATTACACTGAACTTCAGCATGGATCTATTTTCTGACCTCTGACTTTTAGTTTCGTATTTTTCGCAGACATATTGCAAGAAAGGTTTTGCTCATGTATTTTGTACTCATGACCATACGTTATTTTTTTTGAAATGCAATATTATATGGCTACAAAATATTCCTACCTATTTCAAAAATCCAAATTGAGTGTATAAAAAAATTATTCGAAACTACATTATCTCAAAAGTGAAAGTAGGTGTCATCGTTGAAAATTAGAAGCGGACGCAGTGATGGCACAGGCAGATGAGTGACATGATTGTGTGTATTTATGATGTTGAAAATCCCCAGAAAGCTGCGTCGTAAATGTCGAAAAATTTTCAGTCGTAATTTTACGGAAATGCAACAGTTCAGCCAATACGCAGCAGACGTTTCGGACTTTAGCTCCCAGTACGGTAGTGAGACTTCAATTTCTTACACAGCCTCCAACTTGGCTGGGAAATGTAACATCTACCCTGCTTACGGGGATTTTACACAAGCCTGTGTATTTGTAAGTGTTCTTGTGATACTCTGATAATTGCATCACTACACATTATTTGAGCTTCATGTTATGTCTATGTTTATAACTCTCTTCATCAAAGGGTTTTGACATAATAGGGAGGGGATACATGTATATTATGTATATATTATTTTTGGGAGAAGGGACCTTACATTAATTCCTTGGTACTCCTCTTCAAACTTTGATCAACGTTCTTCTCATTTGCAGACATTTCAGACAATATTCTACTGTATTGTTGAAAGTAAATGAATAAATACATTGTGAACAGCATTGTTAATTAGACTATGATCATGAGTTTTAAATTAGGAATACATACATATTACTTTCAATAATATCATTGTTAGTTAATAAGATTAAATTTTTGCAGAGAACCTATGGGCCTTGGTGGAAATATGCTCCCTCAGGAAAACGGAAGTTTAAGCGGACTCCGCCAGGCTTTGTCAGTCAGGACTTCATTGGTAAGCATATGTATGGAAATAGGAATCATTTCATACAGTTTCCTATGATTCAATTTCTAGCAGAAAATAATTATTGTCTTAAATATTTTCAGTTAGAATGAATTTTTAAAATATCATTTGTTAAATTAAATACTCCTACAAGTCAGAGCCTCTGTTGACATCCCTAAGGCTAAACACTCATTATGTTATGTAACGCTAAATTAGAAATATATTTTGCAGTGAACCTCTTGCTAGCATGGTAGATAATTGTTACATTAGCTCCAACAATGTTTTACTGAATAGGCCAGGGCAATTAACAACTGAAAATTTCTCTTATACATGTATTATAACAGATACTACATGTAAAATAAAACTAAGAATATCTCATTTTATTATACCTCTGTGTATATTTTCTATGTAAAATTACAACAAATAAACATTCTATTCAATATAACTGTGAAATAGTTTCCATGCTATCTGTCCATGGTGAATAGTCATCAAAATTATTCACCGACGGCGTTTTAAATCTCAGAATACCTCTGGTGTAATCCGAGTCGCTATGTTAAATTCAGAGTGCTCAGTCCGAAAACTCTAATTTCTTTACCATAAAGAAAATTTGCATTGACAACAAATAAAGTTTTCTTTGGTATAATAAAATACCTATTTACTGACTATTCAGACGATAGCAAGTTTATATTGTCCCCCTCGACAGCAACTATTTTCCTCAGCTTTGCCTCAGGAAATAGTTGCTGTGTCGGGGGACAATAAACTTGCTATCATCCTCATAGCCAGTAAATAGGTACATAATATGTACCAGCTAGTATATGCAGTCATGTCAATCTGATTAAAATCAGCTGTTCTGATACGCTACCGCTCTCGAACATCTGAAACAAGCCGCTTAGAGGTCACGTCCGAACGACCCGACAATCTAAATATTTAAATATAAGGTCGTGACATTTTTGACCAATGAGAATCCCTGTCTCTTAAAGACTATCGGGTGAAATAACAGCAAGGTAAATATAACCGCACAGATTTATGGGAAATTATCTGCTGGCAGAGTTTTGCTAGCCACAATTTGATTGGCTTATCGAAAGGTCTTTCGGACGTGACCTCTAAGCGGCTTGTTTCAGATGGTCGAGAGCGGTAGCGTATCAGAACGGCTGATTTTAATCAGATTGCAGTCATGTAACACAACCTGCTATGTTTAATTAATGTACTTTTATTAATTATATAGAATTAGAATTTGAATATGCAGTGCATCCAACCAAAATAGAGATTTGGGAAACTTACAACCCAGGGACCATTGTTCGGATCTTAGCTTGTGATTCTTCAGGGACAGATGTGGACCGGGGAATGACAAGGCAAGTACGGGGGAGGGGACAAAGCTTTATAAATTTAAATGTTAATTCGCTTAAAAATTGAAACAATCATTATTTATTTGTGAAATCCACAGAGTAGAAAAAGAAGGAAGGTAAGTTTTTATTTTCATTTTTATTTCCTGAAAGTAAGTTTTTTTAAATATTTAATTATGATTTATTTAATTTAGTTGATTTTTTTTATGTAAACAAAATTATTTGTAAATGTGGTAAAGATCAAACAACCAGTATACAGTACTTAAATTAATTAAAGCACAGTAAGAAAAACATTAAGTACAAAATTTTATCAAACATTTTTATTCTCACAAAAGCTCAGGGATGGAAAACACACACTTCATTGGATAAAAATCATTAACTTTACCATATATCACAAATCATTGAAGATATTTTATATTAATCATGATTGCAGTGTTAAATCATATAGCTTATTCCAATTGCAATTTCTCTTTAGTTCATTACTTTAGCAAATGCCTTAAAAATGAGCAATAGAGACCTCTTAGACATATAAAGAGAGTTTAATTTGACTCAAAATAGAATGTTTTTCATTCAGTATTAAAACTTTTCTTGTTATTTTCAGATACCATGTAACTTGAAATTATTTATTAATTGAGGATTTTTTTTTTTAACAGATGGAGAGTTCTATGGGAAGGAGGTCCTGAAAAGAGTCCACTAGAGTCTCGAATCTTCTCCCCACCTCTAAGAAACGTACCATTCTGTACCAAGTAAAGTCTTACACCTGTATCTTATCCCTCCCTCCCTTCCCCTCTAGGAAATTGTTTCTGTTTCATTACACTTTAATATGTTTTTCATGTAACATATACAGTGTCACTACAATCAAATTGAGGCTAAAAAAAACTTTTAGACCAATTGTAGTTGAAGAATTGCAAGTGCTAAGGAACATAACTCTGTTGTTACATATATTTTGGGCTAGCTTCCGGAATGTACTGGTTTTTTGATGACATGTTTTCCTTACATAGGATTACCTTATACTTGATTATGCAAAAATACAAAAATCAGGTCAAAATATAAAAGTCTGTCTTTTTTTCTGCAGAGTTCTTCGCCTAGAGTTCTGTCATGACCTGTGTGAGTACTATACAGAGCTAGATGCTGTCTGTCTCCATGGCGAAGATAGCCAAGGTAACTACATAATGTCGGGGCTAGAGGGCGTGACCTCCAGATCTCACTTGGAAGACATCAGTAACATGGAGGAAAAACTCGATCAGTTATCTCTCAGGGAACAGGTACAGTAAAACTCATAGAGTTTAGACACAGATATAGTGAATTCACAGATACGGTGAAGCTGCGGGGGTCCTCGGCATCATTCTCAACATTTCCTTTTATAATTCCTTGGTTTTAATGAGCTCTAATACAGCAATTTTACAGAGAGAGTGAATTGACTACTAGTATCAGAAGATCTTTTATTGTACACTGTAACTGGGATGATCAAAACAAGTGTAAACATGATGAAGAGAATATGTCATTGAAAGAAATGATATTTTATATCCATCTTGATGCTTTACTAATTATTAAATGCCTTTATATCTTCTTAATAAGGCTTGGGATAGAAAAGACAGTGTTTTTAGATGTAAATGTCACATCACCCTGCACATCCCCTACACATAAGCACAAACTATTAGAGATTCTGTATTCATTATTACCATTATGCAAATGACACATTTATAATACACTCTGTTTTGCTTCAAACAATGTGTACATAATAGGGTACATGGTACTTTGATTATTTTTATTTTCAGGGTAACGACACAGTTGGTGATGACATTATTAGTATAGAAGAATTACCGGTATGCAAGTATTTCATATCCTCGTACTGTATATGGTATATAAATTTCCCTATTGCCTTTCAGATCACTGCCCTCAGGTTTTCTGAATCCATGTCATGTGTATATCCATGTGTATACAGAATAATCATACTTACATGTACATATTTTTTGGAATCTGTATCACTTGACACGATCGAGTTAGATTTTTTGAGGTAAAGTGAATTCATGCCAGCTAGGTAAACAACAACCATTTAATATACCGCTGCTGGGAAGGGCCATTTGGAAGAGGAGATGTCACAGACAGCATCTTTAATTTCTGATAGTATTCATCGATATTTATAGATCATATCAGACTGAGTAAGAAGGAAGAGTTTTAGATCCTGTATATACATAAACATGTACATATATGTACAATACAATACACAAAGCCAAACAAGGAAATTCAGATGGTTATTTTTAAATGTCCAAAGGCATGTTCAACAAAATCCATGTCCTTCAGAAGAAATTTTTGCAAGCAACTGCCAACGCCAGTCTTCAGGCATATAATTATACACGTACATGCCTTTCTCCCTATATCCACAACTTAATGTGTTAATTTTGAAAAAAAGTGTTGAAAAAACAGATTTTCTGTCTGTTTCAGGAGGAAGTGATCCAGCTAATCCTGAGTTACCTTGACATTCCATCCCTGTGTATGGCCAGTGTTACCTCAAAGTAGGTCAATGACCTTGAGGTCAAGGTCAAGGGTCATTCTATGATTTGATTTTGACTACATACATTTAGATTATTATTTTATTTTGCTCTTATTGATTGATAACCGTGTTTTTAAATTTTGGTAATGGGAAAGATGTAATTAAAGTCTAAGTGGCTCCTTGTCTTTTAGGTTTTTCTATAAGCATTGTTATGACTCCCTACAATATAAGGAATTGGACCTACAGCCTCACTGGACAGAGGTAAGATGATAGGAAGGTGTCCACCTTCTGTGAAATAGACAGATACATCTTTAAATTTGCTTATATTATAAGTCATATTTCCGAGGCGTTTTTTGTTTTTTTTATTAGAATCAAATTTTCTTGCTTCATTTAAGTTCCAATTTATAATGCTGTCAGAATCCATTATACTTTTGATGACATACATTTTAAACAAACATGTAACCTTGTAAATGTGGAAGTTTAAGTGTAAGAGTCATTAACAAGAAAAATGCAACAACACTGATTATTGACTATAACTTCAGATTGTACAAAAATTAAAGGCTTTTATGTTAACTTGTCTTTTTGTTTCCAGGTGAATAACTTTGCATTGGACAGTCTTTTGTCGAGGTGTCATTATCTGCAGCATCTAAACATATCATGGTGTGGTGGCAACCAGAACTGTATATCTCCCTCAACATTCGCCAGGTAAGTATCCATTGTATGATGAATCTACCCCTGGTGAATGAATCCTTCAACATGGATCTGGTCTAAGCGAACCCAAGCCCCATCCCCCTTTCTGATCAGAATATTCAAAAGAAATGCTGGAGAGATCCTCTTTTGTTTAATTTTAAAAAATGAATTGAAATATTGATAGAAATTTTGAAAATTAAACAAGAGATTAACTATCTGTAGATGATTGAAATTAAAGATTAACTGAATACTAAATACAGTATACTGTATCTATAAATCTTTAAATATACACATCAGAAATTTAGGGTAAACAATGTAAGAAATTTTCCTAAATAATTTCAGATTTCTAAAGGAGTGCGGCAGGGACCTGCAGACCCTCTATATGTCTTCTTGTAAATTTGTCAATGGTGAAGTTATAATAGCTGTGGCGGAGAATTGTCTAAAACTTAAAGGTACAAAAATGTTAAATTTTATGATCAGTATTTATTCCTGTTTATTATTATTTAGAATTTTTTTTTTGTGATAATGATTTTCAAAAGAAATATGAATTGTATCATTTGCTATTTGAAAATTGAGAGTAAATGAGCACTAGGCCTACATTATGAAATTTTTGACCAAAAAAATTAAAGGTTAATATTTTGGGACATGTTTTGTACAGTTGGAAGTATGTATTGTCAGTGATATATACATGTATATATATTTTACATGTAACACCTGTATATTAATATCAAATTTTCGTTATGTACAGTTAGACGTAGGGAGTTGACACTTGTAAATACATACATTTTAACACCTGTGTGTTTAATTGTTTTGTACAGAGTTAGATGTAGGGAGTTGTCAGTCTCTGGATGGCCAGTCTATATCACACCTGTCTAAGATACAAACATTAGAAAGACTCAACCTCTACCGTCTCCCTGTGGATAAAAATAGTCTTATAAAAGTTTTAAGGTATAGAATATTAATTAGTATATATTTATATGGTATACAGAGTTTTAACATAATTGTATTTTTGAAGTTAATTTAATTTGCTTGATGAATAATTTTATTAATTGATGCATGTATATACATGTACATATATGTATCCGCCAAGAAAAGAATTAATGTACATTAATTAATGTGATTTCATCACATTGATTAATTTCAAATTTTTTTTTTAAACATTTAATTTCTTGCATCTTGAAGCCTTCTTTAGTGAGGATATCTTTGAGTTCAATTTGATTTTTAAAATAATTCTAGTGGTGAAAATTTTATCAAGTTTTTTTCTCATAATTCGTACTCAAAACAAATGAATTGTTCTAATACCAGTTAAAATTTCATTAACAAATTTTCATTTTATTCCACAAGACAATCTCAAATGTTTCAAAAACTTCAATTCATGAAGTAGCTTTTAATATTCTTAAACGATGTGGATGACGAAGAATTTTTGAGATATCCAAGAATTCAAGATATCAAGGTTAACATTACGTTAAAAAACAGTAGTTGTGACTTCCAACTCACTTTTGACAACATATCAACTGTACCAGTTATATCTCTTTTCTCATATTTCAGAGTGTGTTCCAATTTAAAGCACTTAAATCTAGGGGCCACCAGAATTGCTGAGCCTCACATTGACACTGTGATGAAAGTGATCGGATCAAGCTGCAGGTCAGTTCTCGCTTGGCCAGACAATGAAAAGTAGAACAAATATTGAATACTACTCAATGACTTTCAAGTAATTGCTGTAAACTAACTTTTATTCCCTTGTGAGAATTTTTCATATATGTTTATTATCATCTACATAGAGATCTGGTATCACTAAAATTAGCCAATATGAACCACTTTAGCGCTAGTAATTTACAAAACAAAGTTGTTTAAAAAAGTTGGTTTACAGTACATGTACCGGTATATAAGGCTTTTAACTTTTGTCTTGACATCTAGAAACATTTTCTTCAGTGCAGCTAGATGCAGTCTGTTTAAAATCAAACCTTTGCTAGCTCCTTTTTTATTTGATTGACGCATAAAAAACAAACCTTCACTGGCTCCTTTTTATTTGATTGACACTTCACGTGTCAATCAAATAAAAAGAAGCTAACGACGGTTTAATTTTAATCAGACTGAGTTAGATGTCTTAAGTATTGATGGACATCAGTTCTGTGGATTTGAAATGATTAATTTCCATTGATTAAAAATTCAAATTGTTATCTCAAAATAGAGTCAGTCAATGTGATTATTTCTCTTGTTTTTAATGACATCAGAATTTGATACTGTATTTAATGTATAATGCGATAATTGTTCTTATAGTGCAGATATAAGTTTTGTTCTATGACAGATAAGTATATCTATAACATATCACATTCATTTCATTAATATTATCCTTTTCTTTTGTCTATGTCTAGGAACTTGATATCACTAGATTTATGGCGATGTAGATTAACTGAGGAAGGATTAGGAGCTATCACTGATAACTGTCCACATATAGAGGAGCTGGACCTAGGGTGGTGGTCAGTACAACAATTAATTAATGAATTAATTAAGAGAGCTTGATGGTTGTGGTTATTTTTAGACTATATCAATCTCCCCAAGAAGAAGAGCGCTGTATAAAGATAAAGGAAAATGTAAAAATTTCAAAGCTAAAATATTTGGAATTTTGAATTTTCTACTAAATACATGTACTGTAATAATTTTGACAATGTTGCTAAATAAATCATTTTAAATTTATAAATTTTAGTCTAAAACTGACGGGTAATTTGTTGACCATCCAGCCTCCTTATTTAAATAAGCATGTTGATTATTTTTGATTTATGTTTCATTTAAGTTGAACCATTTCCTTTTCAGTTCAAATTTAAGGTCAAGTACAGGCTGTTTCATTGAACTTGTGATGAAATGCCCCAACATTAAAAAGCTGTACCTCACAGCAAACAGGTATTTATACTCCTGTATTGTCCGATAGTAATTTATGTCAATGACTACATCTGCTCATTTTTTAAGTTTGATTTACGAACCTTGATTTAGTCTGTGAAATTTTTTTTTTTTTTAATTGATAATTATAGTTCATTCATTGCATATGATGTGATTATCATATTCATTTGTTCATTTTCATTTTGATCATTCAGTTTACAATTATTAATGAATTCAGTTTTAAGATGCTTCCTAAATACTTCATGTTGTACAGGAGTACATGTATTTGTTATTTCATGCAGATTTGTCAAGACTAAAAAAATTCAATGTTGTCAAAAGAGATGTCAGTACAAAATTTTTAGTCTCAACAAATCTTGCCGAGGTTAGAGTTTTTGAAGATCCACAATATAGATTTAGCTTCAGTTGTTGACATGCTATGTACATTTTAGGACCATTTGCAAAGGTGACCTAGAAGCAATAGCCAAGTATTCTCGCAAGCTGGAGCAGCTAGATATACTGGGGACAAGCTATGTACATGCAGATAATGTTCACAGGTTCGTTCTTCATGAAGTTATAAAAATAAGCAAAATTAAAATCGACACAATTTTATTACGTCACCATACTTGCCAACCTCCAACATGTGAAAATCTGGTCATGACCAGATTTGGAAAGTAAAAAATCTGGTCATAGCGCGTAACGACATTCACGACATATTTACCATGCATTTCAAAGGTATATACAATAGAAAGATGTGTTAAAACGTATATGTAATATTTTATTGTGAAGAAGCATTGTAACTAACAGTTGCTGATTTTGAATTTTGTAAAGTGATCTGACACAAAAAATGGGTTAACCTTGCTTTTGAACTCTGTAAACGATGGTATGAAAGTTGTGACTTGGAAGACTTTCGTGTATTAAAAAGCATTTTTTACATTACTTAGCGTTTTTGAATGTTTAGTCAGATCATTTTGGGCACAACATCCAATATTCAAATGTGCATGTGTTACATAGAACACAAAAAGCCTCGTTTTGTACTCGATTACTTTGTTTCATTTTCCCAGATATGTTGATAGGTACAACAATATCATTTTCTTTTTGTTGGTTTTGATTCCGCTGGCCCCGATGAAGACCTTTTCTTATTGGAAGCCATCACACGTATTGATTTAAACCCTCGGTTTGTCAAAACAACTCACAATATTAACACTTATCTGTTATAGCCATCGGCATTGTATACGTAAATCCAAGCTCAGCTTGGGTTCATAACTGGAAATCAAACGCGCAACGTAATTTACGAACCAAATCCGGAAATCGGGAGATTTTCGGGTTGTTCGACAAAAATCGGGTGAAAAGCATGACCCGGCGGGTCATAAAAAATAATCGGGTGAAGGGTCGAAAAATCGGGTATGACCCGACGAAATCGGGTCAGTTGGCAAGTATGTACGTCACCTGAGTCACTCAGGCGACCAATTGCTATTGTTCTTCATCCGTCATTGTGCTTTGTACGTTGTCCATGAACAATTTTACATTTTTAACTTCTTGAATACTACATGGTCAATTGTTACATTGTACCATTTTTTGCTTTGAAGCATTTTTAGGATTAAAGGAATGAAATTAAATTTATGACCTTACCACCCCTGTAGCCTCATAGGTGGGGCCAAACATGCATAAAAGACCAGTTTTCAAAAATCTTCTTCTCTACTTCTGCACGTGTTGGCGGAATTTAAATGCATGGTTATGATGTTTATGTTTATGTTTAGCCCTTTACCAAAATTGTGAAATTTGTGGCCCCTGGGTCAGGGGTTGAGGCCCTAGGGTGGGGCCAATGTATGGCGATATATTGAAAATTTATTAAATCTTAGAAAGTCTTCTTCTCTACTTCCATATATATTTGAGAAAAATTAAATGCATGGTTATGATGTCTATGAAGCCCTGTACCAAAATTGTAAAATTCATGATCCCTGGGTCAGGGATTCAGGTCCTAGGACGGGGCCAAATATTGAAAATGTATTAAACCTTATAAAATATTCTTTTCTATATCCATAGCAAGGGGAAATAAACTGAACACTTGGTTATGATGTCCATGAAGCCCTCTTCCTAAATTGTAAACTGGGTCAGGGGTTCTGGCTCTTGGTTAGGGCCAATATGGCCACATAGTGAAAAATGTATAAAATTTTATAATATTTTCTTCTGTACTTTTCAGTCGTGGGTGGTAAACTAATTGCATATTGCATTGTTATTATTTCCATAATGTCCAAAATTTATTGCCTATTGGGGAGGGGTTGAGGCTTTTTATTTATTTTAGGTCGGGGGGGGGGGGGGGGGAAAAATATGACCATATAGTTAACAAGTATCATTTTAGGTCACTTAAGTCACTCGGGTAACTTATTGTAGTTGGTCGTGCGTCGTCCATTAACAATTTTACATTTTTAACTTCATCTTGAAAACAACAAGGAAAATTGTCACTTGGCCACTTTAAATTAAGTATATGTTCTATTTTAGGACCCCC
The DNA here is from genome assembly GCA_016163765.1 of Magallana hongkongensis. Classification (NCBI taxonomy): domain Eukaryota; kingdom Metazoa; phylum Mollusca; class Bivalvia; order Ostreida; family Ostreidae; genus Magallana; species Magallana hongkongensis. Next base: position 26,509,887 of record WFKH01002636.1, on the reverse strand, counting down.
CCCCCCCCCCACCAATGAATTGATCTTTGCAAACTTCAAATAATAAAAGTGGGGGTAACAGTCAGAAAAGTCTCGGATTAGGGTTTAGACTCCAAAATAAAGCTTTACCATAAAGTGCAAACATAAGACTCCATGACAGGTTCATTTACAGGCTATGCTACTCAGGTGACTGTTAAGGCCTGTGGGCCTCTTGTATATATTTTTGTGTTTACATGTACATCAGTAGAGAGAGAGAGAGAGAAAGAGAGAGTGTTAAGGAAATCACAATATTTTTTTAACCTCTCAGTAGGGTCCAGACCCTGGGGAATAAACTTAGAGAAAATCACTTTTGATCTCAGTATCTTTTTTTCCACTATACATGTACATTCCTTTTGTGAATGAAACTGAGATCAAAAGTGATTGTGTATCCCGAGGCCTGATTTATCCTCTCAGTCTGAAAACAAAAGTTGTGGAAATTTTATCACATCAATTTATAATGACAAAATTAATTTATATAAAAAAGGACTTCAAATTTAAGACAAACGAAAACAACAAATATCTAATAAAATAGAGAAATGAAAGAAGAAAGTGGTTATTGCTTTGGCTCAGTTCTTTCCCTTTTAGAGATTTTTAGGTGACTCAGGTGACCTATTGCAATTGGTCTTGGTCTGTCGTCGTGCGGTGTGCGTTGTCCGTTGTGCGTTGTGCCATAGGCAGGGCCAAATATACAAAAAAAGCCAAATTTTCAAAAATCTTCTTCTCTACTTCCACACATGTGGGGAAAAAACTTAATGCATTGTAATGATGTCCATGAAGCCCTCTACCAAAGTTGTGAAATTCATGACCCCTGGGACAGGGGTTCAGGCCCAAGGGTGGGACCAATATGGCCATATAGTAAAAATATATTAAATCTTAAAAAGTCTTCTTCTCTACTCCCATATATATTTGAGAAAAACTAAATGCATGGTAATGATGTCCATGAAGCCCTTTACCAAAATTGTGAAATTCATGGTTCCTGGGTCAGGGGTTCAGGCCTTAGGGCGGGGCCAATGTGGCCA
>WFKH01002636.1:26485973-26498850 GCA_016163765.1 Magallana hongkongensis | reverse complement strand
CTCTCTCCATTAATTAATCGCCGTCTCTTAATCCACGAGGCGCCTAATTATCGACATCTCGTTAGTGGATGGAGACATAATTATTGTTGCGGCTCTCGCTGTCGACTCGGAGTCCTATAAAATCCATCGTATTGGACCTCTGGCCGCTCTACATCTGTCACTCGGGCGACATAGCGCTAATGTACTGTCGCCGACAAAGACCGATAATCAATAATTACAGCGTAATTATGACCAGCTAGATCATTCATTTGTACATATGATATCGGCTTTCATAAAAACCTGCGACGACAAGATAGGGGGCAAAGATAAAATTTGGAACCAACCAACAGATGTTGGTCCCGGACGCTCAAAATGACTCCGGAAATCGGATTTTCGGACAATGACTGAGAAATCTCTTCTTTTTTTTATTCGGTCTCATCTCCCACCATCAAGGACAACATTTTGTAGAACTAATCGATGTCGGGCTATTTTTTTTTACAGCTGCCATCAGAATTAAGTGGATCATTCAGACTCCCTACCCGAGGTTATTTCCGGTCGCTTATTTGCATATCCGCTAACAGGCTTTTGTCACATTGTTTAAAACGTTCTAATGATCATGACACATTTTCTGTCAAAATATAAAAAAAGAGGAGAAATTGGAAGAAAAATCAATTCCGAGACTGATGTAGCAGACGATCTGTCCTTAGATCTTCTAATTAGAATAATTAATGACGCCAGTATTCCTCTTTGTAACCCTCAAGTATTGAATTGTTATTTTATTTTTTTTTTAAATTCCAAAAATAAAAGCCAGTAATTTACAGATTATATGCATTGTGGTCCATGCAATTTATAAACCACATTGATGAAATAAAATTCTGAAAGATATTTTCCTGTCAAGAAGTTTATTCCCATTTGTTTAAAGACACAGAGTACTTCACTAACAGCCAAGTCATATCCGCGTCTTTGAATAAGAGCTTACACAGTCAAAAATTCCCGAGAGCTTGAAATATACAAGTGTTAAATTACGTATTAACAATTCCAGAAGTCGCTATCTGATTAACGCTGTAGAAGTGATGAAAAAGCCCGGCCTATCAGTTACCGTGTATTATAGAATTAAAGGAGGTTTGTTGAAATCGCTGCAATCTTTCCTTAGTGCCTTACTCTCTTGTTAAACCGTGATGTATTTGCGTCAAACCAATTTTTGCAGTCTTTGTAGGCTTTTTGGGGATATATTCTTTTTTGAGCAACGTGTGTGTGTGTATTTGATGGGGTTACATGTACCGGTGGATCTTTTTTGAAGCCTTGATGTTGTAATTTAATATTTAATGTGTTGAAAAAAAAAATACCCTACGGTGATGGCTGGTTGACTAGGTTTTCTATGTATGGTCGATAATTCTAAAAAGCTACGCTAGCTATTAATTGGATTGAGTAATCTCTGGATAATCTGTAATCAAAAACGGGGAAATTGGTGAAGACGAATTCGATATCCTTATATAAATTGATGTTGACCCAAAGAAGTGTATATACATGTAGTGAACAAATCTAAAACAGAGAGAGAGAGAGAGAGAGAGAGAGAGAGAGAGAGAGAGAGAGATCGTTCTATAGTTTTGCAAAAGAAGATCCCAGGGGGACAAAATGTCAAATTCTACACGATTCCCGACCTGGGTATACAATTTTGTCGCCAAAACGAGAGTTCTGTGTGAGAAACCCGATCCATGACCAATTCATTGCGATAAAATCGGGTGTCAGGCGAGCTTTTTTTCCTGCTCATTGTTTGAGCGACCTCGCATGGCTGGTAGTGTTGTTCACACTTTGGGGTAGCATTGTACAGTCTGGGACGGGTAGATTTCACTTATTGTCTATGTTGTCCTTTATTCTAAATTGTGGGAAGTCATTCAATAGTGTGCTAAAAACCCAATACAACTTGTCTCGTTTCGTTATTATAACACGAGAAAGAGAGAAAGAAAAAAAAATACCCTCAAAACAATTACATAAGATGAGTCATAATTGTCACGTAAATGGAGAATTTTGAACATATTTGAAAAGAAATCATTATATAGAAAATTTAGATTAACGAGTCAATGTCTTTCGCACATTGTGTGACATTTCATTTCATTTCATTCATACTTCTATGGATCGTCATCAATTGAATAAATAAAATTTATTTTTTATTAAAAGGCAAGCAAAATCCCCCCCCCCCCCCCCAAAAAAAAAAAGGCGTAGGACACAAAACATACATGTACCCTTCCCAAAAAAATATATTTGACAACAACGCTCGACTTGAGCTTCAGGTATATGAAAACGATTATAGGCAGAAGTTAATATTTAAATTAAACAGATTCCACGCGTAATCTGAAAGTGAAAACCGACTTTGGGCCCCAGTCAATGTTTATATCTCCTTATAGAAAATTTACTCTCTCGTCTGAAGACTCCCCAAATGTATCCAGTCCTCTATCGGCCTGATAGCATTGAGACGGAGCCATAAATTTTGCAGCGCTCGGGCAATTTTTTTTTACCCTGTAATGTATTTACACAGGTTGTTATAATGGGCCTCGCATTTGTTTAAGGTCTGGGCCATAAAGAAAAAGGGGGACTCTAGCCCTAAACAGTTTAGCAGGTACCCGGCAAGCACTACCGGGTGGAAAGTAATTACGAATGACACTGATGTGTTAAATAGGTTTGTAAATTTATAAAGAAACACTTTCTCTTTAACAGGTGCCCATTTATTTATTTTTTATGACCACAAGACATGATCAAAAAGAAAGAAAGAAAGATTTCTATCCCTTACTTTTAAGTTTGGGCGAGGAATTTTCATTTCTCCGCACCCCAAACAGTATATTCGGATTTAGATAGTTGCTCGAACCCTCCTTAAATATGCAGTAGTTCTGAACAGCAGTAGCTTTGCTTTTCCAGACAAAAAACTATAAGCACGTCTTCGTCTGAAATTTAAACCAAGGTTGAAAATAACGACTGCAATAAAATATTCTAAAGTGAAAATAGAGCTGTTCTGCCAGTCTTCAGCAGTAGGAAGATGATTCTTGGCGCAATATTTCGACACCCCTGCAAAGGCACGACAAAAACATATTCAATTATAGGCTAAAAACCCCAAAGAAACAAAGCAATATATAACCTCGCATATAACGTGTTACAACGAAATCCCCGCCATCATAAAGAGAAGCAAAACTGAGCAATGCAGACGAACTTAGATACATGTATAGTTTTTATAAAAACTGGGACAAATCCTGCCTTCTGTCTGCAATTGTATCAGGGGAGGACATAAGTTTTTGTTGGAGAAATGATATCAACGACCCACAGAAGTGGAAAATAAATCTGTTGTCATTGGCGGAGCTCCTTAGTACCATGCAAACTGGAAATGCATGAGACAAATATTAGTACACTTCATGTATGTTATATGACTTTCTTTAACTACATCCTTCAATGTCTCAGACGCATGAATTTTATTTCGGCCAAAGTGGAAGGAAGGGTAATTATATACATAACATGTCGAACATTTTAATATGTATTAATGTTACATGGCAGACGACAGTGGCATGGTGACGTATTACTAACCTACGTGCACTGATTCAGAAGGGTTAAGCAGTTTCAATATCAGTGTCATTTAATGGGCTTTAAATCATATTATAACGTCACATTAAATTAGAAATTTCCGACTGTTACTGCAGTTCATAATGAAATTCAAGACAATAGTAATGTAATGTTAATATTCTTTGCCAAATTTCGTTAGTGGAGTGGTATTCCCCGTTTTGATATATTGTTACATAGCATGGGCTATTACATCAACTACCAAAAGGGCAAAGTTGCTGAAACATCGCTTCATCATCCAATGTACTTTTCGTCTATCGGAAGCGTCTGCGTGACAAAGACAACGAGATTTCAGAGCGAGAGTGCATCTCCGGGTAGCTAAAAATTCTCCTGTCCAGAAAGCAATCGATGCCGGAAACACAAAGGCGGTGCCGAGCATAGAAGCGGCCATGTAAACCACCGTAATGACATTATATTATCATTTGCACATGCTGTTGCTTATTGCAGATAAAAGTGCACAGCAGAGCAAGATCAAATGTCAACGGGGGGAAAACCTGTTGTTTGTAGACGCTTAAAGAATGCGTCCTTTGGTGTTTCTAAATAGCGACCAACATGCTGCAAGCGGACTTTTTTTTCTCAATCTATCATCGACTCTCTCTCTCTCTCTCTCTCTCTCATTTAAAAAAATTCTGTAAATATAAAGAATATATTGAATCAAGGCGTCAAATAGCCCGATCAGCTTCCTGACCTTTGACCCTGATCCCGCGGCGCCCCTTAGACCATTCGCCCCGTGCGATGAGATCTCGCTCGGGCCGCTTCTGTGGTAGGGCCACCGTCTGTTGTTCATTTGATGTCATCTGCCACAGGCCTGAAATTATGGTTGAAGGTTGGCTTTTTTTTTCTCGGTCAGATTCCATCAAAAAAAGGAAGGTTGCCTCGGGTCGAGTGTAGCCCCGTCATCTTTGAAGCGGTCAAAAGGCGCATGCGTTGTAATTATTTATTGCTGATTATAGGGAGATGGACTTGACTCTGCCCGGTGCGATATTGAAAATACCTCTTTGCTGGAATTAAGTGTTTTGTTGGATGGCATGTGGCCATATCAAAGTGAGCATTAAATCAAAACGTTTGTGCACGACTTATGCAAAGCGTTTAAACATGTTAATGAAAACTGTGCAAAATAGTCCAATATGGGTATATATTAGATTCAGGCAACTTGGAAAATATTTCATTTATATTCAAATTAGACAGATGTTAAGTAAATAAATAATGTTTTATATCAAAGTCCTGAGTTAGTGATTGAAGCAATAAATATACCAGAAAATCGATTCGTTATACATGTACCAGATCAAAGACAAGAAAGTGCAAACAAAAACACAAAACCGGGAAAAACACAGAGGACCTCCGATGAACATTGAACCACGGAGACAAACTCTCGGATCTTTTTTCTATTTCACTGATTATGTTTTCGCGAAGCAAACAAGACTATCAGATCCCATTTAGCGTTAATCCTCCCTACCGATAACAGAGAGAGAGAGAGAGAGAGAGAGAGAGAGCGAGCGAGCAAGAGCGAGAGAGACTGAGACTGACTTACAGGAGAGAAAGAGAAAAAATCATAAGGAGAGAGTGAGGAGAGAAAGAGAGAGACCATAGAGTGAGAACGTTGTCTTCATGTGGGTTCTAACAGCAATATGTCTATATCTACCTTAAAATTGTATCGATATTACGCTTAGCGAAATACAACGGCGTCTTGTTGGCGCGAGCTGCATGGATCATAACGTCAAACGAGTGAAGAGCTCGCCCCGCTACCAAAGAGAAAACTTAATTCGGCGTAGAATATGTCAGCAGAGCCTCTTCGTGAAAGTGTCGACGTCCTTTAGTTTCATTTTGTCGAATGCCGCCAAACAGCAAACGTTTTATGGAGATCACAGACACAGAATTTCGATTATGACGGAGCTGTACGATAATCTGGCAGACAAGAAATTGATTTAGCAATTACGGATTATATCATCCGTTGTTGGTTCTTTCCTTTAGACACCGTGACGGCCACTTGCCGGTGTAATTAAAAAGGTTGCCCCCAAGCATCGTATTTATATTTGTCCCCTTTTTAGAGATTCATTAATAGATATGTATATTACCAAAGGCCGAATTACCGAGCAATAATTTCTTTTCATGTATTCAGAGCTTGTAAAGGGGGAATACACCTAAATGTCTCCCGAATCTTTCGTTCAAGAAATGTCCGCCATGGCCCTGTCTGCAGCGTACAGTGAAATCGGCTAATCAGTGATCCTGTCAAAGCGAACTATTTTGTATGTAATCTCTAATTGCCGCGCAACAAACTGGTGATAGAGAGAGGGCAAAACTTCAATGGGTTTGCAAACAGCAAGGAAAATATGCCCTTTTTTCGAATTAGAGACTTTAAAAAGTCTTATTCTTTTTATTCCGGCCGTGCTATCAATTTGTATTGAGTTTTATCTTTGGCTGACATAAAGGCAGAAAACTAAAGTGGTCCGCATTACAATGTACGTACGCGCGGGCTACTAGGTTCCCCAAAACGCAATCGAATCATTGGACCCAATATAGGGGGAAAACATTTTTTGCATGGCGACAGCTCGTGGGATTCTTTCTTTCGCCCTCTTCATTATATTTTTTTTTTTTTTGTATTTTACAAGAACAAAAAGCAAAATCCAAAGTATAAAAAAGAATAACTTTTCTTTGATGGTCACGAAATTTCTTGTGTGAAAAATAATTGGGCAATATTCCCATCTGCTATAAAAAAGATTTTCCTCTAAGATTTTTTTTTTCATTCCCGAGAGAGTAGGGGTTTTTTTTCTCCTTTCCTTTCTTGTGCCCTGTCCCGACAAGACAAGCATGATACCGACTTAGCGACTGGTCCAAGATCTTAGATCTACATCAAGGCAAAACAAGCAACCAAGGGAACATGCTTTCAAATCTGCTTGTAAATATTTTGATCATTATCACCAACTTGACGACAGTGAGCGAAAAAAAAAACCCAGAAAAAAAATTCAGTTTATCCTTGGCGGAGATCTGGCGATATCGCGGAATAGGACGAAAATGAAAGCTCGCTGTCTGAAGGAAATAGAAAATCTCTGTGTGTGTGATCGCTAGTTCATAATCTGCCTCTAAAATTGTACCGACGTGAACATTCTAAGATTGTTTTCTTTTCACCCTCAAATAAAATACACAGTTATCATGACATGTAAATTGCAGAATTTCTCTTTCTGGATTTGATTTTTTTTTTTTTGGTATTTCTTCTCTCGAATCTGGTTTTGATGTAGATATATAGGAAAAAGACACGTTGTTGTCTTTAGAAGTATTCCCATGATAAACCGATGTCGCACTTATCCAGACGTCTAGTTGACTTGCCGATAAGTATTTGATAGTGTTTTTTTATTTATATATACAACGATAATGGATTTCATGTATATATTTGTGATCTTTTCTAAATTAAGACACTTACTTTTTACTCAAAATCTGCAACAGTATACACCTGGTTGTAATGCATGTATTTCAAATATGTCGTATAAGAAATAACAAGGCATTAAATATTATCAATTATTCTGACTTTTCCCCTAATACTTTTTTTTTTTTTGGTTTTGCCATTTACCATGAGAGACACTGCCGAGTTCAAGTGTAATTCAATTATCTTGCACTTCTCGTTTAATTGCCGTCTAACGAGATTTCAATTACTTCTCTTAGCCGAAGAGATTTCAGCGATTTCAAGAACTAGACGAGTCGGAAACTAAATTTGTCTACAACTATTTAGCATAGAAAAGTAACTGTCTGCCAATAACTTGGCAAAGTCTGCTGTATATAGACGAAAGTCTGCAGCAGTTTGACTTGTACATTTATATTTAGTAGTCATATCATGAAATTTGCTAATTTCACTTCATATTATATGTAAAACTGTAAAATATTTCAAAGTATATTCATAGATGTGTACAAAGTTATAGAAGGAGCTCACAATTCAAATTTTGATAATCCGGACGAGGATAAAAAAAATCACCTGAATTTCGATGATGCAATAGTTTGCCATTCTATTAAATTGTGGTTAGGAAGTCAGAAGATTCATTTATAAAACTCATCCAATTTGGTTTGTTGTATTTCTCATAATCTGACTTTTTTATTTTTACTTTGTGGGACATTGATCATGATGAATTAGTATCGTGCCGCGTCGTCTAACAATATTACCTCGGGTTCGCTATACATAGTTGTTGGCGTCTATAGTGCTGGGTATCCCAGTCAAAAACCATCAGATCTCGCCGTGCGCGAGATTAGCGATAATCTACTTCAAGATTTTCAATCAATCGAAAACACTTCAGAACCTCATGTCAATCAGAGGTAGACGTGGAGGCATGGAGATCTGTTTTTCATCACAACGGATTGTTATACATGTAATATAACTTCTGAATTCTCATCTCGCGCACATAAGTAATGTTTTGAAGTTTAAAAATTATATATTTTGGGGTTTTAATGAATTGACAGTATTTATGTACAGCATGATTAACAATCAAAGACCCATTTTGGCAGTAATTTTTGCGTCAAAAATTATTGATATGAAAAATTATCCGCATAGGAAGAGCTTGTTAATTGGATTCTAAGGTCATTGTCTTGTTCAATAATCCCTTTCAGCTTCAGAACTGGCTTCTGTGGGTTGCAAGATTCCAGTTATCCCAGCCAAAATGGAGCACGATCAGGCCCTCATAAAAATTCCGCGGCACCGAGGCAGATAGGAGCGCATTGGGTGCCATATCTGGTCCCCATCAGCCTTAATTTTCCCCGACACCATTCTCAAAACTAATAAAGTTTTCTTGAATTTCAACCTTTTTTGACCCATGAGCATGTTGTCATCCAATTAGCAGATCACATTCCATTTGGCTTAACAAAGTTTCCTTAAGTATCGCAAGCGTCAGTTGGGCGCTCATGTTTTTTTCTCCCTGTGCGGAATACCAGGAAAAATACGCCAGAAAACCTTTATGAGACTGCGCTCTAAAGATTCAAAGAGACTTTAAAATAAATAAATGCAGAATATACAAGTATTTGTTTGTGCATATTGTTTGAATGAGAGATGGGAAAGAAAGGACGAGAAAAAGGGAATAAATGTATATATATAATAGTCTTAGACACTGTAATGAATGTGATCGTTAGGTATACCAGCTTGAACCGAAGCCTGTAACTCGCTACCACGACAGACAGTCGCGCCCCCAAGTGTTAAAAAGACGCCCGGATCAGCTTCGATTGTTACATCGTTATAACAATCGCCAGACGGCGCTACCAACTTAATTGCAATGTTTAGCGGTTTCCGCTCGGCATTCCGAGAACAAATTAGATTTAGTGAAGATGATCCGTAAAATTTGTTTTGTCTTCAGCACTGCTTGATGTATGCACGGTAGATGTGTGTATTCATGACAAGTCGAGGAAAAGGTCACTGATTTATTGAACAAGACGAAACGTTGTTATGAAATGCCTATTTAATGTTCAGAGACTGTTGGCTGCAAAAGGGTTTCAACATTGGTGTTGTGCCTTTGCGGTTTTGATTTCCCCCCATACATCAGGAACCTTGTCTTTGTCTTACCAATCCATACATGTATATCTGATTTTGATAACAGTTTTATTATTACAAAACCATTAGATAACACATATCCTTTATGATTTTATAAGTCTGAACTAACATGTTGTGAAATTTTACCAAGCTCATAAATATGTAGGAAAGTCTGACGAACTGTTGATTACTGTTTATTGTACATATACGAAGGGTCTGCACCAATACGGTAGAGAAAACAGTTTTAAAAATCTTTTCAAGAAATCAAGACATTTACCCTCTTGAAAGTTTCAAGCAATTTCAATTTCCTTGAATGACAAGCTAATAAAGTCTTGTCAAAGAATACATATGTATTTCTTTTAAAAAAAGACGCTTTTTGGTAAAGTTGATGCATGTTTTATAGATCTTTCTCTTTTTTCTTTACAGGGGAGATAAGATGTCGATGTAACGAGCCTGAATGCGTCAGTTCCGGTACACAGATATGTAAATCATCAAACATCAAAATGTGCTACGTCATGAAGACGTTCGATGAAGGTACCGGAACTCCCCGATATACGCATGGCTGCATGGACGCACTCGTGAAGAATGAGAAATACAAGAATATCTGTGACACGGACAGTGAGACCAACAAACCTGCCGAGAACTTTGTCACATACCGCCATGATCCTATCGTGCAATGTTGTAACAAAGATCTGTGCAATTATAACAACATTGTTATGGCCGTTCCAACCAATAGATCATTGGCCAAAGCAGGTGAGTTGTTGTAAATAGTGGTTGCTTTTTTTGGTTCTTGGTCATTGGACTGTTAAGCATGCCTATTTTCGTTCATGTCCTTGTATTGTTAATAGAGATAATTGTCTCACGTGATTATAACTAGAGAAGAGCAGGTAGTGTTTGAGTACTGTGAATTCATCACTTGTACTTAGGGAGTGGAGTGGGGGGGGGGGGGGGGGAAAAAAATTTGATTAATTGTGGGGTTGCAAACAACTAGGAATATACATAACCGGGGTTTTTTTTACACAGAAATAAATCCCCGTATTAATAGTGTAAATTTTAAATAATATAGGAAAATAGGTTTCCCCAAAAAGAAAAGACCAATCCATTAAAAAAAATCAAATCTTTTAAACTAACACAACAGTATTTTTTCTCTTTATTCATGCAACTTAGACCCATATTTAAATCGTTATTAATCCCATAATTTTGTATAATCTTTTCATGTGTCGTGCAATTATGATATGAAAATAAAAAGAAAACTAAGTTATCAACACATCAACACAAGACATGCATGCATCGACAAATGCTCAGCACACTGAAAAGAAGGCGACAGTTAATTAAGTGGAAAAAGGAACAAAAACCTGCGTGCAGTTGTATATAACGTTCAATTGAACTAGAATGGTAGCTCGGCGGGTAATTAACCCCATTCAGATCTTTTCCTTGTTCGGGCGTTTGTAAAACTTTCATATATTGACGTTTATAGTTGCCATAAAACTCGTTTTCTTTTGATGATCTCATTTAGAAATTGTTCACTACGAAAATTGTCCTTGTATTAAACCAACTGCGCATAAATTGTATTGCGCACGAAATTACGGAATGGGCTGTAGCTACTCAAACTGAAGAGCCGACTTTTTGACAAGAAATCATTTTGTGATTGAAGGGGCTGGGGACTGATATACTCTCCCATACTTTCATTCATGCCGTTATAGCGTATTGCCGACTTGTCTGTCGCTCATCTTCTTTGATATAAGAGGCCCCCGGTCAAAACAACGCAACAAATGTCATCGTTGATGAATGACTGGTATTCTCGTTAATTCTCGTTACAACTCTCGTTATGTTAGCAAATCACGTTACAGTAGTTCAGGATTTCTGAACAACGTACAGACATTGTAATACAAGGATATTTTTCATGTATCCACTCTACAGATTTTTAACCAACTTTTTTTTTTAACCTTTTGAACCCGAAATAAGTTAAGTTTATTATCGGTCTATGTATATGTATAAGAGTAATAAAGGAGTTGATACTCCCCCCTATTGAAAAACAAAAAACAAACCAAAAAAAAACCGGCCAGAGTTTTTTGTCGTCTGCGTCGCTGCGACAGTCTTGTATGCTAATCTCTACACGTTTGCATTCCATTACGTAGCCAAAAGAAAAGAAAGAAATCTAGGCATTATGAATACATATTGTTCTTAAATAGAATAAAAATATGTGCCTTGTCCTCTATCGGGGAACTTATCAATCATCACTGTCGACGGTCCGCCATTAGGAAAGTGTTTTGTGTTTGTTCTTTTCATTCAAACGCTATCAGTCGCTCACTGAACAAACACGTTAGTCAGTATGTCCCCGGAGACCCAGCTATGCCGAGATCTGGGGTCAGGCCCCGACAACATTGCTTAATGTCCCAGGTATAAACAGGCACCTGTTGATATCGGGTACATGTATACGAGTTCTGGGAGTGGATCTAGGAAAAAAAAAATAAAACCCAAACGTTATTACTTGATTCTAAAAAAAAAAATTCAAAAAGTATTTTGAATAATTGAATCAGTTACCATTTTAATAATTATAATAGTGTATACTTTTCTATTAAAACAATCGCAAATTTGACCCAGGAATGAGAAGAAAAATAATTTGAATTTATAGAGTAACACTCGTTTGTTTTTATCATAAGTTTCCCTGTGTTCAAGGGAAAATTTTACCATGGTTTAATTAGTGTAAAGTACACGATTTATTACGATTATTATTAAAATGGTAATTAATTGATTTCTAGAATAATGTATTGCATAAAGATATTATTGTAGATCTTCTAAAAAATTTTTGAAATTCGACGAACGCTTATAAAATTAAAACGTTTCCGCATCTGTTTATAAAAGGAAAAGGAAAGACATTTCGTACTGTGTCTCTCTTAGTCGTTATAAAGAGATTTATGACTTTCGACGTTTAGTCTTAGCATTCAGTGACAAATTAAGAAAACTGCTGTCAATTTTTTTTAAATTTAAATCAGAATAAAAGAACAAAAAAACTTGATTTTTTTTGTCATTCGTTATCAAGAATTCTTCAGCTTTTACGTTTCGTAACAATTTCACCGTGAAAAGAATACTAAAGGCATAGACCGTACACACTTCCAGTACAAAGAATTTAATGTATTTAAATCCTTCTCTACCTGGCCCATGAATAAACATCCCCGCCCCCTGGTTTTTTTTTTTAAAGATCGAGGGGGATTTTCGACAGCGTGCTAGCGAAGTTTTTAATCCGGCATAACACCTGTCTCCAGCCGCATTATAATCGCCAGGCCTCTCTTTCACGGTACCCGTCCGGAAATCTCCGGGTCGTCGCGGATTAGGTTTTAGCTTGATCGTGTTAATAACGGTCTTGTGATCAATTTGAATGGATTCCACTTTTCTTTGCGCAAAATCGCGTATGTCTGTCTCTGGAGAAGTTGACCATCTGAAATAAGCTGATCAGGACTCGCTAGCCTTATCGACAGTACAAAACACACTTATATACCCGCGTCCGGGTAATATTTTGTATTCTTTTTTGTTAAATGGAATCGGTGGGACTGGTCTTACTCTTATCTTGTAGCAAGCATTAGCCTATTACACCTGTTTTATATTCCACAGAACATTTGATAAAATAATAGATCCACAACATTAAAAAATGCGTCTTATTTATTTACTAAACAAGGATCAAATTTAATATATCTGAATGATAGTGAAATAAGTAATTAGTGTGTACGTACCAGTGTATCAGTTAATGTATATTTAATTTGAATTTATCACTATAGAAGGGACCTCAAATCACCC
>WFKH01002636.1:26460412-26471944 GCA_016163765.1 Magallana hongkongensis | reverse complement strand
GGCTTCTTAGTTCTTAGTGATTTTAGAACAAGGTATAGATCGTCGTGAAATTACTTGAATGCTTTTCAATTATTTTAGATTTAGGTCCAATATATCTGGTTTTTTCTCGATGTATTTGTAGAATTATTGGAGGATTACTACAATATCGTGGACACTTACCGTGAATGTTATTGATCGCCAGAACGAAGACAACGACAATCAACGTGGAAGATAACGTCGACTCTGTGAAATACATCTTCTGTATCCTCCACAAATCAAACTCAATATTCAATGTTTATATGAACACAATATATATCCAGCACACACATGGACATCGGTGAACGGTCGAAGGAAGCAGCACGCGGGTTTTCGCGATCACTCGCCTGCCATCTCTGCTACCGCCTCTGCATTGCCTCTCTCTTCGTAGCTGTTGTCGCCATGTTACTTTTCCATCACTTAAAAAACGGTCTTCTGTTATGACATGATTTTTATCTGAGTTTAAAAAAGGAGACACAGTGAAATTTTCTACATGGTCGTTTCTCTGGGCCGTCTACACGGCTTTTGGCCTGTCAGTCGATCCTCTTACGCGAGCATTCAAGTGTAAACACAGATGATGAATGGCTATGCTAATCAAGTGGGCGGAGCTTGCCGTATTCATCCGGTTCATCAAAGTGTTTGTTTTGTACAAAACACTGAAGTGTAGGCGGGACCGCGGTTTTGTTTGTGGGCGGGGCTAATTATGCTATGCCTGATTAATGCGAGCATGTTAAGCGGCGCCGAGCAGTCCGGGCTTAGTAAAACACCAGGAAAACAAGGGCGAATGTTGATTTAATGTGTCTGTAGATAAACTGATTTTGTGTCTACCACTGTAATGGTATTAGATCGTCCTCATAATTATTAAGAAAATAAAAACAATTTTCCTGTACCCTTGAATATGGACGCTAGTCTGCTTGGAGACACATCGCCATGTACTTTGGACCGATGGCATCTCTTCGACCGACTGAAATTAAATAGGTTTGATATTTTCACTTTCTCCAGTGAAAATGTCTGCAATGTATTAATAAAAAAATATTTTGACTTCAAATAAATTTCCAGTTGAATAGGTCTAAAAGGGTTCCTTCCCTTGCTTATCGTCTCTAATTATCAATAATAGGCGCATTGTAAATGGAAATTAAGGTTTTTTGTTATTTAAAAAAAAAGTCTTTAGAAAACTGTTCCATCGCTGCATATGATTCTCATTTGATATGTTATGAAATAAAATTTAGGACATATTTTCCCCTCATTATCTCCTTTGAGGAAAATTTCACAGCTCGGAAATCCAGCAAATTATCGGGACGATTAACTACTTTTGAAAAGACTGGAGATGTTTCGATAGAGACGAATTCGAGTCTTTTTTATATGTCGTGGTACATGTAATGGCTCTGTCATTTATCAGTAAATTGTTAAAAAGTCTAAAAATTTGTCTCTTTAATCTCATAAGAAATAATATCAAAGCTTTTTCTTCTTTCTTTCCTTTTATATTTTTTTATTATATATAATTGCGGTGCATTTACAAGATGTATATCAAAAAAATCTGCGGTCGAATGAAAAACCAACATCAAATTAACATTTATAAATCTAGAGAATAGAAAAGGACTCTCCAATTCAGACTATTTTCACTGCTGTCATATTTATAGTTTACGATGTTTGTTTTCAAATTATGATTGTTTACAAGTGATCGTGAGTAATTATAAATGTCTGGAATGCGACTCAGGTAGAGAGATAGGATCTGGCTGTAAAGTCGCCATGATCAGCAGATCAATAAGCGTAATGATTCCGGATCGATTAAGCCGTCCCTTTACAAGAGCGACGTATGAGGGGGATTAGTCATAGATAGAATTATGTGCTTAATCCTTGTACTTCAAATTTCGTTTTAAAAATTTCTCCCTCATTAACTGTCACCGCCATAAAATGTTCTCATCTAAATAAAATATGTCCTTACAAGTTACATCTATGTAATGACACATGTTAATTTGCATTAAAATGAAGAAAAAAAAACTATCAATATGTATACATGTTCGTATATCGTATATATATCAATATCTCGTATATCAATATCGCATCATCATTGTCGTCTGCCGTCTGCATCGTAATTATCGCCATTTAATCATCATTGCCAATTTCTGAAAATCGTATTTTTGTTCTCATAAAATAAAACACTAGCTAGGTGCATTATGATGAATCATCATCGTTCTCGTCATCGTCGTCATCATCATCATCATCATCATCTGCAATTTATAGCATATATAAGTTAATTCGAAGAATTGGTTATCGGTTAATGCCAGTCTCTTTTGTTTTAATCCTGCATTTATCGAATTCGATTATCCTCGCCATTGTTGCAATTTCATTTGGTATTGTTTGATTACACTATAAATCTATCGACTTTTTCTCTGGGACGGTTTATCGCTTTTCCCGTCCTCTTTTTAAAGTAAATGATGTTTCTTTTGAAATTATAATATATTTAACACATGGGACTAAATAAAAAACTATATCATAAGCAGAATGAATATTTTACAAGTCACCAAACTGGCCAACTTAGAATGAAATACAATTAGCTTGTTGTCATACTGTGTTCATTGTTCATCAATTTTTAAATTTTCTTCGAACTGCAGCCGATATTGGTTCATGGCCAACCTAACGATAATCAATCAATGGATGAGCAATTCATGGAAAACGTTGATTTGTATCGTATGCCATTTTGCATAAAATTTGAATTTTAAAAGGTATTGTCTCGAACTCTCGAGTTTTAAAAAATGGGTTTCAAATTGCATTTCAATGAGGTTGTTATATTCATGATGTTTTAATTTTCCGGTATCTTTTGAACATTTAAGTCAATTACATAAATTACATTAAAAACAACAATCTTTGAATTGCATTTTATTAGCTCCAGGCCCAGGCAGGTAAACCCGGGGTAGGGTTTGAGAAGGGGACCTGTAAAATGGCTCTCTAAATGTTTGACTGCGGTCATTAGAAAAGTTTGTATACACGTGTGTAAATTCTGATAAGACCTCAAATATCATCGAAAATGTATCCAATCATTTTTTGATAGACATATTTACCCAAACTTTTTCTATGGCCGCACAAACCCGGGTTTCATGGCGGAGCACCCATATTTATGTTTCTGTCTCTCCAGTCCTCTTCAGAGGGACCAGTGTTAGCCCGCTCTGATCATCACACCATACTTTACAGCACTTTCTCCCATTAGCGAGTTGGGGAAAACAACTCATTGAAGATCGCTTGGTCATGTATACTTTGTGAAATCGTTTTCGGTCTGGGTTTTGGACACGGGGGAATGCCAGAATTTGGGACCCCACCGCACGGTGACCCCCCAGACAAACTTGTCTGTCACTCTGTCGTCAGCTGGCGGACCGGAAGCCAGTGAGATGTCTTGTGGTTTACATGTAGTCGGCTAAGGGTGGGTTCTTGAATGCGCGTGCGAGGGTTGCATTCGATTTCATAATCCGGTATTAAGATTAACCGAGATGGGTTATATACAGTGTATTGAGTGCATGGTTAATGAATAAAAGAATTGGGTAATTTACATAATTGATTTCAAGTAAAAGTATTATTTGGGGGTTTTAACTGGAATTGGTAGGATGCAGGCACGTAGCATCGTTTTTGAAAATGAGATGGGGGGGGGGGGGGGGGGACCCCTCCAAAAAACCTTGACCAAAAAAAAAACCCCACAAAAAAACACAAAACCAAAAAACAGTCAACTTCCCAAAGTCATGAAAATCCTAATCCGGGGGGGGGGGGATAGGTAGCGTAGTATACCTATAACTTCAATTTCACTCTTCATTTCCTTATTTTCACTTTAATTTTTTACATGGTCTTTTTACATGGTCTTTTTACATGGATTCAGTTCAATTGATATATTTTAAGGAGCGGATTCACGTTCGTAAAGAAATCATTAATGTGAAAATATGTACTTCTAACTATTTCATATCATTATGGCATGAAAGTCCATAGAGCTTATTATCGTATAGCTTACAAACTACTTTTCGTTTAACTTTCGCGATATAATGCGCTTCATTCGAGAATAAACGCGTTTCTTTCGATAATAATTAAATTAAAAGAAAAAAATCGCGAAGAAATGCAAAACTTTCGCGTAATTACACTTGACTAGCGAATCAAGCGTAACTTTCGTGATATGACGCAAAACTTTCGCGAATCAAAGCCTAACTGTAGTGATATGACGCAAAACTTTCGCGAATCAAAGCGTAACTGTAGTGATATAATGCAAAACTTTCACGAATCAAAGCGTAACTTTCGTACTTTCGCAAAGGAATGCGCAACTTATTTACTGATCTCATAAATAATATTTTTTATTTTTACAGTAATTATTTTAATCTTTAAAATACAATTATTACAGATGCAATATCAGAATGAATATTAGTTTACGAAGTTTATCATTTTTGCTATATCATTACACATCAAAGAAGCTCTTAATTACAGTGTATGTGTAGTAAGCTGTTGAGTGTTGTAAATTTAAATACTGATCTGTAGTGAAAAAGAAAATAAGGTTTTTCTTAATACAAAGCATACCTTGGAAAAGTATCTTGAGTGAAGGGGTCTACCTAAAGTTTTAAGAACATTTTTAACTGAAACTACAATCTTGATATTAAGAAACGAGAAGAACACGAAACAAACACTTTGCACAAGTAAGGGAAAACAGTCATTTTAAAACAAATAGATATAGTTATAACAATTACTAAAAACTAATATTTAAAGTGATTTTACACAATTTTTTATCGCAAAAGTTACTCAGTTTTTCGCGAAATGTTCGGAAAATGACGCAAAAGTTTCGCGTTTGTTTGACAAAGTTACGCAGTTTTGCGTAATGTCAGGAAAGAAACGCATTCATTCGCATTTTTATAGCTATAAAAATGACCTTACATATATTGGAAAAAAAGATGTGTTAAAGTATTAATTAGTATCAGTGGCTAAATCTCCCTTAATCAAAGTTAGCACAATGGTCTTTTGTTTGGAGCCTACATATCTGACATCGTATTTAAATTAATTCATACTTATGAGGGGGAAATCTATTCATGTATTAACATTTTTATTTCATTTCAAGAACCAGTAAGGATCATTTCCAAAATAGACTTTCCAAAAAAACCAAACCAAAATATCATGTTAATTGCAACATTGTACACATTTCATATACAACCTTGAGTTTTATAAAATGAGAAATTGTTTAAATTGAGTCATAAGGCTGAAGCTGTTGTCAGCACTTTTTCGCGCTGTGAAAATTAAAAGGACTGGATAGTCAATACATTAACCATCAGATCTACCTAAAATTTTAAGATATAATTTTTTTAGCTATAAACTATTATTTAGTAAAGAAAAACTCATTTATTTTACTTTTTAAAAGGAATTTTACTATATATTATATAGAGCTCTTCTTTTAAAAGAGATCAATACAGTCTAAAAATGGCCGCGACCATCGAGCCCTCTTAAGATGCTTTGATACTGTGAATAATTGTAATATCCATATAGCTACAAATCTATCATTCAATAATCAAACATTCGCGCATGTTGTTTAATAATTATGATAGTTCACAGTCATGCATTTTCGATGTATTTGTTTGAGCTATTGGAAAAACAATTTATAAAATATCATGATATGACAAGTAAACTATATATAGGATCTCTCATGGTTTGCGATGGTATATGATTTTTATCCAACGAGTTGTGTGGTTTCTATCCCCGAGCCTTGGCGAGGGGATAGAAAACACACAACGAGTTGGATAAAAATCATATACGATTGCAAACCATGAGAGATTCTTTTTATCACATGTTTTACCATGTCTTTTATTAAATCTCAATCCTTTCTGTGAAAATTATAATTGTGAGCCGCACAACAGATTTACTGCAAGACGTCAACAACTTTACGCACTGAAAAAAGTTCCCTGAAGATTAACAAGCGAACATTTCATTTTCGAATATATTTTTATCAATTCATGAAAATAATTAAAACAGCATTAAATGCTTTACATTTACAACTCCACACTTCAACTGAATTCATTTTTTAATTTTTCATTCTACGTCAATCAACAGCCTAAACCTACGTAATGTTTAATTATGACGTCACCTGGCGTAAGAACACACAGTGGAATATCAAAAATTTATCCTATGAGTGATATCCACCGCATATTGAGATAAACATGTGATAAATATATTTATTTAATGTCACTGAGCTAATACGAAATATGTTGGTTTGGTCGGTCCGCTCTTCGTTTATAATTAAGGGATTGTCAGCTTTTTAAAAATCGTTTAACATACATGTATATTAAAGAGCTTTTATCTGTCACTTGAGGGTTTGTCTGTTTGTCTGTCATTACCATCGTCTCAAGCCACGGTCCGGAGTCCGCATAGCTCTCTCCAGATGAGAGAGGATCGTACATTATATTGGCCGTGGTTTGCGACGAATGGTCATTACATACATATATATGAATGTAAAATACATTTCTCTCCCTCCCCTCCCCCCAACAGTTACCATGGTTGCGGGTAGTAGTAGCGTACACGATAAAGAGCCGGTAAAACCTTAAGCACGTGAACTACATGTGCATGTTTTTTTTTTCTTCTTTAACTAAAAAAAAAATGACGTCATTTGACACTTCCGCAAGATGTCGCTGTCAGTGATACATCGGGAAATAAAAGTTTAAGGTTGATTGATCTCCATAGATTCACAAAACTGATAATACGTTCACGCTGCACATCTCAGGACCACCGAGATTTTATGCAGTTTACTGTCATAGCTTAATATGAAAGTCGGAGGTTGCTAAATACCACAAAATATCTAATAAAAGACTATTTTGACATAATTCGTCTGTTTTAATTTGTCAATAAATATTTTAATGGTTTTTTTTCTGCTTCTACATAAATATAACAGTTCATATTAAGGGCGTTGTTCATCATCATGTAAAATATTAATGTCTTATAACCACCAAAAATACACAAATTAGACATGTTCAGAATTCCCATTCTATCTCCACGGTATCATAAAACGCAAGGTTATTCTTGTAAGAAAACGTGCAAAAATTCCCCACAAAATCACCAAATTTTTCAAATACTTCAAAATTATTTTATTTTCTACATTAGATTTTCATACTAAGGGAAATAAATATCATATCATTGCTCTGTTGATTTGTATCATGAAACGTAACAGAATCTACATCTCTAAACAGATAGAATCAGGCACGTTGCATCTTATGAAAATCCTAATCCGTGGGGGGATACATCCTCAATACTTCAATTTCACTGTTTATTTCCTTATTTTCAATTCAACTTTTTACGTTTCACTGTTTATTTCCTTATTTTCAATTCAATTTTTTACATGGTTCCAAAAAAGAAAAAAGTGGGGTGGGGGGGGGGGCCAACTCCTTCATAATTCAATTTTTTATATGTAAATTAAAGAAAAATCTTTGCTGCGACAAAAAGTGATGCTACGTCCCTGGGTATCAACAATTACATTTAAAATTCCGTTCATTTCACTGAGAAAAAAAATGTGGATAAGAAAAAAATAATAACAAAACAGTGCATATGATTCTAAAATAACAGTAATATATTCTTAACAACGCATGATTTTCAAATACAAGAAAAGTATGCTCCAGCATTATATTCAATAAAATACAATATCACAGCTGTATGATTCCTCAATCACAATATACATACTAGTGCATGTATAAACCTCTATATTACATACACGTAAATGTACAAACTTAACACTATGAAGATGTTATAATCACTCTAGAGTGTCTTAAAATTCATCTATTACATGTATGTGGTACCACATCCATTGTACTTTAGCATTGCAAACTTTCATGCACTCATTAACTTCAATCAAAATCATTAATCAAATCAATAAAAATCATTTTAATAGTGTTAACTTGCAAAAGTACAATTATTTCTTAAACCAGAGGTTTTGTTTCCCTATATTTTCCCTGCTACATAAAATCTTACATGTATATTGTCACCACAAGTGCACAGGAGAAAGATTAATCTCAAAGACAATCATTAAAAATAAAATATTTACATTTACCATAATTTTTAAACTAAGAATATATTATATAGTTCCAATCATATTTTTTTTAAATAATGTACAAAGTATAAAGGTATATTCATAACAAATGATAATAATTGCCCACTGATTACTGTGCACATAAAATACATGATTTGAACAAATTAATTGAAATCCAACTTTATTTAAATCCTTGTCTTGTATTAAAAAAAAAGAAACATTAAATTCAAAATAAAAACCCACAAAAAAGATGATCATAATCATATCTATAATAAAACATCCCAACGTGGAGAATGCATTGTAGATAACACCTCAAAAATATATACATCTCTTTTAGAGTATATTTCCACCCATATAAAAAAAATTTCCACTGAAAAGAATATCTACTGTCTATTGAATATTGCTTACACCACTTTTCTCCCCAGTTCCCCTCTGAAAAAAAAGACTATTGATTAAGATAAAAAAATATAATAAGACCCTTAAATAAAAACAGTCTATAGTAAATACTATTCTAGTACATATAAATTAATATACACTGTATATGTATATTTGAAATCACTAAAATATTAATGTTGTTAATGTACAAGGAATTCCATCTAGCATGTTTGAATAGGAATTTGGTCTTTAATTAATTAAAATTTAAATATTGTTGATTCGATTATTTGAAAGTACAATGCGTTCCCTACATCACCTACCAACTTTAGTCTGTATAGTTACTAGGAATCCTTAAACATTTAGTTGAGAATGTCAGAACTTTTCACAGGAAAATTGGTTTTTTTTTCAAACCTGCCCTAAAATGTTGCCCCTTTACACAGATATTAACGAGTTTTCCAGGGGACATTTTAATGCATTTAACAGTAAAAATTTGCCAAATGCATAACCACACTAATTTCAATTTGAGGGATTGCAATACACTATGAATGACATATTTTAGGAATTATCTATTTTTGCAAATATAACCCCAAAATACCGTGGAATCATTAGAATTCATGGTGGTTCAATTTTCGTGGTATTCGTGGGTAACCCTTATGCTCCCCCAAGAATATACATCCTCGACAAAAACAAATTTTGAAAGAGTTAGTTTTCTTAATGAAACTGCATGAAAACTGACGCATCCACGAAATTACATCCCCACAAATAAGCAATGAACTCACAATCCACGAAAATTGGCCCCCATAAATTTAAATGATTCCACAGTAGGTAAAACACAAAATTTTACCTTTTTATAAAAATATCCACATTTACAGGACATAGCTTTTATATACATGTATAAATTAAAGAACAAAACAAAGAATGTATGGCAATAAAAGATTTTGAAAAAAATATTAAATCCTAGATAAATACAGATCTCAAATAAGCTTTGATCTTTGGAAGCAAACACTAAGAACAATAACTTTCTCATTTGTCGAGACATTTTTAAAATTCTCAAACCTGATAGCAAAACCTGCATGAAGCCATCAATCATATCTTAAAGTAAAAGGTACAATAGGAGGTTACACAAAACAAGATGGCTTGACAGACAGACAGACAGACAGAAAGACGGATCAGGGTAACACAACACAATAATATCTTCGTTCTTTACCCGTTGTTTACAAATTTAAAGCACCAGAGCGTGAAAAATTGTTGGTCTTAGTCTTGAAAGCTCTTCTTGATGCTGCAGCGCGGAAACTCTGTCCTCCATATTTCTATTATTTCCTCATTCACATTACCACAGAACGACACATCCAGGAATATCAGCTTTGGACAGCTAGTAAGAACACTGCAAGAAGATTGTAAAAAAATGATTTCACATACATGTACATGTACCTGTAATAATTTAATAGTTTTCTCTCATTAATTATAATTGTAACACACATAATTATGTATTTCTGGAACTTGATATCTCTTCTGCTCTCTTTTTCTCTCCTCTTTTGCTCTGCTCTCTCTTTCTCTCTATCAGCATTAGACAAACATTGATAAAGTACTTGTACACATGTAACAATTAAAACATCATCAAGCATACTTGCATAAGATAATTAACATACTGATGGGCTATGAACTGTTGTAAAAGAAAAACAAGAGGCCAACAGGCCTTAATGGTCACCTGAGTACCATAGCCCATACTCAGACCTTTTGAGGATTCTCATATATGCATTTAATTAAGCTTCATTCTGGAGTAAAATAAAATCTAAAATATGGTAATGACCACCACCTTCCTACCTGAAATCTTACAACAAGGACATTGATAGGAAACAATTGTCCCATATTTCTTAACTTTCAAGATAGCTTTCATGTTTATTGCGTGGACCCTGCGGTCCAAGCAGAAAATAATATAAGCGAGGTAAAACCGGAGGCGATGGGGAAAATTCAGCTAGCACATGAGCTAGGTTGGTTCCTGTGTGCGGAATTATGGGTAGGCCAGGGAACCAGGGTAACACACGTTTATCTGAATCGGGATTGAGATTCCATGCTAGGAACACAGTCATGTTAAAGTTCAAAGGCGCTGAGATTATAAAGGTGTCGGTAAACAGAACAGAAACAAAGTACTCCTTTTAAAGAAATGATCAACATGTGATATCAACTGTCAGCATCATATGTTATGCCGAAACTACAACATGCTTTAAATATAAGGCATAAATCGCGATGTTTTGTTGTTTTCCAGAATAGCTTATCTTTACTTTTAGGCGAGGCTAATGTACTTCCGAATAAAATTTTTATGCATCTAAAGCAAAACATGACTGAATAAATATTTGACTGTATACATGATTGAATAATTATGTTACTGTATAAAAGTTTAAATCTCAAGTAAAATGCATCATAATATGAAATTAAAAATTTACACGAAGCTGTCACTGCATGGTTAACAAAAAGTAGTGTGAGGCGTAATGTGTGCGCTAATAGTGAAATTCGCCGAATGCCTAATACTTTACATGTAATCTTTACTAATATAATTCATAATTATGTTAAAGGTATCAACCCTTTAACATCTGAGGTAAAAGTGTCAGAGATCTACGTGATACAATGTACAAAAGTGGTTAAGAGCAATATCCAGGCTTGCTTCAGGCTTCTATTATTCATCAGATGTCAAATTTTTAACATAATATACAGCCCACCCACACCTATTGTATGGATTAATTTAACACTCTGTGACTATTTTGGCCCCACCCTTGAGTCAAAACCCCTTCCCAGGGGGACATGAAATTTATAATTTTGGTAGAGGGCTTCCTGGTCTACATAATTATGAATTCAGATTTTCTTACAGATGTGTGAGAGTACAGAAGAAGATTTTTGAAAGTAAAGTAGATTTCCTAAAATAGAACACATATGAATTCAATATTGCCAAGTGACAATTTACCATGTAGTTTTCAAGATGAAATTAAAATAATTGTTAATGGATGACAAACAGGAATAACCCTAAATAAAAATACATGTTCAATATATGGTCATATTTACCCCCCCCCCCCCACCTCAACTTCTGCCCCATGGCCTTGGGACCACAAATCTCACCAGTT
>WFKH01002636.1:26408155-26431577 GCA_016163765.1 Magallana hongkongensis | reverse complement strand
CTGTATACAAATATAGAAAAACATTTAAATTTTAAATCTATTTATTTAGATTTTTCTTCACTAAATAATAGTTTATGGTAAAAAATATCATATTTAAATTATCACAATAGCGCTATGAAACTTTTTCATTTTACAGCATTCGCAAAATCAGTACTAAGTTATTGTGTTCTTGTGTTCTTTATTATTACTTATTTCGTATTAGATTTACAGTAAGTAGCTTGTAAACAAACAAGGTTTCGTGTGATAAAACTATAAATGAAATTCTGAACAAAAGGAAATTTCAGAATGTATGAATATTTATTTCGCTCTTCTAAATATAGTTTATGTATTTAAATGATATGTTGTGATTCAATTAAAGATAAACTTTTTGAAGCAATAGAAGCTGCAATTTTATGTCGGAATTTTTTTATTGTGAAATTGTAAATAATTACTTCTTACTTGACCAACAAAACAATTGCTTGCAAACTTCTGACTGTCCTGATTTTGTGGACAGGGATGGGGTCAATTACATATGAAAGTAATTAATTTAATTACAATTACTTGCTTAAAACCTTCAATTAAATTACCATTACCATTACAAGGATTTTCAAATACAATAAATTAATTACAATTACTTTGCAAATGTAATTAATTAAATTACAAATTACATTTGAGAAAAATACATTTATTGAATCTATTGACATGTACAAAGCTTGTCATAAAAATTTACTAATGATTTAGCTACAGCACCTACACATGTTCACAGTTGCATTTAATGTCCATTTACCGTTCAGTATTCATGTCCCATAACCTACACCTATCATGTCTACAAGTCTTTTCTGGGATACTGAAACTGAACATTTATATCTACTATATTACATTAAGAAAATTGTGTTTCTTTATTTCAAAAATTAATCAAACTGTTTGTTCACCCCATTTACTTTCTTCACCTTTACAACTATATTGTATATATGTAAATATGTTATGTGTTCATCATGTACCTCATGTACCATTATATGGTGTTGAGTGAAAATAAACTGAACTGAACTGAACTATCAACTAAATTCTTCTTTGTAAACACATTGGATAAAATACAGGTAAGTCTGGGGTAGAGAGCAGACTATAATTGTTATCAAAACATAATTCACACCTATTGGTCATTACGGGAAACCAACATGTGAAAAGATTTGGCATTAAAGACTTAAAACCCAATTGAAGCAAATTAGCTGTAGGTCAAACTATCAATTAAAAAACACGTGTTAATAGTTAATACCATCCAAATAACATTGATTTTCTTTGTAAAATAAACAGAATAATTGGAAACATTAATTATTCCAATAAAATAATTAAATTTTAAGGAAAAAGAGATCAAGCATACCAGGAAAATTATTTGATCCCTTACAAATTGATAAACATTTGACACGTTGATATAATTCATAAATTTGGGAACCTTATGATTAGATAAAGAATCATTGAAAATGTTTATAATAAAAAACTACATGTACACTGCATACATGTATATGGTAAAAAAAATATTAGTGAAATGCACAATACTGCTCTACCTAACTTGATCTTTTAATTGTATTTTTTTTTAAATTATAAATTTGCTCTATTTGAAGTGTGGGGGACAGTGTATAGTGGGCAGCTTTCTTATTTATATACATGTATACATCAATATGTAAATGAAAGTAATTGAAAAGTAATTTGAATTGCATGCCTTTTTTGAAAGTAATTAATCAAATTACATTTACACGTAATTGAAAAATTGGTCAATTACACATTACTTTCAATTACATCACCATTACCCCATCCCTGTTTGTGGACAAGCTTTTTCTTGATTTGAACAGTTTTACATTATTGTCGTCCTTTGCAAAAACTGGTTTGCTATATACATGTATTCCATTGTACAGAAATAATGATAACATTTAACAATTTGTTTCAATGTTATTTACCGTAAAAGTTTAAGTTGACAATAACTTAATAATTATTTTTCTAGCATGTTTTGGCAGCAAAATAACACTCTCAAAAATACAGCTCATATTGCTTTAAGAAAAAACAAAGGGAAAAAAAGAAGAAAAAAAGAAGAAGATATATTCATGTATATACTTTGATATCACATACAATGTAAAGTTTCATTCAAGAGACAGACATGTACCACATAAATTCATGCAAACACTGTAATTCTTTTTGCAATCAAGCATTTAATTACATGTATCTAGTTGTATTTATTTAAACAATTTTGTAAATCGTAATAATCAATATTATGAAATTGATCTACCGATGAGCTCTGATTATGCACCATTGTGTATTTCTTAGTCCTTCCTTATTTAAGACTGTATTTAGACTGTATTAATCTCCTTTAGAAGAAGAGCTCTGTATAAAAATAAAAGGAAATGACATGTAGTTAAATTCAAAATTTAAAATTTATGAAATTTTTTCTTTACCGAATGATAGTTGATAGCTTAATTATATAATCATATCTAAAAATTCAAAGTAGATCTGAGGGATAATTTGTTGACCAGTCAGCCTCCTTAGGGGGCTTGATGGTTGGGCCATTTGTACATCTGATCCCTAGATATGTTAACTATCCAATTCTTCATGCAACAAATGTACCAATGTTCAGATAATTCATGATCCTATTAGAGCAACACAAACTTGGTTTTTTTTAAGATTATCATTTGAGTAATTCAAATTTTGCGTGTATTTGAGTCATTAATATTTCTTAATAACAAAGAGTTGTTCTTTTATAAGGTAAAAATCAATAACAATGATTCTAATTAACGACGGCCATTGTCGTCGCGCATTTACCTGGTTTCCGGGCACTTTTAATGCCGGTAGAGACATGTCCGTAATTATTTTACATAATTCGGCCTAAATAGGTGTTTATAATTAAATCGTAATCTGATTGATTTAATAACGCGCCATAGGATTGTGACGTAATAGCTTGCCCAAAACGAGAAAAGTAGTTCAGCAAAATCAGACAGTGCATTAGGGCCTATAAGGCGAGGAGCGGAAAGCAAGACAAGACAAAAATTCAAAATAGTTGTGCGTCTAAAGCAAAAACCGAATGCAGTATTTCAAGAAAGCAACTTCGCATCTCTAAAGGAAAACTAAAGACGGTGTAGAGTGTACGGATGGGTCGATACCCTTAATCTACGTGAAGAGACCAGCTCAACACAATGTTTGTCAACTGCAGCACAAGGTCTTGTGAAAGGTTTTCAAAACCAGATAAAGTAGTTCTTGGGGATACAATTCAAATTCCCATCGGGGTCGTCATCGCCGGTGCCAACTTGCTCTCCTTCGTGGCCCTCTACCGGTGTTCCCGACTTAGCTTTCAGATCCGGATTTTGGCCATCAACCTTTGCGTGTCCGACATCTTAACAGGACTTAGCATGGTTCTCCCCGCTCGCATTTATTACATCAACAACTGTCTCTATAAGAAGTACATCGCTTCGGCCTTTCTCATCGTCTCCTCTCTGACCGTTACAATGATAAACCTGGATAGGTGTCTAGCCATTCACTACGGGATACGGTACTACATCTACATGAGCAAGAAGGTTCTGACATCCATTTGTGTGTCCTTTTGGGTATTTAGCATAGTTTTGAGCTACCTAATGTATTTCAACCCGAACAGCAAATTTGGAGTTTCCTGTCAACCTATATTCTATGTTCCAAAGAACGGCGTGACCGTCGCTGTCAGCGTATTTCTGGTGCTGAATATCGCATCCAATGTGGTCATGTTCACTTACCTGGTACGGACCGTGCACAAGAGCTTACACGTATATCAAAACAGATACAGCCACGTGATTGGCAAGTACACGGACCAGGCCATTGTGATACAGAAACTTGTGGTCATCACCGGCTGTTTCATAGCGTGTTCGTTGCCGTATATGATAACCACGTTTCCGGTCCTGGGTTCCGACATTCCCTCCCGCAAACGAGTGCACATAATAACCAGCATCATCTTCACGATGAACAGTGCCATCAACCCCTTTCTGTACGTGTGGAGACTGCAAGAGACGCGGTACCAGATGAAACGTCTGCTGTGCTTTTGGAATCGGAGTTACGCGGAGAAACTGGAACAGAGAAACAAGGAAGACACGGCCACTTACTGTATTAACGTTATTGACTCGTCATAGCATAATTTAACGTACTGCAAGATTATTTATTATTGTTTGTTATTCTTTAATAATTGCAAATTGAATTCATAAATAAACCAGTAATTTTGAATAGCAAATCTTGTGATATTTTTCTACGCCATTTTTCCGCCAAAGATATTAGAGTCCTTGTTATATTCAAAACTTTGATTACTACATGTGTATCTCTATGCCAAGTTATACTATTTTAAGAAAGGAAGAAAAATATGATCTTTAAAATTTCGTTACATCTTGATTTAATGGAGTTTTTTTCGAATAAACTTTAATTTTTGATATTGCCAAAAAAAACAAAACAAAAAACAAAAAAACCCCCCAAAAACCAAAAACCCAGAGAAAATTGGTACAAACATTTTTGTGACCTAGATTTTGAGTTTAATAATTTTCTAAATCGTACAAAAACTAATATTTACGTAATATTTAAGTAAAAATTCTTAAATAATGTTTCGAGTCGATGTTATAAGCTCTGGTCAATCGGGAAAGCGAAAAACACTAATTTTTATAACCCCGCAAACAAAGTTTGGGAGTATATGGGAATCACCTTGTCCGTCTGTCCGTCCATCCGTCTGTCCTTCTGTCTGTCTGTCCGTCTGTCTGTCTGTGAAATTCTGTTCGATCAATATCTTTCTTATGGAGAAACATTGGAAGTTTTTACTTCACACAAAGATTAGTTACTACCTGAGGGTGTGTCAAAATTTTGACCCAAGGTCATTTGGGCAAGTTCAAAGTCACCGGAAGGAAAAGTGCAAAATTCATGTTTGGTCAACATCTTTCTTATGGAGAGACATTGGAAGTTTTTACTTTACACAAAGAGTGCTTATGATCTGTGGGTGTTTCATGAGCTTGACCCAAGATTAGTTGTGCAAGTTCAAGGTACACATGTAATTAAACAATATCTTGTAATGGTAAATGATAAGAAGCTAAAATTTGGCATGCATGTAAAGATTGCTTGTTACCTGTTAATATGTCCTGATCTTGAGCTTTGGTCATTTGTGCAATATCTAGGTCACTATAAGAAAAATGGTGCATCCATTACTTTCCAATAGAGAAATACTTGAGTTATTATATTTTCTTAGCGGGGGTATCATTTGTGAGCTTGCTCACAGTACATCGAGTTTTTCTTAGACTTAATTCAATTAAACTTAAGTCAAAGTATAGATATAGGGAGTCAAAGAGAGAGAGAAGCTCGTGATAAAATGTTGATATACCTCAATTGTGCAGCGAATTCATGGTATATGATATTTGAGTCCCATTTCTTGATACAAATTGATGGAATTGTGGTCGATGTTTATCCTAATCACTGTGCAATATATGCATGGAAAACATAAGCTTAAGAAATAAATAATGAAGTCGTAGATATTACTAGTATTTTTTTTTCTTCAAATTTATTAAATTCACACAATCAGCTATGAAACAAAGTCAACATTGGATGTGTGATTATTGATGATAAATTCAAACAATGTTGTAGTAAATCGGTGAGTGTTTTTATGAATAAAAACTAAGGATGAAGATAAAGAATTTCCTTAAGATGCTAATTTACAAACAACCCAAATTGCATGATACCATTAAACACTTTTTTAAAAATTGTTTTTGAGATGGATATCAAGCATATGATAATTATGTGTATAAAAGGTTTTGTGAAACTGACACGCATATGATATGTACAGTCAGTGGATTTACTTCGCTATATCCGTAATTCGTAGTATTCGTACAACGAATTCGTTATAATAAGTATAGCAAATTCGCTGTATACATGATGGTTTCTTGTACAAGGCTACAATTCATGCTGATTGAGGCAAAGAATAAAAATACATTCTTTCGATACCAATAAAAAAAAATCTGATTTTAAATTGGAGAATTTAATATGTGAAAATAAATTCATTCAAAATTTCACGTAAACTGGTATTGCTTACTTTTGAAGCTTTCAAGAAATTCGTTATAAACGTTTTTAATTAAGGTAATTGTCCATACGTCACAAAACAACGTATGACGTAATTCACGCGTTATAAATAATTACGTCTTGCCCGTGCCCGATCTTTACTACGCTTAGCAACGAACATAAATATATTTTCCCCAAAAATTGTTATTAGAATTAAAATTATACGTTCAAGAAAAGTTATTTCATTTTTTAGAACAGTCTTTAAAACCAGTAAAAAAACATGAATATAGGTTTTGTCTTGAAAGCATATCAGGTAATTAGGGTTTCCGCGTATGTGACTGCAATTTCTAAATACCGATCTCGATCCATAATACTTACCGATATTAAAAATAACCATCTTGTGCGATTTAAATAATACAGATTGATCAATGGTTTGTTCAAATCATGTTTTCTATTTAACAAAAAGCTAAATATACTTTTTAGAGAGATGAAATGATAAAACTATGCAAAATTTTATTTATACGGAACTTTTTTCGAAATACATATTTTAATGAATTTTACCAAAAATACGCCCATTGGGATCCTAAAAAGACCGGTCCTTTGGATAATTTTATCTTCTATTGATTAAGGGCCTTAAGGGATAAACATTATCAATATTTCTGAGAATTCTGTAGGTAAATAAAATTATAAGAGATTAAATTCTCTTTGAAAATTTGTTTCATTTTATCTCATTTGTAAGCAAATTTATATATTTTTTAATGAATAAGCACGTGTAACATTAAAGAATTTGTTTGGAAAAATAAATTTGTTCATTTTACATAGGATATCAGTCAAAAAATGATTTTCCGAAAGTCAAATTTCAGGCTTAGACTGATAATGTATGTAATCTTAATGTATGAAAAAAGCAACTTCCGCAATTGGTTCTATTTTTAGCAACGGTCCTAGCTTTTATAATACCGATGGACCAGCCAACTGGGTAAAATTTGATAAGGATATATTCCCAGATACATGTTTGAGAAATTTGAAAAAATTCTGTAGGCATTTTATTTATGTAGTGGGGTATGGATCATTACCTTAAATTTCGTTCTTTTTTACCCTTACGGCACTCATAATCAGTTCGCTATATCCGTAAATTCGTTATATCCGAATTCACTATAACTGAGAACTTTTGCAAGGATATCCGTGTTCGTACTGAACGAGTTTTACTGAAATATATTGTACAAATATTGACTGGGGTTGATGGCAACATTGATTATATTAGCCCCCGAGAGACGAAATATTGTCCGACGTGAATAATATAGTATATAGAAAGTTTGTAATTTTTGGACTGTATTGATTTGTGTTTAGAAGGTTTTGTTGTTATATGACCTGTCAGGTAAATGGCATGTGTATAGAAAGTTTATAGTTATAGTATGTAATTATATTGTGAATTTAATGATATACAATGTAGGGATGTCTCAGTTCACATGTTTTTTTTGTTGATGACTATCAACTTTGGACTGACATTTATGACTGGGGTGGAGTTGACTGGACCACGTCCTGTATTCTCCTCTGTGTAGCAGTTTGTATTCTGTGAGTCGGATACTGTGTGAGAAACTGTCGGTATGAATTTAGAGCGGATTGGAGGTTCCCTGTGATCTGTTAACAGATCCATCCCCAGGATCTCCCAAGAGATGTCTCGGTATACATCAGGCACAAACAGTCCCTGATCATGGTGGACTAGGACCTGTAGCTCATGTAGAGGTTCTTGTGATAATGTTGTATCAATGTGTCTGTAACACAAGAACTCTAGGAAGTGTAATATTACAAACGCAGGGATAAATAATGTAGGCATTTTGTTCTGTATAGCAAACTGTTGTTCTGGTATTAGTTCACTGATGTAACGTATACTGTATCTTAGTATGATATCATCTGCTACAGCCTGTCTCATCTTTGTAGACCAGGATTGGCCTCCTACAGTCTCAGTATACCTCTCTCTGTTTACAAGTCTCCCATACATCAGACTGGGCTGAGCTTACTTGATCTTTGTCAACTCTATAACAGACAAAGCTTCCCAGTATCTGAGTGTCTTGTAATAACACATGTACATGAGAATGTACAACATATCAGAAACAAACCCAAATCTGGCTGCTAATTTCAACATGTGACAAGACATTTTGTCTGCAATATACATCTGTTTGTTCATGTGTTAGTGTACATGTTGTGTAATATAAAAGCAATGTTCTGAAGTATTGAGGCTGTAAGTTTACAAACTGACAAAGTGTCAAGGGTGAATGTACCAACTGTTCTATTGTAAATAAGTATTTCATAGAGCTGTTAATATCTTTTGTGAGTATGGTGTCACTACGTGTTATCTCAATGATAAATTCTACATCACAGTCAGCTTGACACCTCATCATACCTTCATCTGTACAAACAGAATGTGTAGGATTGTCTAGGACATCAATGATGTAGGACCTTATGGAGGAACTCTGTAACAGACAGGCCCGTCCTTTTGTGTACAAATCACGTAACTGCAGGAACAATGATCAGTTTTGTGCTGAACCATGGACCTTTGTCAGAAACAGGGTGTTTTGTGAAATTAAAAAGTTTGGACAAATCCCCTCATACACCGTTTTAAGGAGGAGTTTATAGCAGATCCAGAAACCAGCCAGAAGATAATTGTGGGTACAAGTGAGGTAGTGTGTTTTGTTGAATCGCCCAGAAAACTGTTGTTTTCATGTGATAGGAACACAACAGTTTATTGTCATTGTCTAATTGCTGATTGATATCTTCTTTTAAAAACAGCGTTAAAAGGCCCTTTGTGTTAAAACTGACAGTGGTTCATTAAGTTCACAAGTTAATACTCTGCCCCAAAAAAGAATTTCTCTGTTTTTCATTTTCTTGGAGTGGTAATGGGTGTCCTATTGCTACAAATTGAAATCCATTTCTGACAATGTCACCAACAACTTCAGGATTAGGCCATGAGTGGCATCTGTCTAGTATTCATGAGGAGGCAGACACCAGAGGCCAAAAATCACAAACAAAACACCAGGTAGTGTCATAGTCTAGACACACCTCTCTTTAGTTACATATGTCTTTTCTTTTATGGAAAATATTTTACAGAAAAAACCTTTTACGAAATCTAGTCTCATAATGCACATAATTTCAGAATGCTTAACAGACTAAGGCAAAATAAAAAAAACCCCAAAACAACAACAACAATTTACATATTTTGTGTTCTCGTTATCAAATAAAATTATCATACAGTAGTAATTTTTCGGTGAGAGTTATCTGCCTTATAAGAGGGGCAATGTACCTTAATAGTTGGACTTTTGATTGGGACAAAAGAGTGTCTGCAATATAATTATCTTCGAAAACCCACCACAAGTCTTGCATGCATATCACTACTGACCTTGCACAGGCACCTGACGTTATAAATTTAAATACATATCCGAGAAAAATATATAACGTCATGTGCCTGTGTGGCTTTGGGACAACTTAATTAATGAACATTCGTTTGTTCTCATGAATAATTGACGCTCTGTTCCGATTGGCTCCTTCACACTTTCTTTATGGAAATCTCACAAATCACGGTAGTGCTTACGCGTGCAACTTTTTTCATAACATGAACTTGGTTATCCTACATCATATATATAATCATCTAAAGACTTAATTCTGCCTTCTCTAAGGCGAATTTGAAATTTAATTCTTCCTTATTCATGAAAATGACAAAAGTTCAATAATGCGGCCGACGGTTAGAAAGCGTACGTGTACAAGACTGACGTAACCGGATATGCAACATCATTAAGTTTACGTTTTAAGATCATTATAAAAGAGAATTATGCCAAGTATAATTATAGCTTTTTGCTGTTCTCAGCTATGATAAAGCAACTTAAGTAAGAAGTCTGAAAATTAATATCTCAAAATGAAGCAAAGTTGTTTTTTTTTAAATTAATGAATAATGAGAAAAAAAATTCGCAACGGAGTAGTGGTTATAAAAGATGGTATCTGTGTGATGTGCAGTGGTTACAATCTTGATGAAGTCGTCGTACAATTAAGATGAATAGATGAACCTCAAAATAACGTCCAAGATCATCTGATAATTTATCTCTAACTAAGTTATCGTAACAAATGAATTTTATAATGAATCGTGCGGTGAAAACATAAATCTACATGCCAAGGAAATAGGTCGATTAGTTTTATTCATTTATTAAAGATGGACAACACAAAGATCATCTTCCCAAGTCAATGGTTTCTGATCCGCACCTCTCCTCACAAATTGTGGGGAGCGGAGTGGACCGAAAACACATTGCTAGCGAAGATGCAAAAAGATAAGATTTCCAAGTTCAAATTTTTAATTAGCATGCCTTAAGAACACTATGTATGTTTATTGACTACATCAAAAACATGAAAATTGCAGAACACGCATCAGACATTTAAAAAGAAAAAAAATTCTGTGTAATTTAACAAATTTACCTTACATTCCAAAAAGATACGAAAAAAATATCCAATTTTAAGACAATTGCACAAGTTATTGTAATACTGTTTAATTTAAAAAAAATTAACTAAATACTCTATGTGCCTACTTTGAGTGGTAGTTTGTATACATCTATACATTTGACCTAATATATTACTTTTTTCCTGATATTAAAAAATATATTACGTTCACTTAAAAATAAAAACGCTTTTGTTAAATTCTACTATTTTATGAACCACAAATTATATCATAAAAAAAACATGAAAAACTAGACTCGAATTATATAAATGCAAATGATGCCCGATCAAATAAAATTCCTGAATCCACGCCTTCGTAAACACAGTGCCGTGACCGATCATAGGTTACTGGGTTGTTTACATTGCTCGGGATCGGACACTTTATCATTGCAAGTACCTGTAAACGTTTCAACTTTCATATGTATGGGCCGTCACATATCATAACTCACGTTTAACGTAAGTATATTATTATTTTTAAAATCATTCAAAACCTCGGTATACAAGGCTACAAACATTTTATCCGATTTTTAACTGCTCGTGCTTACAAACCATTGCAAAACAGGGTTTATGTGAATGTATAACGTACATACACACACAAAAATGGATCAACAAGAAATGTTAACTAAAGATACAAATAGATAGATGTGCACATAAATATTTTCATTTGTAATCTTTTTTATTTGGCCGGAGGTCGATTAACATTTGATAACGAGAGGGGAAAAAAACCCAAACACGATCAGAATACGAAAGTAAGACGGTTTCCGGCATCTCGAACCCAATGTTATTTTTCAAGGAACCTACCCAACTACATGTAGTTGTTTTGCCAGTGTGAGGGTAGAAAATTATTACAACTGGCCCTAAGATCATAAACTGAGAACAGACTAACATGTTAATAAAATTTTAAATTTTTAACTTTATTTGATATTTTCACCAATCATAATGTTTAAAATTTTGCAAGTTTGTATAATTTACAAAGTGTAAACACGTGACAAAAAAATTATTTCATACTCAACATTATTTCAAAAGTTGAACTAATTTAAACTTTTGAATAAAATCTGTTTTCATTTTATGATAATATCTATTCTTTCGATAATTCAAAGGAAAAAAAAAGAATGATTTTTTGATAAGGGAGTCGGATTTTAATAAGAATATATTAATTTTAGTATGTGTGGATTTCATTTTCAATTTTTTCTAATTGATTGCGAAAAGTATACATGTATACCACTATGCCTGGTGTTCGAATATCTGTGGACCCCCGGGAGGCCTTAGTAGATGAAGAAGTGGACATCCAAGTAGAGGGACTTCCCCCGAATGGAAAGGTCACTATCAAAGCCTCTATCAAAGAGAAGGGAATCCCGATGTCGTCCTATGGGTGTTACACGGCCACAGAGCGGGGCAGTGTCAGTATGAGGGACCAGGCCTCATTGGAGGGGACATACACAGGTCAGTGATACACCTCACCTGTGACCCCTCCCCCCCCCAACACACACACACACATACCGGCCCCGACTCTAAAGTTCGATAGAAAGGGGTGTAGATTTTAGAAATTGATTTTGTATTCATAAATTAAACCCAGGCCCCGAAACGTCCAGCAGTCTTCTAGTCCTGAGACTAAATACAACGGTCACATGCTTTGCTATTTGCAGGTCTGTAGCTCCCGGCTTGAAAAAATTCGGATGGTCGTCCATCCGAATATTTTCAAACCTGGAGTTACAGACCTGCAACTAATGTTCTGCATAATAGGTACAGTGCTTTTGTAAATTCAAAGCTATGTTTTCTGTTTTACCACCGAGTTACAAATTCAAACGTAGACATGATCATGATGATCGGTTTGAAAGTGTGTGTGTGTGTGTGTGTGTGTGTGTGTGTGTGTGTGTGTGTGTGTGTGTGTGTGTGTGTGTGTGTGGGGGGGGGGGGGGTTAGACCTACATGTACTCCGACATCTTGACAAGCATAAAAACCCCTCGCATTGCTAATAGGGTGCATGCATGGGATAATATTCTCGCATCTCAATATAAATCGTGATCCTTAGATATACTTTCAATATCATTCTTTTGTTTTACAATGTCCGAAAAAAATGGAGGGATCAGTTTGGTTACAGTTTTTAATTTTCTTATGAAAATATGAGAAAAATTTCGATTGACAAAAAGGTATGCCTCACGCCTGATGCAGTCCCCCCCTCCCCCACCCACCCACCTTTACTTCGTGCTCAAACTGATGAAGCATACCAATTTTAAATGTTACAAGACTTGTATCAGTAGAGTTTGTAATATGTACTACACTCAGGTGCCAAAAGTATGTCCATTTTTTTTCTATTCACTATATAATTCATTGAAAACCAACATTTTTCAACACAAGTAATCCCTTGACCGATTTTGAAAAGACTTGGATTGATAAATTCAGAATTGCTTTAGTTTTTCAGGCATCATATTTAAATATTTTTCCAACCTTTAGTACCTTAGATTTGATATTCACAATCAAAAGTAAGATTTTTCGGCTCAAATATTGCAAAAGATATATAGTAGAGCTCTTAAGAAACATCTTTGTGTTGTGTTTGAAATATCAAATTTTACAAATGAGTTGTCAAAAAACTATTTCAATGAATATCAAAAAGTGCAAATTGAATCTTCTTTAATCAATATAAATTTCTTCACAATCTGACGAAAAATAACAACAGAAAACCTTTTAAAAATAAGTCTTGTTTTCAATGAAATATACAAGGAAAAAAGAAAAAATTGACATACTTTTGGCACGCAAGTGTAGTATATGTATGAAATGTTGGGACATGCTTGACAAGTGATAATGACAAGTTAAACGTGTCAAAAATAAACGGAGGTTTACATGTGGATCTGAGAAATGATGTGAACAGCGACATGGATTTGGGTTCTGATTTTTAACACCAACACTTTAAAAATACATGCAGGTTATTGACTGAATCACTGGTGAATATATGAATAAAATTATACTGTAAAAAATCTTTAACAAATCTCATATTATCCGGGATATCAACTAATATCACTAAAAGAGGTCAGTC
Source organism: Magallana hongkongensis (assembly GCA_016163765.1). Lineage (NCBI taxonomy): Eukaryota > Metazoa > Mollusca > Bivalvia > Ostreida > Ostreidae > Magallana > Magallana hongkongensis. The sequence continues at coordinate 26,418,055 of WFKH01002636.1, read as the reverse complement.
GATTTGAGACGAGAAATTTATTTTAGACATGCAGTTCATGTATAATTTATGTTCAGGCACACGAGAAATGCCCACCAATCCTAGTATCTTCACTGCAGATACAAGTCCCACCAATGATTTACTTTATTTTTTACTCTTTTCTAATAAAATACTTCGTATGTTGTGCATTTCATGTGTGTTAGTTATATAAAATACTAACATTCTATGTGAACATACTTTCACACACGGTCACCGATTGTACATGTATTTGCTATACATGAGATGAAAAAGTGATACAATAACATAAAAGATGCATTTTTCTCAAGTGTCAACCACATTTTTTCACATAACTTGATAAGTGAATATACCATGCAGCGCGCAAAGTTCTATAAATTGCATCGCTTTGAGCATTTGCTCAATGTAATTTTACCTGTAATTCATTTATTCCTATGTTTTTTTTTAATACAAAAGGTATGTCACTTCATGTATCCATTCCATCACCACAGAATACGGTAAGAAAATTTAAGGTCGTTTTAACGAAAACGATGGATAAAACACAAAGTATCCCAATTCTATGTAGTATTAGCTTTCATTTCTTTCATGCTAAACCCACCCGGGGAATTAAATATTAGGCTTATGCTTCGGAAATGATCCTTTGTCCATAATGCTGATTTTGTTTTCTCATACTTAAATTCTTTTGATGTCCAAGACTACTTTAACTTAGGCGTAGAACCTATGGGACTATTCTGGAGTCTAAAATGGGCACCTAGCTACACCAGGCATGGGCGATGGATTAAAGATGACGTGGACACGCCTCTTATTGTGACGTTATCTGTGATTGACGGTCAATATTCTTGGGAGAATTTGTTTGATCCGTCCATCAAACCACTTGCGACTATAGAGGTGCATCGATGTTACAAGCATAAGAGTGTTCGAAGAATAGAAGTAAAGCATGGATCGACAAGGGGGTCCCTGTTTATCCCCCCGGGTGAGTGAAATAAATATTGCATGGTTCCGTTTAACCTGGTTTCCGAGGCCTTCCTTGTGATAGCACAGAAGGCCCATCCGGAACACCTCCGCGGGCCTTTCACTGAAAAAACAGTTTTTCTGTGAAAGGCCCGAGGTATTGCGGATGGCCAGGTCGTGCTTGCACAATCGGACGGCCTCGGAAACCAGACTAGGTTCCGTTACGACAGCTAAAAAAAACCTCAGAATTTTGAAGTGGCAATTTATATTTTCACACTACGGTCGTAAGTGATATAAAGAAATGAAACGTTAATGTATACTGTTTTAATCATGCTACGATGCTTTGTTAACCGTCATAAATAGAAGACTTTTTTTTACTTCAGTGTAATATAGTTTGCATTTATTGTACATTTACATGTCCTCGTGTATAGTCACCGTATATACAACCCCTGACGCGGGGGAGTCGACAAAGAGTATGGGGGTTATGTAATTTTTTTCTGCAGTGATCGCTACCTTCATAACCCGCATAAATCACCAAAGAAAACATTTTATTGTTTATATTTACATTTTTCGTTTAACAAATTAATAAATTGATCGTAAAAAGTAAGAACAATTAACTTAATTATTGTTGATGTACATCAGTACGTTAGATAAAGGAAACAGCCAAATCGTCTTCTAAAGGAATTTGAGTCCTACATCAGCATGATTATTTCGTGCTGTCCGTGATTTTTCTTATAAAAAAAAAATTAGGTTGCTAAAGGTTTCAACCAATCGATAAAAGGGGCGTGTAGATTTCACTCCATAGCTATGAATATAAAATCTATTTCCGTAAGAAATAGAGGAAATCTTACTTGGTGGATGTAAATATAAACGTTTTAATTAACTTTCATTAACTACTTTTAAATGCATTTTTTAGCTGATCAAATTTTAAAAATTATCTGAAGAGCTTTAATGATTTTACATCGTTCATTGATCTTTTGTAATTTTGGTGTTGTATTTGTGTGAATGTTTTCTTGATTGAGTGATTTTATTAAAGCAACATCGTGAGCACGGACTGCGTGGACTTGCATGGGCTGAGTTCGAACTTCCAAGTAGCTATGTTATCATTACCATGGTAACTTTCACATATAAGGAAAATAGACTGTTCCTTCTGTGTTACGTTTTGACAGTAATCGTAATTAACGTCTTTAAATAACTTTTTATGAATAATTGATAAAATAGGTAGATGTAAATATTTATAAACAGTAAAATGCTTTCTTTGGTGATTCATAGGGCTATTATAGTAGGAAGCATATCAGGATATATACATACGTAAACTGACAACTCGGGTTATGAACTTTTCTTCAATGCTAGCCACCATCATATCCGTATGAATCACCAAAGAAAGCATTTTATTGTTTGAATAAACACATTTGGTGACTATACCTGTAAGCAGCATATATTTAGCGTACGAAAGGTGAACAAATATGTATATGTAATTCAACAGTCAAATATATATAATTTATAATTTATCTACACTATGCTTCAATCAGCCCCAAAAAGAAAAAAGCAGCAGGCATTCTGTTTACATACAGTCCACAGGAATACAACTATTTTGCAGACACCACAAAACAAATTTAACAAGTCATCGACGCTGCGGCCTTACTAGATAATCATATTGACAAGAGCACCCACCAACCACCATTCGTCTCCTCCAAATCAGTAGAGAATTCAAGTACGCCTCTATCATGGAAAGTGTGATAGAGAGAAGAAACCCGACGATGGTAGCAAATACGTATATGATATACAGATGACAAACACAAATACAGCATGTTTAATTACACCCTTTTTATTTGTGTGCTTACATGAATGAAAACAATCGAATTACAAAAAAAAAAAAAAAACCAAAAAAAATAAAAAACAACAAAACACACACACACACGCACACTGACACACACAAGAAATTGACAACAGTTAAATGATTTGCATTTTTATTGTTTGAACTCGGAGTTTTGTGAATGTTGTTTTGAACCTCATGCATGTGCCTTTGATATTGTTTGAGAAACACAAATACAAATTATAAGAAAATAGAAAACGTCAAGTTATAAATATACATGTATATCTTTTTATTTGAACACATATTTTGCATTTCTAGCTACTGTTTTTAAATCCAATTATATATACTATACTTTATCTATTGACAATTAATATCAAATAAGGTTTGCAAGATGATAAATGTTCAATGTGAAATTAAACATACAACATTTTCTACTCCCCCTTACGTCCTGTTTTTCGAAAAACGACTCCCCCCTACGTTATCGTTACATCTGAACAGAAAATGCCCCGATTATTTATTTTTCCTAAGATTTGTTAAGATTTGATTATTGCACTTGCAAGTTTGATCATTTGTTCGACTGATTCAACTGTCTGTAACCCAAAGCAAGTCGTATATTTTACAAATCATGTATATTTTGACCACTCGATTACCGTGAATTTGAAATCTGCCAAATAGTTTCGAAGTGTTTGAGACTACTAGACGCACAGCGCACTCGGACAAATGACCAACACAAAGTTTGACTATCGCTGTCTTCCGTGCGGTATATATTTTTTGGAAATACTTTTTATAAATACCTACAAAAGGCGTGACCTAAATTCCTCCCGTCTCCGAAGCGGAGAAAAACGACTCCCCCATTTGTTGGAATCGACTCCCCCATGCTCTTTGTCGACTCCCCCGCGTTAGGAGTTATATACGGTGACAGTACCTACAGACTTCGTATAAAAATTCATTAATGTTGACTATAAAGTTTGGGGATTTTACCATTTTTGTATGAAAAAAAAATATATTAACTTAAGGAGGTTGGCACCTGAAATAATAGTAATGTCAATCATCCAAAAACCACTTGGATATAAAGATGGGGACCTATAATGTTCAATTATTCTATTTGTGACCCATGTCACATGCCATTTTTTGGAAATATTGGGCTCCAAACAGAAATGATAATTTTCCTAAAATTTTTGCTAAAATTTGACATTTAAATTGATAATTTGAAGAAATCAAACAAATATTTATAGTTTGAACAATTATTTAGTTATGATTTTTATACAGTATGAGGTTAAACACATGTAGTGACTATTAAAGTAAAATCTAAGTCAAAGTTTAAAAATTCTTGCTCTACTGGTGGCTTCAAAGGCCAGTAAATAAAGAACACAACAACAGATGTTACAAAATTTTGGAGTAATCAAATTATAATGCAAATAAAATAAATTATGGTAATGTCATCTTTCCAAAACTTTGCATACAAATAGACATACATTTATTGTCTCATTTAAAAGGAAAACAAGTAGGGGTCACATCTCAAAAATTTGAGATAAAGCATGAAATAAGCTAATTTCAGGCCAAAATTGGAGTTAATTTTTTCTTAACTTCTATGAAATATGAGCTAAATGTGTCAAAATATATCGATATAAATATTAAAATAATGTTTAAATATGTTTATTAGAACATCATGAATATATCATAATACACAAACTATCTAGAAGTTTGGTCTGTGCTGAAAATTAGGAAGCTAAAGTAACAGTACTCTAAAACTAATGAGTTATGAAAATTGTTCATTTTTTTCTTGAAAACCTTCCGCCACAAAATATAGTCCCTTACTAAACTCTGTAAAAATGAATTTTTTAAAAACAATTTTATTCAATAAAGTTTATTTGGCATTGTAAAATATAAATATACTACTAGAATTAATATGTGATGCAGAATTTTCAGACTAGAGGTGACCCAAAATAGCTACCCAAAACCTGAGGAGCGAACCTCTTTAATTAAACTATATTTGTTAACGGAATAATTTGTTGACAGGAACTCTATTAATAGTTTTGTTAATGATTGATCAGCTCCCTTTCCCAGGTTTTATCTTTATTTGACGACTGGTCTATGGCGACCGGGGATCGAACAACACACAGAGCGAGCCCTATACTAACAGGGCTGCGTTCAAGATCGTAGCAGCTAGCCTAGCCGCTAGGGCGTAGATATCTAGATCTATTGAATGGACCGCTAGGTTAGCCGCTAAGTCTCAGATTTGAAGTTGGAAATTTTCAACTAAAGACTAATTACATCGACATAAATTGTTAATTTCAAGCGGAAATATACCTGTTAAAATTCATTATAACTTAAAGAATGAACAAAATATCACAAAGTAAATGCATTTCATGTTTGTTACAAAGTGGTAACTAAGGTGGCCACCTTGAATTTGATGCTTAGCATAAAATATTTAGGCTACGAATATCTACGTAGCGGCTAGGCTAGCTTACCGTTCAACTACGTAGCCCTACGTAGCAGCTACGATCTTGAACGCAGCCCAAGTCTTGAACAGCATGGTGGTTACCATGGTAACCAGTGTCTGCTTTATTTTCCTGCAGGACGTGGACCGTTCCTTGGGGTGATTGACATCATGGGCGTCGAAGGAGGGTTACGTGATTACCGAGGGGCCCTCTTAGCTTCCAAGGGATTTGTTGTTTTATGCCTGTCTTATTATAAATATGACGACCTGCCTAAAAAAGTACAAGACGTCACGTTAGATTATTTTATAGTAAGGACTACGTTTTTCTTTAGAATATTTATTTAAGAAATAAAGAGTCATCTTGAAAAGATCGCCCGGATATAAACTGGGTTGGTACGTGATCAAATCTTCTGAGAAGCCCTCGGGCTTCACTGGATTAAATTACATGTACGTGCCCACCCAACTTCATATCCCCATTAACTTTTCAACATTGCTGTACAATGTATATTACTTAAATCTGCATGTACATTGGAATTTAATGACGGTCATATTTTCAAACTAAACTTGAAAAAGGTGAAAAGTTTCATTCTCCTGTGACTTAATCAATTATAGTAGACGTATACACTGTTACAGAAATTAGTACTTGGAGACCCTGAAGCGTTTGCCACACCCCTTGCACGGTTCAATTCGGCAGGACTCATGAATGAAACGGTACGCTTTTTGAACGATACAGTTCCAACTGATTCTTGCGCGGTGCGATACGGTTTTGTCAGCAAAGTTCGTTTCTTGAACAGTACGGCACACTCCTTGCTAGCTGAAGGTCTGTAGCTCCTGGTCTGAAAAAATTCGGACGGACGACCTGGGAGCTACAGTGCCTCCCCTCCCATAGTAAAAATCTACAATTTACGGCGCACAAAAAATTGCGATAGTTTTGGACTAATTAACCTTATTTCCAAACATATTCTATACAAATATTTAATTCCAAAAAATTCTTCGGACATTTTACTACAGATATGAACACGTTACTTGCCTCTGATATTCTTTCAAACACCATCACCAGCCCCGTAAAGTGAAGTGGTGCAGTTGTTTACATGTGAAAATGGCGACTCTCGATCTCGACGTGGATTTACCATACTTCAATTTCCGAGGTAGGTTAATTAGCGTGTTTAAGAGAAAGTTTGAGGCAAGTAAATTACCGATATCAATAGTAAATTGACTGAAGAATTTAATGGTACTAATTGTTTCCACAGAATTTGTGTGAAGATAAGGTTAATCAGTCCAAAACTAGCGCAAATTTGTGTGCGCCGTAAATTGCAGATTTTTACTATGGGAGGCACTGTAGCTCCCAGGTCGTCCATCCGAATTTTTTCAGGCCGGGAGCTACAGACCTGCAGCTAACTTCTTGCACGGTACAGTTAGCTAAAAATAAAGGCATGCTTTGTGAATGGTTTGCACGCATTATTAATGAAAGGAAAACTGAATTTAGTCACCTCTACACGATCGAAAAAAATGAAATAATTCATTAACCCGTAAATAACGGTTCGTTTCTTGTTTTCGGTACAATTCTGTCAGAATGTGTAGCATCACGGTTCAGGGGGTCTGTATGTTTGTCATATACATGTGTATACTGAATATATCCTCGAAGGCCCATGAGTCGTTACCCTAAGAATTTGTGCCACATTAAGCGCTTGGTTAAATTTGTTACCCTAAATTAGTAATAACATACACATAAAGAACTTCTGTTTCTTCGTATGACTTTACATTATATTCAATATTTTTTTGTTCATCAACCTCGGACTAAATCTCGCGAGATGAGCGAGAAAAACAAAAGGGACACGACCCTAGGACCGTAACGAATTAAGGGCCTCCGACGATACTATTTCACTTTTGGTAACCTTTTTTGTTGACAGGAGAGTACCGAGTGGTTTTTAGGCTTACCGGAAGTAAAGAATGATGGGATTGGTATAATAGCAGTGTCCAAAGGAGGCATGTATGGCCTAATGCTATGCATGCATTTCCACCAGGTAATCAGACAGAGAGAGAGAGAGAGAGAGAGAGAGAGAGAGAGACAAATCCATAACCTCTATTTTAATAGGTTGGTTCTCTCATGAGAGAGAGAGAGAGAGAGAGAGAGAGAGAGAGAGAGAGAGAGAGAAAGAGATAGAGAGAGAGAGAGGAATACACAGTAAAGAATACAGTTTGTTGATTTAAGAAAATCAGACATTTTGAACAACATGCACACTATTTCAACATCATAATCTGGGTACTTTCTTGTCATTCATTTTTTTTTCACTGAAGATAAAAGCGGTTGTGTTATCCAATGGCGTGACTTTTGTATCTGACTATCCCATTAAATACTCCAAGGGAGACATTCCAAATGCTTTGTGAGTAAATCTCTTTACTCATATTATTATACCTCGTTATTGATAATAATTCTATATTTAAAGCGTTATCTGATTGGTTCTAGACAATTAAGTGTCAGGGCAATGAACCTTCATATTTCCATGTCATCGTCATATTTTTCATCATATCCCACCCCTTCAAAAGCCTAGTGAATTTCCTTTCCATGCCAATGAAAAATCCCGAGAATGAGCAAACGATGTAATCAAATGATTAATTCTAAAAAAAATAGTTTAAAATTCTTCTTATATCAGAAAACTGACATAGCAAGAAACCGGTAAACATTCACTACGTTATTGCTTTACAAGAGCTGAAAAACGATTAGAACCCGATGTATTCTAATAATCACCAGTCGTTCGGTATGATAAACAATTTTTTGCCTGATTGTGAGGGAGATATAAAGATTTATTCCCCCAGAAAAATCATATTTCCCTCGGGCGTGTTGCCCTCGGGAAATATGATTTCCCTGGGGGAATAAATCTTCATATCTCCCTCACAATCATGTAAAAATGTATAATCTTTTTTGTGTTCAGTAGGATGAAATAAATATCAACATGATTTTCGTAAAACACAAATCGAACGAGAGATGTGAAAAACATGGCGACTGATCACGAAGAGTTTTTTACAGGGTCAGTGTGATTTTCTTAACTCGATGACAAAGTGACTAAATATTAGCATGTGGAAGGAATATTCGTAGCTTCGGGAATTAAAATTTTGTAGAACTAATGCCAGCAATGGCATTTGTCATATTTGAAAATATTATTGAGACCCACTTTTAGTCTCCTTTATAATAATTAATATTGCAATTAAAAAAATGGATAGTATTCCTTTTTGAATAGATTTTAAATTTTAAGGAAGCTGGGTGGTCAAGAGATTATATCGTAATTAATTTTTTAGATGTGATTTTCTTAAACAATAAAATGCTTTTTTGGTGATCCATGCGGGATATGATGGTAGCGACATTGCATTTAAAATACATAACCCGCGTTAGCGTATTGATATACGCTATATATGTATATTGATAGTGGATGTAATTATATATTTTAAAACTATTTTTTTAGTAAAAAAAAATATTCCGCATATTTAAGCTTTAAAATTTGAACATCTCCTTTAATCATTATTCAGAACTCTTCTTCTGAAGGAGATCACTATAGTCTAAGAATGACCATAAAACCCTATCCCCCTTACAAATGTAAATGTAAAATGTAAAGGGGCTCGATGGTCGTGGCCATTATAAGATTGTATTGATCTCCTTTAAAAGTAGAGCTCCATATAAAAATAGAGAAAAATACCAAAATTTAAAGGCTAAAACATATGGATTTTTTCTTTACTACATTATAGTTTATAGCTTAACGATTCATATCTTGAAATTTTATGAAGAACTGGTGGTTAATTTGTTGACGGTGAAATACTTTATATTTTCTAACAGAACCGTGGTTGAAAATGTGCGAACTACGTCTGAAGGCGACGAAGTCATCGGCGCCTATCAACCCACTGATGATGATTTCATCAAGGTATATTTTGAATCATTAGATGTCTTAATATGTCAACCACACCCTCTCCATGAGCCGCGCCTCTTTAGTTCATGGAGAGACTCGATAAGACTTTCCCACCCCCACCCCTACCCACCTACTCTACCCTTACCCCACCCCATCCATGAGTCGCTATTAGGGAGGCTAGATGGTCAACAAATTACCCATTAGATCTACCCTTTTTTTAGCTCACCGAGACGAAGTCGGGGGGAGCTTATGCTATACCCCCGGCGTCGGCGTCGGCGTCGGCGTCCGGACCTGGTTAAAGTTTTTGTTGCAGGTCCTGTATCTAAGTTATTACTAGTCCTATCTTCACCAAACTTGCATGGATGATGCATCTGGACCTACTGATGGACTTGAAAGACTTGGATGCTGAATCTGGGTCATGAGTTTCAGATGCTGGAGGAGGTTAATGTTTTTGGAGCAGGTTAAAGTTTTTGGTGCAGGTGCCCTTTGATAGCAATTTCTAAGTTATTACTGGTCCTAAGTTCACCAAACTTGCATGGATGGTGCATCTTATGATACTGATGCACCAGACAGGCTTGAATGCTGAATCTGAGCCATAGGTTTCGGATGCTGGAGGAGGTTAAGGTTTTTAGAGCTGGTTAAAGTTTTTGGAGCAGGTGCCCTTTGATGATTATATCTTAGTTTTTACTGGTCCTAAGTTCACCAAACTTGCATGGATGGTGCGTCTTATGATACTGATGCACATGACAGGCTTGAATGCTGAATCTGAGCCATAGGTTTCGGATGCTGGAGGAGGTTAA
>WFKH01002636.1:26397133-26408145 GCA_016163765.1 Magallana hongkongensis | reverse complement strand
CCTGACAGGCATGAATGCTGAATCTGAGCCATAGGTTTCGGATGCTGAAGGAGGTTAAGGTTTTTGGAGCAGGTGCCCTCTGATGATTATATCTTAGTTATTACTAGTCCTAACTTCACCAAACTTGCATGGATGGTGCGTCTTATGATACTGATGCACTTGACAGGCATGAATGCTGAATCTGAGCCATAGGTTTTGGATGCTGAAGGAGGTTTAGGTTTTTGGAGCTGGTTAAAGATTTTGGAGCAGGTGCCCTCTAATGGTTATATCTTAGTTATTACTGGTCCTAACTTCACCAAACTTGCATGGATGGTGCATCTTATGATACTGATGCACCTGATGCTGAATCTGAGCCATTGGTTTCGGATGCTGAATGAGGTTTAGTTTTTTGGAACAGGTCAAATGTTTAATAGATAATAGTACTATTTCAAACTTGCATAGTTGATTTAACTTTAATATAAATGAATCGCAGAGGTAGCTTCAGATGCAGAGCCTGATCTCCATTATCAAGGATGCTAAAAAATATATCTTAGTTATTACTGGTCCTAACTTCACCAAACTTGCATGGATGGTGCGTCTTATGATACTGATGTACCTGACAGGCATTGATGCTGAATCTGAGCCATAGGTTTCGGATGCTGGAGGAGGTTAAGGTTTTTAGAGCTGGTTAAAGTTTTTGGAGCAGGTGCCCTCTGATGATTATATCTTAGTTATTATTGGTCCTAACTTCACAAAACTTGCATGGATGATGTATCTTATGATACTGATGCACCTGACAGGCTTGAATGCTGAATCTGAGCTATAGGTTTCGGATGCTGGATGAGGTTTAGTTTTTTGGAACAGGTCACATGTTTTATAGATATTAGTACTATTTCAAACTTGCACAGTTGATTTAACTATAATATAAATGAATCGCAGAGGTAGCTTCAGATGCAGAGCCTGATCTCCATTATCAAGGATGCTAAAAAAATCTCCTACCTCACTTAAACCTGCTTGATAGATGTGTTTGTTGTTAAATGATATAACATGATTCCTATGATATAGTATTACATGTATATGATATGATACACTATTGTTTTATATGATACAATATTATATCATATTGTAAAAAGTTATATGATACGATATGATATTGTATCAAGTTTTTTGTACATTATGATATGATATTGTGTCATGTAATTGTTATGTATAGTGTTGTGTATTATGATACAATATTGTATAATATGATATTGTATTATATATTTAATATTTTATCACATGATATTGTTTCATATGATATTGCAATATGTAATATTGTATCATTTGATAGGATATTGTATAATATATAATATCGTATAATATGATATTGTATAATATGATATTTTGTTTATATATTATATTATTATATCACATGAATTGTATTATATGATATTGTAATATGTAATATTGTATTATATGATACGATATTGTATATTATGATATTGTATTATATAATATATTACTATATCACATGATATTTTATCATATGATATGATGCAATGTTGTATCAAATCATATGATACAATATCATATTATGTATCAAATATGATACAATATCATACAATACAATATCATACTATATTATACAATATAATATCATATGTTACAATATTGTGATGTTTTATGTGATATGACATTGTATTATGTAATACTATATTGTATCATATATTGTATAATGATATTGTATTATGTGATCAAATACAATAATGTATGACACAATACAATGTCATATCATATGTTACAATATTATATTGCATAATTATTTATTACAGTATTATATTGTATTATATGATACTATATTGTAAGTATCATAGGATGCAATATCGTATAATTATATATTATTGTATTGATAAACATTGTATCTTATAATACCGTATGAAATGAGCATATGATTTTCATACAATTTTTTTAACATATGATATACGATATTGTGTCAAAACAGTTTCCACGAATATCCAAGATCATTAACTATGATTTTCATATCATATGATAAAGGTGGTCTCATAAAGGTGATGCCTCATAAAGGTGATATCTCGTCTCGGTGAGCTTTGTAATCTGTGATTACCTATGTTTAATGTTTTGTTGAGTTATAAACTATCATTTAGTAAAGTAGAATTCCAAATATTTTAGCTTTGAATTTGAACTTTTTTCTATTTCTTTACACATGTAGCGCTCTTCTTTTCAATGAGATAAATATATTCCGAAAAATGGCCACGACCATCCAGCCCTCAGCAGAAACTCGATAACACGGCTTTGTCATCCCTAACCTACCTCAACCTCTATCTTATCCATGAGTCTTTTCTACATGTAACTCACAGAAGTGACTCGACAATATGACTTTGTTGACAGGTCTGGGAGAGTTCGGCGTCGGTCCTGTGTTTTGTTGGGGAGGACGACAGGTGTCTGGACCCCGCCATCACAGAACGATTCATACAGGTGGTCCCCGAGGAACACAAACATAGGTTCCAGCTCTTCAAGTATCCGGACACCGGCCATTCTATCGAACCGCCGTACTCGGCGTGCTTCCGGACTGCGTTTGATGGATTCTCAAGTACGTTCATGTATACCGGTATAGAACCATTTTAACAAGAGATTGGACTTTGAGTAGTGTCAAACTGCAATGTGACATAGGTCGTCTGTTTCATTGTTGGCCTCTCAGTTATCAATGGCTCTTTGAAATCAACAAGATTTGTCTGGCTTTTGAGCTAAGACCACGCAATCTGTGTATATTTCATTTGAAACCAGCGTCATTTTCAACTTGTTTGATGCAAGAAAAAGACAGTTACGTCCTATCGAAAGTCCAAGTTCTTGTTAAAATGGTTCCATGAATTAACGCAAGAAATAAAGGCAGATATTTGATCATGCCCCGACCGTAATGATCACCTCATAATAGTTAAAGAATGATTCCTTATTACTTATACGTATATAATTTTCAGCAATTGTACGAATATATATTTGCATGAATTTCGTTCATTGAAACTTTAACGTTACATTGTATTTTCATTTTGTATAATCATGCGAACCCCACTTGCGCCTCAACTGAACGTCATTTGCGTCACTGATTAACTGAATTGGACTATACGTTACAAACTTTATTCGTAGTGTTATCACAGACAAAGACACTGGAAAATGTAAAATTAAAATATACTCAATCATACAATTGATCATATGTCTAATGCGTTATGTTCCGATATTGATATTTTCTCTAACACTGCGTAACTATATAAGTTAAAAACATATCAAGATCAGCGACGATTTTCACACTGATACAGATTTTTTTCGTTTCATGCTTTTCAATAGATGTCTGAACAATCGGTTTTTCTGGGTTTTTTTTTCTTTTTCTTTTGGTGGGGTAACTTCCATTTTAACGTATCACAATGTATACGGGCATTTGGGTTGTATATGTACAAGGGTCGATCCAAAAATATTTACGTTTCAGTGTCTTTGTCTGTGATAACACTACGAATCGATTTTGTATTTTACAGTCCAATAAATTCAAATGACGTATTTGTTGGGACGCAAGCGGGGTTTGCATAATGAAAAGAAATGAAAATAACATAAAAATGTAAATATTCTAAATTAATAAATATTTAATCGTACAATTGCTGAAAATTATATAAATATGTCATAAAGTCCTTCGGGCTTTATTGGATTTGATCCTGACCAAAATTATTACCACACAATACTCAAAGAATAATTCCTTATTCCTTAAGTAATGCCATAACATGCATCGCGCTTCTCGTGGGTGTTGTAATGTAGAAAATAAATACCAAGATTTGCTCAATCATTTTCTAACTGGAAATATGACAAAATTCCGTTGATTAATTAAACTTATTTAAATGCTCAAAACTTTATACATATGTGACATTGTCGTGTCTTTAGACGATTAAAATTCACCAAAAATGTATGTTGAAATTGATATAACGTGTAATCAAACTAAAAGTGAGAGAGAGAGCGATCAGGATGCCTTAAAGGCACTGACTTAAAGTTTGTCTCCTTATCTAAGGACTGGCTATTACATTACATTCTTTCTCTAAGCATTGAGTGGAATATTTCATCTTTTTACTAGGCACTGACTATAACATTGCCTCCTTTATAGGCATTGACTATTATTACTTATTAGGTCTGTTACTAACTGACTACGGAAATATATCGGGTTGATTCCGTAGTCAGTCAATAACAAACCTAATGAGTGTTTTGTTTTCCCGAGGACTATCAAATGAGATTGATTTCAAAAGAAGCGATAGGCCTAATCTTCAAAAATTAATGTAAAATTGGCCTTGCATCTCATCCAAACACAGTCGAACTCTTCGAATTCTCATTCTAACCTTTTAAATAGTTGCTGCACCCTTGTTTACTAACAACGTTTTGTTCCTATTTAATTTAAAACGTTTTCTCCCTTTCCTCCACAGAGGTTTCAGGTTGCACTACAGTATTAAATTTTACTATATATTCTTACCAAAATTGCACAACTTTAGGTACAAATTAAAAATTCAAAACGAACTTCTGGAAAAAATCCTCTTGACATCTTTTAAAACAACGCTTCATTTACAATTTTCTAGCAAAATGCACACGTGCATCCAGCAAGGCGTGAGACTTTGTTTACCTCGAAGTTACACATGTGCTTCAAAATCAAGCCCGGACCTTTTCACCCCCCTCCGGAAACAACACGCATCAAAAATTCAAATGACCTCGCATTATTACAAAACTGGGATAGTTAGACCTCTTACACATTGTTTTTCATCTCATAAAAAAAATTAGCTCCTGTCGCGTGAGGAAACGCCCCAAATTCAAAGGGAAATTCGGGAATTATTTTGCCTCAGCCATGTTTTGACGTGAACCTTCAGTGAAATACTGTTATGACACCTGCAAAGCAAATCTCGACGCTGCCATTTTATTCTTCTCCAGACACAACAATGTGACGTCAATTCAAAGGGCAACTACTCCTGTTCAAAAGTAATTTCAAAGGGCAATTACTCCAAATATTTTAAGAACTTACGGAACGCGGTTTCGGTATCAAATCATGAAATGTCGAGACGAGTAGGCGAAGTGTCGGCCATATTGCCAAATATTAATTCTCACTAGACGGACATAGAGATATATCCGGCAGTCATGTTTAAACCAATTAGAGTGTGACGTTTCAGTCCGAGGGAAAACAAAATAACATTAATTGCTTTCTTTCTCTACACACTGACTGTAACATTACCTCCTTTCCTTAAAGCTGCTTGGTCCGATTTTATATCAAATTTTGTGCACGCTACTAAACGATGGTTATGCTAAGTATATGTATAAAAATAGACATTGCAGTATTTTTCCCAGTCAATTAAGCCAAATTACAATGAAAAAAATTATGTACAAAATTTGCTAACAAAACAAACGACATAAAAGGGTATCGCGTTATTTCGCCTTATGTTAAAATTCACCCCTGACGTCAAGACGGGTATGGTTGTAAATTACGACTTTCACATCGCTATAAATAAAAGTCATAATGTAGGCAAATTACAAATAAACCTGTGTACGTTTTGTTCGCTAATATTTCTGAAGTTTTCTTTGTTTACAATCGATGCATAGCATGCGGGTTGAATAACTCCAATCATTCGGGGGACGAAACCAAACGGTTCCCCTTTCTAAACATTCCCATGATGCATTTTGGTTTGTTTTTTCGTTTGCCCAAAGAGAAATTATTTTTATTTACTTTGAATATTTCTAACTTTGAAAGGAGACCGATTCTGCTGGTGTAAATATGAGAAAGTCCATAACTTTATAAGATAAATGGTTTGTATGGAAAATTATTTGATACTGTAAAAACAAAAAAATCGGACCAAGCAGCTTTAAACACTGACTGTAACATTGCCTCCTTTTCCTACACACTGACTGTAACATTGCCTCCTTTCTCTTCACATTCACTGTAACATTTCATCCTTTCCCTACACACCGACATTGTCTCCTTTCTCTAGACACTGACTGTAACATTGCCTCCTTTCTCTACACACTTAATGTAACATTGCCTCCTTTCTCTACACACTGACTGTAACATTGTCTCCTTTACTAGGCACTGACTGTAACATTGCCTCCTTTACTAGGCACTAACTGTAACATTGCCTCATTTCTCTAGACACTGAGTGGAGGATTGCCCCTTTTCGTAATAATTACTAGCGTTATTTTTTACCGGGTATATCAGTGTTTAAAAGGTCTTTAGCTTTGGTTGCTCTGACATCTATACCATTCGCTGTCATGTTGGTTGAAAAGATCGTGTTTTCTGTATTAATTGTTCTCGGTCTCGAAGAATAAAAAAATGACAGTATTAATAACTGTATAGAAATTTAGACTTTGTTCGAAAACGCACATATTGGTTTTTGAGGCGCATCGCTATCAGCGATGTAGCCTCATTGCTGTCGGCTCACTTCTCTCGGCTTATATACAAGCGGCGTCATCGAACTCAAGTATCAGTGCGCCAATAAATATATAGTGCCGTTCTGATTGTTACGTATTTTCAATCAGAAACATATATTCAGTGTACGTTTTAAAAATATCAACAAATCATTACAACAGATATCTCCTTTACACATTGAAAAAACATCAACATCAATGAAAGAACAAAACAAAGATTAATACGCAGATGAGCCTGCAATGCGATGTACGTATGATAGAGACAGAGGATCAGTCAACCGATGAGATAATTTGCATAACAACAGTTCGTACTTTAATTTAAAAGCGGTGACGTTAATTGTTTGAATATCGGAGGTAAACAAATGTAATAATTTCGTATATAAAATATTTATATTAAAATGAGAGTAAGTGGCTGTCTTCCTATAGCTAGGAACAGATTTCGTATTTTTTCACTTGATAAAACGAATAAGACGATGTCCAACTGAATGAGGAAAAGCGCGCCACCTTGCGGAGCTACCTTGCATAATTGGCATGGTGCATAAAAAGGGTATTTAATTCAAATAAGTGAAAAATATGCATTATTTATTGAAAGAATGATTAATAATCAGACAATACTGAAGTATGGTCAAAAACCTCAGCCACATTCGAACTTTGCATTTGTGGTTTACAAGCCTGATACTTTAACCACTCATCAAGGAAGATAGTCAAACACTCAGTTGTCTCATGCCGCCATAAAAATGCTTGTGGTGATGTTTTTAGCTACCTTCAATGAGATGCGCCTCTCAGGCCTTCAGTCCTTTGATTTTACATTTGCTCATATACGTCTCTTTTGAGTATTTCAAGACACAGGTGCTTGAGGACATGACCGACCCCCCCCCCCCCCATTCCCCCACCCCAATTATCTACCCCCCGGAAATTTACTCCTTTTTAGCTCACCTAAACTAAAGGTTCAAGTGAGCTTTTCTGATCACCTGTTGTCCGTCGTCCGTTCGTCTGTCCGTCCGTCTGTCTGTAAACTTTTCACATTTTTGACTTCTTCTCTAGAACCACTGGGCAAAATTTAACCAAACTTGGTACAAAGCATTCTTATGGAAAGGAGATTCTAAATTGTTAAAATAAAAGCGCAAATCCCTTTTTAAAAGAGAGATAATTGCGAAACAGTGAAAATAGGGTGCATGTCTTTAAAAATCTTCTTAAGAACCACTGCACTAGAAATGCCAATATTTACACCAAAGCTTGTAAAAGTAAAAATTTTAAATTGTTAAAATCGTGACCCCCGGACCAATACTGGCGCCCCAAGAGGGGTTCAAAGTTTAACATAGAAATATATAGGGAAAATGTTTTAAAATCTTCTTCTCAAGAACTACAATGCTCCAATTTGTGAGATTACTATGCAAGCTTTCTCAAATAATGTAGATTGTAAATTGTTAAAATCGGCACCCAGGACCAATACTGAGGTCCCAAGAGGGGTTCAAAGTTTAACATTGAAATATATAGGAAAATGTTTAAAAATCTTCTTCTTAAGAACTACAATGCTACAATTTGTGAAATTACAATGCAAGCATCCTAAGATGATGTAGATTCTAAATTGTTTAAATTGTGACCCCCGGACTAATACTGCGGTCCCAAGAGGTGTTTCAAGATTAACATAGAAATTTATTGGTAAAATGTTTTAAAAAACTAATATAAAATGATACAAGGAACTGTTGTTCAGGTGAGCGATGTGGCCCATAGGCCTCTTGTTTCATATAATTATCCATTTATGATATATTTCAAATCTAAATTGTACATTCATTGCACAAAATACCTTAAAACAAACATTTTGAAAAAAATCATACCCCTTCTATATATAATACAACAAGGTTGCTAACTTCGTCTGCTAGCCGAGAGGCACTGCCGATGAATATTTGTTGAAATGTACTATCAAACTACAACTACCAGTAAAAATGATTACCACATGTCGTAGCCCGATGATTCCCTTCACTGAATGTCTGCATGTCATGCCCATGTAAATATATTTATTGGGTAAATTGGGACAATTTTCACCGACAAGTTGCAAGTTTTGAACCCATCCATCTTCAACCAACGGAAGTGAGGGTTTATCTCAAGAATAAAAGCGGAGTTATCTTTCTTGCGATAAACCCTCACTATTCACTGTTTGTTTTAAGTAATTTTGTGCAATGAATGTACAAATTAGATTGAAAATATATCATAAATGGATAATTAAATGAAAAAAGGAGTAAAGTCCCGGGGTGTAGATATTGGGGGGTGGTGGGGGGGGGTGTCGGTTCTGTCCTCAAGCACCTGTGTTTTAAGAAGATGCTATGTACATTTATGTATACGTAATATGACGGCATTTTTTTGTCATAATTAGGGCCCCGCTTTTGTGTAAAGGGTATGTAGTGACCTTGAACCAGGTTTCAAGGTAAAATGTGAAGGTCATAGCTGAATTATATGAAAAATTATCGTCCGGAGCATGTCTTCTCTCCCCTTGGTCCAATCTGGCTCATAATTCATCCACAGCTTGCCTTTGGTCAAAGGGTATGCTGTGAACTTGAATGATGTTTTTGGGTCAAATGTCAAGGCCATACTCTCCACTGAGCCCTATCTGATTCATAATTAACATAAACAGAGCTTTTGGGTAAAGAGTGTGCAGTGACTTTGAACCAAGTCAATGTGAAAGTCATAGCAGATCTCCCTATAATTCAGTTTTAGACCATAGATTATTTCCCGTTTGCATAAACTCGCTCATAATGAAAAAAAAAACGCCTGTATGTAAAGGGTAATGAGTTTGAATTAAAAGTTCTATGCCAGCTGGAAAATTTCTAATTATAGGTCAAGTTCAAAGCAAAATTTTCTTAAATGCTTTTCATCCTGTTGTCAATTATTTGAGAGGGGCCCTTTGAGATAGTCACCATCTCAAAGATGTCTAGTTCATAATTGATGTCAATATAGCTCCAGTTTAAGATCAATTGCATAATAAAAATAATAACAAACGTTTTAGGTCACCTGAGTCATTAAGGTGACTTATTGCCATTGGTCTTCATCCGTCGTCGTGCGTTGTCCATCGGGCATTGTGCGACGTGCGTCGTCCGTTAACAATTTTACATTTAAAACTTCTTCTTGAAAGAGGCCAATTGTTACCTTATTTGGTGTGAAGCATCTCTGTGGTAATAGGAATCTAAATTGTGAAATTCATGGCTTTGCCATCCCCGGGGACTCATAGGCGGGGCCAAATATGCAAAAAAGACAAAATTTTCAAAAATCTTCTCTACTTTCACACATGTGGGGAAAAACCAAATGCATGGTTATGATGTAAAAGAAGCTCCCTTCCAAAATGTGAAATTCATGGCCCATGGGTCAGGGGTTCAGACCCTAGAGTGGGGCCAATATGACCATATAGTAAAAATGTATTAAATTTTTAAAAAACCTTCACCTCTACTCCGATATATATTTGAGAAAAACTAAATCCATGAAGCCATCTACCTAAATTGTGAAATTCATGGTCCCTGGGACTGGGGTTCAGGCCCTAGGGTCGGGCGAATATAGTCATATAGTGAAAATGTATTTAATCTTAGAAAATCTTCTTCATTACTCCCATACATATTAATGCATGATTATAATGTCCACAAAGATCTTTACCTAAATTGTGAAATTCATGGCCCCTGGGTCAGGGGTTCAGACCCAAAGGCGGGGCCAATATGGCCATATAGTAAAAATGTATTAAATCTTAGAAAATCTTTTTTACTCCCATATATGTTTGAGAAAAACCATATTGACCCCCCCCCCTCCCCTTCACATTTTCATGAATGAATATTTTTCAAACATCAAATAATAAAAGCGGGGTAACAGTCAGAGGAGTCTCATATTAGGGTTTATACTTCAAAATGAAGCTTGAAATGCAAACATGAGACTCTCTGACATGTCAATCTGAGGACTATGGTACTCAGGTGACCGTCAAGGCCCGTGGGCCTCTTGTTAGGTGTTATTATATTTCTTCATGATCGTATAGAAAATATAAAACCACCAAACTTGCATGCACATGTTTTGATTATAGTTACATTGATTTATTTATTTTCGTAAGGATCTATCATTGTCTGGGGCGGAAGACCAAAGGGAACTAACTTGGCACAGGAAGATTTTTGGCGACGAACTGTTGATTTCTTCTCCCGTCGTCTGGGGCACATGAACACACGTGCGGTGATTCCGTACAAATCCAGTAACCTCTAGATATGGAATAATTGATGGACAGTGATTAAGGACACACGCGACGTTCCTCAGTTCTAGATAATTTTCCTTGAAAATTTATTTCTTCTTTATTTGCATTTAAACATGTGCATGCCCAAAAACTCAGGATGCATTACCAGGCTATCTTCGGAGTTAGAAGATCTGATTTTTTCTTTTAATAGCATGCAACATTTAATTGAATGGATATTAATAAAGTCAAAGTATATATTTTCAATTGAAATTATATATCCAAATAGAAAAATATCATATAACATAAAAATGTAATTAATTTTGGAATTACGTAGTGGAAATCTTCACATTGCGGAGATAAGAAAAAAAAAATAATGGAAGATATGTCGCGTCTGACCTTAAATGCA
>WFKH01002636.1:26382072-26397033 GCA_016163765.1 Magallana hongkongensis | reverse complement strand
CAAGTAAAAAAATAACCGATTACGTTTACTGTATTTTTGGTAATATTACAGACCAATGACGTAAGCTATCAAATTACATCAAATAAAATCGATAACAAACATGTTATGAAAAGTATACATTTACACAGTAACAGGATTGTATCCAAATTATGAGGGATTTACGTATGCCGTTGTCAAGGAATGATAAAATAGAAAATTAACGAGTCAAATGGTCATGATGAGATCATCAATCGGCCTTTACTTAGTTAAACTATATAATATGAATTATATTACAACGTAATTATACCGGTATATTGCAATTTTACTATACGTACACGATGGATAATTTACATGTACATGTACATGTGGTATTCACTATTCAAGATATTAGTTATACAAAAGTTGATATTATTTTCTGTTATTATTAAAACCGGTAATTTATTTGTATTATTTTTGTTGTTTATTGATATATTTTGTACATGTTATTCTTTGTTTGATTTCATCGTTGTATTAAAAGTCTGCATTGTATATATCAAACCTGTATCTCTATTCTGTAGTGACTGTTTGACGATATTTAATTATTTTTTTGCCTTAAAAACTGAATTGTCCCTAGATATGGAAGAAGACGTGAAAAAACCCCCCCCCCCAGTTTCCGGGGCATCTCCCCTATCGAGGGGCATTAGTTTGACTGTTTCTTCAGTACATGTATAAGCATACACAAAATTGTATTTACCTGTACCTACAGCTGTAACTATACTTTCACAGGGGGCAATAGTTTGCCAAGTGACCGGGAAAACATTCATTAAAAGATTAGCCATGAGGGTTTAAAGAGTGATCCAAATGAAATGCCTCTGCTAGCATACTTTCAGTCAGTTAATGTAAATTATTTAAACAATAAAATGCTTTCTTTGGTGATTTATGCGGAATATGAAAGTGGCGACATTGCAGAAAAATACATAACACGCTAATGGCGGGTAAATTTTTTCTGCAATGGTCGCTTCCTTCATAACCCACATGAATCATCAAACAAACAGTTTATTGTTTATATTTACATCTTTCTTTTAAAAATTGATAAATTGATCGTTAAAACTAAGTAAAATTAACTAAATTATTGTTAATGTACATCAGTTCGTTAGATAAAAGAAACAGCAAAATCGTCTTTTATGGGAATTTGAGTTTGACATCATGATTATTTCATGCAGTCCGTGATTTTTCTTAGGTTGATGACCAGTTCGACCAGTCGATAAACGGTACGTGTAGATTTCAGCCATGTCAGTTTCTACAGATCTATGAATTACAATCATTTCCGTGAGAAATAGTGGGAATCATGCTTGACTTACTTTTCACTTAAGCCTGTATCACTCCCCTATGGAGCATAGGCCATGGACAATTCTTTTCCTCTTATCTCTGTCCTTTGATAGTTGGTGGATGGTGTTCCAGCTGTGTCCTTTCTCGGCCATTTCTTTTTCAAGGACTCTTCTCCATTACAGTTTTGGTCTTCTCCTTTTCCTCTTCCCTTGTGGTGTCCATTGAAGGGCTTGACAAGTGATGTTGGTCCTGCCATTTCGTAAGGTATGTCCAATCCTTTCCATTTTCTCTTTTTAATTTCTTGCGTAGAAGGACTTTGGTTAGTTCTCTGCCAAAGGTCTTCATTTGTTATTTTGTTTGGCCACTTTATCTAAAGGATGTTTCTCAGACATCTGTTTATGATTGGAGTTTTTTCCTTGTTGGCCACTGTGAGGCCCCTTGTTTCCGACCCATAAAGAAGCACTGATTTTACATTGCTATTAAATATACTGAGCTTGGTCTTGATTGTTATATACTTTGACTTTACTTTTCATACTTTTCTCAGCTTACCAAATGCATTATATGCTTTTGCCAGGCGTGATATTACATCTTCATCTGTGCCTCCACGATGGTTAACAACACTTCCTAAATATATGGATGATGTCACGTTTTTAAGTTGAGTATTATCAATTTCTATGCTGTTGATGTTGTTTGTGTTTATTCTCATACGTTTTGTTTTTTCTTTGTTGATTCGGAGCCCTGTCTTTGATGCATTTTCAGCTAGGATCGATGTTTTTTCTTGCATTTAGTCGTAAGTATGGGATAAAAGAGCCAAGTCATCAGCAAAATCTAGGTCTTCGAGTTGGTTCATAAGATTCCACTGGATTCCATTTCTTTTCCCTGATGTTGATTCTTTCATAATCCAGTCAGTGGCCAAAAGAAACAGAAAGCGGGAGAGCAAACAACCTTGTCTTGTCGTACACCTGTTTTGATTTCAAATTCCTCATTTTATCTCCCCCATGTATCACCTGGCATTTCAGAGAGGGAGCTGTTCCATTCAATTGACTGTTTTATTACATGTACCCAGGTATAATGCGCAACCTGGTTATTTGGTCAATGCATGATCTTTCTCTTCTGAACCCTGCTTGTTGGTCTCGTAGGTTCTTGTCCACTGCTGTTTTGATTCGATCTAAGATTATTCTGTTTAGGATCTTTCTTGGTACAGAGAGTAACATAATGACTCGGTAGTTTTTGCACTTTCTCAAATCCCTTTTTCTTGGAAGTTTGATTATATATCCTTCTTTCAAGTCTTGTGGCAGTTCTTCTGTCTCCCAAATTTTAGTAATGAGGGGTAGCAGAATTCTAGCTGTTGTTTGTGGGTCTGCTTTTAATGCCTCTGGCCCTGAAGATTTTCCATTTTTCAGCAACTTTATGGCCTTAATAATTTTATTTATTGATGGAATGAAACAGTCTCTAGCAAAGTGGTGTGCTGCCGGTCGAATTTCTGTCATTGTTTCCGGTGCAGGACTGTTAAGCAGATCTCTAAAATGTTCTGCCCATCTCTGTCTTTGTTCTTTCATTGTATTTATGGTGTTACCATTTTTGTCTTTTACAGGTTTTCCAATTTTGATGACTTTCCTGATAGTTGTCTGGTAATATCATACACTTCTTTCATATTTTTTTGTTCGGATGCTGCTTCTGCTCTGATTGCCAGGTCTTCATAATAGCGTCTTTTATCATCTTTCACACTCGATGTTTATACATGTACCCACACTTTCTAAAGAAAGTTCGGGTATATTGTTGTTACCCTGGTCCGTCCGTCCGTCCGTCTGTCCGCCCGTCCGTCCGTCTGTTACGTTTTACTTTCTCAAACTGCTCTTACATCTTATAAACCAACAAACTGAACTCTTGGAGTTTGATTTGGGGTGTCAAGTTGTTTTGTAAAAAGGTTTCAGAAATTCTCTGGTAGTCCTGTGGGTCAAATAATAGGTAAAAAATGACGTTTTTCACAAAAAACCTGCTTCCTCGAACTTCTCTTACATTTTCAACAGTAGACAAATCATCTCTTGGAATATGTTTTGGAGTGTCCTATAGATGCGCAATAAGGTATCAGAAATTTCAATTTTGTCCTGGGGGCATTTAGTGGCTGAAAAATGACGTTTTGTTTGTTTTTTTTAGAAAAAGTCTGGTTTCAAAAAACGTCATTTTTTGCAGTAGCCAAATGATCTACTAGAATATGATTGGGGTGTCATGTTAATGTGTAATCAGGTTTCAGAATTTTTGTTTTTATCACGGGGGTCGGTGGGCAACAAAAATTTTTTTTTGCGAAAAAAAATATGGTTCCCAGAACTCCTCTAACAATTTATGCAGTAGCTATGTCATCTCTTGAGATATGATAGGGGCTGTCCTCTAGATGTGCATTAAGGTTTTAAAAATTTTAAGTTCATCCAGGGAATCAAATAGTAGCTCAAAATTGACGTTTATCACTCCTAAAAAAACCTAGTTCCCAGAACTCCTCTTATGATTTAATGAATAGCCACATCATATCTTGGAATATGATAGGGGCTGTCCTCTAGATGTGCAATAAGGTTTTAGAAATTTTAATTTCATCAAGGGAGTCAAATAGTAGCTGAAAGTTTATCACTCCTAAAAAACCTAGTTCCCAGAACTCCTTTTATGATTTAATGAATAGCCACATCATCTATATAGATATGCAATAAGGTTTTAGAAATATAAATTTGATTCTGAGGGTCAATAGTATCTGCAAAATGATGTTCTGTCCCGTAAAAAACCTAATTCTTGTACCTCCTCTTATCACTTGTGATTGAATTAACATACCATAAGATGCACAATATATATATATATATATATATATATATATGCTAAGGGGTGGGGATCACAAGCAATTTCTTCTAAGATATTTGATCATTTCTGATTTTGGGGTGTGTGGTGGGGGTAGGGGGTCAGGGTGACCCCCAGAGGCCATGACCTACTAATACCATAAGATTAGCCTTGACATGGTCATGGTTCAAGAAACAAAAATATATATGGTTGAGGAGTGGGGATTTCGATTATTTTGAAGATATTTGAAAAAATTCGACTATTCATGTTTTCGGGAAGGGGGGGGGGGGGGGATTAAGGGTCTCTTTTTACATTTTTACAGTAGCAAAATCATTTCTTCATTGATATTTTTCTCAAGATGTACATAAAGATTTTGAAAATTGCCTTTTAATCTTAAAGATAAACAAAATGTTATATGTAATTGCGGAAATTATTAAGTCAGTCAACAAAAACCTTGCTGTAAAAACAAAGCAGGGTCATCATTGGGCGAGGGCTAGGAATTACCTACATAAGTCGAACACTACACATGAATGAGATAAAATACTTGATTAGTTACAGTTTTGGAAAGGCACTGGGCGTCTCAAAGGGGGCATAACCTATATACCAATTAATGTGCAATGACACGGGAGCAATAATGAATATGGTTTAGGGGTGGATATCTCAACAGTTATTAAAATGTATTAGCATTTCCTATTTCAGAGGAGGGTGGGTGGTTTCAAAACAACTCTTGAGAGCCATGTACTTTATACCATTTGATGCATAATAATGCAAGAAACAAGAATATATATGGTTCAATGGTCAAATCTCAACAGTTTTCAAGATATTTGGTAATTTCCTGTTTTATGAGGGTCAGAACAATCCCATAGAGTCATGACCTACATAACATTTGATGTGCCATAATACATTAGGAACAAAAATATATAGGATGCAATGGTTTTCAAGATACTTTGTCATTTTTAAGGCGTCGAGCTAAAGCTCGGCAGCCTTCTAGCGATCGTCTGGATTGGCAATCGTCCAAATTCATATTCTGCACCGCCTTTTAAATGCGCATAAGAAACAAGTTCCTTAAAGTATTAAAAAGTATTACAAGATTTTTATTCCATTTATTGAACTAAATTGTGTACAGAAAACCCAACTTTGCATCCCTGGTTATTGACAACTCATTGCATAAGTATAAATTTGCTTATCAAGAAATGGCGGATGAATACAAAAAGGTGTAAAAATTCACCAAATATTATTTTAGTTTATCGCTTACAGTATAATTGGAGACCGTGCCCGATGGAAAACAATTTGATATGTAAATTTATTTGTTATCGGGCACGGTCTCCAAAATAAATGTAAGCGATAAACGTATCTAATGATTTTGTTGCAATAAATAAACACGATAATGCAGTTGGTTCGGTCAAGCATATTAGATAGCACGTGGTGTGGATTTGTAAACAACCATACCATAGGTAATCTTGTTTCAAACGGGAATTTAAATAAATAAAAGTACGTTTTATTATTATAATTAGGGACACACTGTTAATGTATTCAAATTATGAACCTGTGAACATTGTTCAAAGAATATAGAAGCAGAAAGAAAATAATTTATTTTTGAACTTTGAAATTTCTTCGATTTTTGTAACCATGATGAGTTATTGTATTATAAACGCATCACTACCTATTTTATAAGGAAATATACTGATTTTTGTTTTTTAAGCAGCACAAAACATATAATTAATTTACTTTATTATTCTAATATTATTTGATATATGACTATTAGTACAGAAATTCAAATTAGTGACCATATCTATATAAAAGAAAATGTCAGCTCGAAGCCTTTGTGGCCGTTCCGGCCTTTGATTAAGTTCTTGGGGGGGGGGGATGACCCCAGGGGCAGATCAGCAGAATTGGACAGAATGATCACTATAGGGCATCTGCAAAATGAGTTATAAATAACCAAATGGCAATTCTGCAATTGATTGCCATCCCTAGTATAATATCACTTGTATATATACATATACATGTATATTTGATAACAATCAGGATTAAAATGCACAAATTTTCATGAGTCATAAATCTTGACATACCACATACATGTATCTTTTGACAAAAAAGAATAAGCAAAGAAAAGAAAATTACACTCATTAGCTGATCTTTTTCTATTACTGGTGTGCGCTGATGGGGGTAGGGGGTTTAATTGGGGGAAAAAAGCTGCTGCATGCCTTCATTCTCACTAGAAATGTATCTAATCCACACATCCTGGGAATGGGGAAGGGTTAAGACCCCTTCCTCCTTATTATAACTTATATAAACATGATAAGTCTCTACACTTATTTAATTAATACACAAGTTTAATACAAAATGTTACAGGGTCAAAATGGGGTCAACTCAATATGTGCAAGTCTGACAAATGAAAAAGTAACTTTGGCAATGAAAATAACAGAAACTATACAACTGCAATAGGAAAGTTAACGATGATAAGCTTATTTAAATAAAGATGATGATACAGTATGCTGGCACTTTTTAGAAAGTGAAAGTAAAACTTACCTGTTTTGTTTACCGGTGTCTCATAATATTGCGCTACTACATGTATTATACTTACCAATATTGGTCAACATCATAATGATAATCCATTTAGAGCACAATATGAATCCCTTTAGCTGATCACCACAAAAGAAACGTTTATTAATTAATCCTATTCTGCATATAGAAAACACATATGCATGTACACCACGTGAAACCCATCTAACCAAAGAGCTGGGTAAAACTAGTACCCGGTAATGCAACGTGTAGACCTGTGTTGTGTACGTAACTTCGGACAAAGATCATTTACTTGTAACATATTGCATGTATTTTCACAACTTCATTTTTTAAAACCCCTTGCACAATTCTATTAGGTAACTAACCATGTAAAGCACAAATTTCAGCTTTAAAGTGGTACAGTACACCTGCATATCGTGATGTACTTCCTATTGAACTAAACAAATAAAGTATAAAATATAATATTTTTCCCATAAATAATGTTACCTAACAGCATAGCGCAATGGGTTAGCGCATTAACTATGTGTCTGTATAAGTAGAGAGTTCGAATCCTGCTAGGGCTTATCTAATTTTTACCTTAAGTTTCCAAAAATTTTAAAAACTTATTTTTTTGGCCAAATATTGTAAAATTTTAAAATTCTAAAACGGTGAAAGTATTTCAATTTTAATATAACTATATAATATAAATAACGCACTTTTATCCATAAATATCGACATGTGTTGGATAACACCTTAATCACTTATTATATCTTTTGTCCTAGCAGTCCTGCAGTGAAAATCATTGCGCAATATGTCATTTATTTTGCACTGTTTACAATCTTCTTTAATGCAACTACATGTACAGGCTTTCATTGTTATCAAAATATTCTTATGTTTATTTATCCATGGGGGGGGGGGGGGGGGGGGGAGGAGGGAGGTCAGAGTAATTAATGTATTTGCTGGGGGGATTGTGGTCCGAGGTTTATTTTTTATTTTTGGTAATTTTACTACGTAAATGAATTTTTCAAGGGGGGGTGGGACTAGACCCCTCACCCCCACCCCTTCTCTAAATCCACGCACACAATGATGTTGGCACACAAAAGCATATCTACAGCAGGCAACCGCCGAGGTGGGAGGGGGAGGGGGCATAATTTAATTTTGTTTGTAATAATTATAAAGACCTACTTTCTATGACATGAAATGTTTAGATTATTGATTAATTTAAAATTCACATGCAAACAGTTCAACCCCAAGTTGTACATAAAGGGCAATATGTGTATTATGGGATGGGATCTCATCCTTTATGAAAATTATAATTTTTGAAAAGTACCGGGAATTGCATGTGGTCTTCTTTTTGACTAAAACTGGTACAAGAGACATTTATTTAGGGGCAAACACTTGGTGCGGGTATTACTGTCTAATGACAGCATCTAGTTTGTTTTATAATCGGTCTCGGACTTTGCTTTCCTTGATCTTGTCTTTGCATTTAACCACTTGTCATGGATTTTTTGCCTTTCCTCTTTTTTCTCAAGTGCTTTCTAAGAAATCCATGGTTTGCTTTTTCTTTTTTCCCCTGCCGATTCCCTCTTCACACACTGTAATAAATCATTTTTTAAATACTTGTCCAGCTACTTTCAACTGTATTATCTTCTGTATGTTGGTCCTGCAAAATCTGATATTTTTTTTGCAATAAAAGCTTGAAGCTCTCTATAGTGTTGCCATATTTTAATTTTTCTACATCATATATCATTCTGTTGTTATTTTGCATACATTTTTTGAGTCTAAGTTTGAGTTTTCCAACCACCAGGAAATGATCAGATGCAGCATCTGCCTCCCCCTCATTGCTCTTGCACTAATAGTGATCTTCTAAACTTGGCACTGACACTTAGTGATTTATTTGGTTTTCCGTACGATGATCAGGAGATACCCATGTGGTTTTATGAATATTCTTATGTCGGAAGATTGTACCTCCGATGACTAGGTTGTTTTCTGCACAAAAATCTACAAAAAGTTGACCATTTTCATTCATCTCTCCCTTCCCATGTTGTCTCATGATTCCTTCATATTCTAGATTGACAGCACCAATTTGGCATTCAAATCTCCCATCAAGAGTGTCAGTTCCCTTTCCTTTTTATTCCGAATAGTTGTTTGTAGTATGTTATAAAACTCTTTTTTCTTTTCCTCATCTGCATCGTTCGTTGGGGCGTAGCACATAATCATATTTAAGTTTATTCTTTTATTTGATGTTCTAAACTTAGCCCTTATTATTCTGGAATTTATTTGTTCCCATCCGATCAATGCCTTCTCTGCTTGTTTAGATAGCATGATTGCAACGCCCTCTGTATGTGGTGCATTGTCTTCTTCATGGCCTGCATATATAATAGTTTGACCCGAATTTATTTTATATTTTCTAGCCTGTGTCCATCTTGTTTCACACAAGCCAATAACCTCAAGACTCTATCTTTCCACCTCTTTCGCTATGTAGGCTGATTTTTCCGCCTCATACATAGTTCTCACAATCCAACTACCAAATCTAATAGGTTCTCTTGTTCTGAGGCAGTTCCACTGCTTAGCTTATTTCCGACTTTCACTATGCAGCATCATACAATGTTGGCTTCGAACTTGGGGCCTCTGAGTAATAACTTCTATTGTCTGTGTTTCTGTAATACTTGTTGTTTTATGAGAGAGGGTAATTGACCATTTGCTCAACCCCCTATCAGGAGGGCCAGAGATTTGTATTTAAGGTTTCTTTCCTCTAGATTTATTGCCGACCAAGGCTGTCAAGTTGAATCTACCCGGTTTAATTTCAGAGTTTTCTATCTTAGATGAGTTGTCATCCAAAACTAACGACCCCCATCTGGCCGGCTATTTGCCCATAGCTGGAGCAAGGATGGTGAGTGCTAGGGCATGTCCACACGCCGGTGGGCCTACAAACTGCATCTCTAGGGCCCTTTCTGCTCCGAGATCCTCTTCAATTTAGCCTGAGACGCTAGGTACCAGTTTCCCTGCATTGCAACGAGAAGGCATTAAAAGAGTCTTGGTAGTGAAGAGGCTTTGTGCTGGCAGGAAAAGATTTACGCAGTCATTTCTCCCTTTCACCTACAAGTAGGCTAACCAGCGGCGATAGTAGATCTACATTTAGATCCCCATCACATTAGACGCATGTCACTACCCAGTGGTATCTACCACTAACACGGAATCATACTTGGTGAAGGTAAATATTTGAATATCATATTTGAATATGTCTAGTTTTTTTTTTTCAATCACGTAAGATTGATATGTCTTTCTTCAAACTTCTTTACATCATCAAAAAAGGAAAGTACTGGCCTATAATTTTTATTTCTTTAGGAAACTATATTGCTGTAAGCCAACTTTTATTCGCGACGACTTTCGTTCGCGATTTACCCGTGATTTACTGTTTTGTTTACAACAACAAATATTCACGATATGTAGACAAGGTTAACAAATACAAGAAATAGAAATTGCGAAATTGGCTTCCCGGAAACAGTTATATTTCACAAATTCTTTTTAAAACAAATGAATCTAAGAGGGGTAAAGGTTTTTGGAAATTTAATAACTCACTACTTACAGACCAGGATTATGTTAAACTAATTAAAGACAAGATCTGCGAGGTTAAGCTACAATATGCTTGTTTAGTCTATAATAGAGAATTAATTTCAGAGGTAGATAATGACACAATTTCTTTTAAAATCAATGACAAAATATTTCTAGACATCTTGCTTATTGAAATAAAAGGGGAAAACAATTTCATACTCCACTTTTTAAAAGAAAAATGCATGTAAAAGAGAGTTACAATTAGAAAAAGAAATACTAATTCTGAAACAAAACTTAGGAGAACAGTCCTTGCCTGACCTTACCATTAAACAGAACGAAATCGAGAATATTAGAAAAGAAAGAGTGAAAGTACAGTGTTTACGGTCAAGAAGTAAATGGATAGAAGAAGGTGAAAAACCCTCTACTTCTTTAGAATCTAAAAACTATATCAATAAACATATACCAAAACTAGTGCAAGAGGACGGAACAATAATATATGATCAGTATGGCATTTTAAATGAAACAAAAAACTTCTATGAAAAGCTGTATAGTAAAAAAACGCGGGAACTAGGAAAAAAATTGTTAGTAAAAAACTTAATCAATTTGACTTTCCAAAATTAGATATTAAAGAACTGCAATACATTGAAGGCCTAATAATCAAAACAGAAGTTTTAAACTTTCTTTTAAAAAATGAAGTCTATTCCTGAATAAACATTTAAGCAAAATTCCTTAAATACAGTAACATCAATGGAAAAGTGATTTGTAGTTAACAGTTGATCACATAATCCAACAGCTCAATTTTTATTAAAGTTACGCATACCGTTTAAAGTCGATCGAAGGAATTTACAAAAAAAAGTTCCGATCACGCCGGATTTTTAGTTGTGGAAGGATTCAACCATGCGAGGAAGCATTGGGACACGTCATAGACTTCAGGACATAATTTATCGAACAGTTCTCATACATATGAGGCCAGGCAACATAACCAAAGAGAAAAGCTAAGATCAAATAACCAGCTAGCAGCAACAAGGCAGACTGGGAGAAGTTTGGTAATGATGAAGATACCATTCTTAAAGCATCTTTGGCGAGAGTAATAGACACTAAGACTGTTGGCATTGCAACCATAATGTACAATGTAGGTTTTAACAGATAAGAGCCACTTTTCTGCAAGTCGGTAGCGATTCGAGGACCCTTGGATCCGAGGGCGAGAGCGTTACCCCTACGCTATTTCAGTTGTTAAATTGAGTAAAGTAAAATTTGGTTGTGTAGGCAAGTTGGATGATGATAGGAAGACAAGCACATGGCGATCCATCCATCTTTGATACCCAATGGTGTGCTAGCAGTAAATACAAATAAACTAATTTAATAAATGAGTTTGACAGTGGTAGGATGTCTCACATAATTCTAGGAACGTCGCTGGCATGCTTGGATGAAAAAGGGATGGACGGAAAAGAAAATGCAAATTTAATTCGTATAAAATCGGGAAATGCATACTTCTGAGTTTAAATGTTCGTATGATCCTCAGATGCTGTCCCAGTTGTGGATTAAAACGAAAACAAGGCACAAACATGCAGCAGAAGCTTTTATTAACATTCGACAAACAGCACATGGTGAAATTTCAATTGAAGGGATTAGAGTTGTCGGTCTTTAGCCGTGAAGATTTCTTGTTTGAAATTGTTAAGAAAATGTAGGCTTTGAAGTAGGTTTCTTCCATCTTTCTATTTGATTGGAGTAGGAATTTTTCTCTGCACGACATTGGAGATTCAAAAGCCGTAAACTTGATATCTCTGTTCGAAATTCGTCTTTAGGTCTGATCTTTGGCACAACGTTGCAGAAAATTGTAAGAATGAAGTCAAACATCTTCATGAAAAAATGAAGGTCAAATTACGCGTAAACCGAAAGTGGGCGAAAGGATAAGGCAAATGGTTTTGAACCTCTCGATGCCTCTTGCATAAGAGTGTTCAAAGGTTTGGGTGCCTATAATAGTTCATGGTCAAAAGGTCAAAATCACGAGGTCGAGGTCACTTATTTTAGGGGGATACGACTCCTCCGTAAGCTCAGGAAACTTTACAGCAGGACAACGTTTCACATTTCTGAAAGACCTTGACCTTTGACCTCGACCGTTTTGGTCATGCTGAAAGGTCGACGAAGCCATCGCAAGGGGTTTCGCGCCCCTACGATTAGTCACTCTCATATTTTGAATTTTTTCACGACATCTTTAAAACTCGTTGGACAATTACTTAAATCGAAAACTGCGAAACCTTTCGCCTTTCGGACATCTGCAACTACTTGTAATACTAAGAACATCCGTGAGCGTTTCCAATGTGCAAGCATCGCAGCTTCCGAGGAGTAGCGATAACAAACTTTTAGGCAAACGCGTCAATAGTTGCAAAACGTGCGGTGTTTCCGAGACGCAGGTTCAATTGACCTAATGATTTCTCAAATGAATTGCGATGAACATTAGAGCTTTTCGATACGTCGCGAAACAAAAATTTCACTTCACTTACGGAAGAAAAATAAGAATAATAATAAGAATAAAAATAAACAGAACAATATCAATAGGCCTTTACACTGTGGTATAAAGACCCAAAAAGATTACCAATCTAAGGCAAGAACTGCGACACAGGCAAGAGGTTTAGAACATCAGAAGAGGTGCTTGGAGAGACTTACTTTGGTAAACTACGGACCAACATATGAGAAGCTAAAGGTCATAAGAATAACATAATGGCAGAAAAAAGAAAAACGAAGAATAAGCAAGAGCACGATTTTCAGCCAACCCATTTTGATTGACATCGAGACTTCTAGGCAGCAAAGGGTCAGGAACGTCGAGTATTAGAAACGGATTCAACTAGACAAACCAGATTACTTGGTCGACGACTCAGCAAAGCAAGGAATAGTTAATCATATCATCAGTAGGGCCAGAGCATCACGGTCACCAGGACCCAACATCTAAGAGCCGTGTGGAGAATAAGGCAGTAAGCTAAAGGTTGGCATCAAGCTGAGAGTTGCTTCATCGCAAAAAGAGAAATTTCGAAGTCACTAAAACAGTTCCGTACCATCTCGAAGTTGAATGTAGAAGGGTTTTTTTTCTAGCTATTTTGGCTAATGTATGAGGATGACAACCTATATCCTATCCACATGTACAAGTACATAGACATAGCTGTGCAGAAAGGAGGGAGGGCTAAAGAGATGATTCAGGAGAACCCATAGACACATGGTTGGATCTACAACCCTAGCCATTGCAAATGGGTCAACTTACATTAGAGCGATACTAAATACTAAATACTAAACTCCGAAGAGTTTCTTCGACAGGCTACAATTAAGATTCGCCATTCAGGACTTCACAGCATTGTGACAACGCCTAGAGGATTTTAGCTCACCTGAACCGAAGGTTCAAGTGAGCTTTTCTGATCACCTGTTGTCCGTCGTCCGTCCGTCTGTCCGTCCGTCCGTCCGTAAACTTTTCACATTTTTGACTTCTTCTCTAGAACCACTGGGCCAAATTTAACCAAAATTGGTACAAGGCATCCTTATGGGAAGGGGATTCTAAATTGTTAAAATAAAGGGCAAAACCCTTTTAAAAAGGGAGATAATTGCAAAACAGTGAAAATAGGGTGCATATCTTAAAAAATCTTCTTCTTAAGAACCACTGCACCAGAAATGTCAATATTTACAACAGAGCTTCTATATATAGTGAAGATTCTAAATTGTTAAAATTATGACCCTCGGTCCAATACTGGGGCCCAAAGAGGGGTTCAAAGTTTAACATAGAAATATATAGGTAAAATGTTTAAAAATCTTCTTCTCAAAAACTATTATGCTACAATTTGTGAGATTACTTTGTAATTATCCTCAAATAATGTAGATTCTGAATTGTTAGAATCGTGACCCCCGGACCAATACTGGGGCCCCAAGAGGGGTTCAAAGTTTAACATAGAAATATATAGAGACAATGATTAAAAATCTTTTTCTCAAAACCACAATGTACAATTTGTGAGATTACTATGCAAGCATTCCCAAATAATGGTGGTTCTAAATTGTTAAAATCGTGACCCCCCGACCAATTCTGGGGCCCCAAGAGGGGTTTAAAGTTTAACATAGAAATATATAGAGAAAATGTTTAAAAATCTTCTTCTCAAAACTACAATGCTACAATTTGTGAGATTACTTTGTAATCATCCTCAAATAATGTATATTCTAAATTGTTAAAATCGTGACCCCCGGACCAATACTGGGGGCCCAGGAGGGGTTCAAAGTTTAACATTAGAAATAAATAGGGAAAATGTTTTAAAAATCATCTTAAGAACTACAATGCTACAATTCGTGAGATTACTATGCAAGCATCCCCAAATAATGTTAGTTCTAAATTGTTAAAATCGTGACGCCCCGACAAATACTGGGGCCCCAAGAGGGGTTCAAAGTTTAACATAGAAATATATAGAGACAATGTGTAAAAATCTTCTTCTCAAAAACCACAATGTACAATTTGTGAGATTACTATGCAAGCATTCCCAAATAATGTTGGTTCTAAATTGTTAAAATCGTGACCCCCCCCCCCCTTCCCCCCCCCCCCCGTGTTTTTCTCGACACAGCTATATAGAGAAAATGTTTCAAAATCTTCTTTTAAGAACCACAATGCTTCAATTTGTGAGATTACTATGCAATAATCCTCAAATAATGTATATTCTAAATTGTTAAAATCATGACCCCGGGCCAATACTGAGGCCCCAAGAGGGGTTCAAAGTTTGACAAATATATAGGGAAAATGTTTAAAAATCTTCTTAAGAACTACAATGC
>WFKH01002636.1:26347305-26375378 GCA_016163765.1 Magallana hongkongensis | reverse complement strand
TGAAGCATCTCTATGGTAAGAGAAATCAAAATTGTGAAATTTCATGGCTCTACCACCCCCGGAGTGCCATAGGTGGGGCCAAATATACAAAAATAAGCCAAATTTTCAAAAATCTTCTTCTCTACTTCCACAGATGTTGGAAAAAAATTAAATGCTTTGTAATGATGTCCATGAAGGCCTCTACCAAAATTGTGAAATTCATGACCCCTGGGACAGGGGTTCAGGCCTTAGGGTGGGACCATTATGGCCATATAGTATAAATATATTAAATCTTAAACAATCTTCTTCTCTAGTCCCATATATATTTGAGAAAAACTAAATGCATGGTAATGATGTCCATGATGCCCTTTACCAAAACTGTGAAATTCATGGTTCTTTGATCAGGGGTACAGGCCCTAGGGCGGGGTAAATGTGGCCACAGTGAAATTGTATTGAATATTTTCTTCTGTACTATAACAGTTGTGGGTGATAAATTCATGCATTGTTATTATGTTCATAATGTCCTGATGTTAAATGGTGAGATTCGTGGTCCCCAGGCCATGGGGCAGACGTTAAGGCGGGGAGTTGGGTTAATATGACCATATATTGAACATGTATTTTTATTTAGGGTAATTGCTGTTTGTCATCCATTAACAATTTTAACTTCATCTTGAAAACTACATGGTAATATGTCACTTGGCAATATTGGATTGATATGTGTCATGGGATCCATGGCCAAGAGCGTTAACCCTATGCTATGTCACTTCTTACTTGGAGTTAAGTAAAATTTTGTTATGAATTCAATTTGGATGATAGAAAGAAGAGCAGATGGCGATTCCCGGGATCCATGGGGGCATCCATGTTTGGTTCCCAAAGTATGCAGTGAATACAAATAAACTAATTTAATAAATGCGTTTGACAGCGGTAGAATGTCTCAAATAATTCTAGAAACGTCGCTGGCATGCATGGAGGAAGAAAGGATAGACAGAAAAGAAAATGCAAATTTAATTCGTATTAAATCAGGAAATAAATACTTCTGGGTTTTAATGCTCGTATGTTCATCAGATGCTCTCTCAGTTGTGGATTAAAACGAAAACAAGACACAAACATGCAGCAGAAGCTTTTATTAACATTCGACAAACAGCACATGGTGAAATTTCAAATGCAGGTATTAGAGTTGTCAGTCTTAGGACGTGAAGATTACTTGTTAGACATTGTTAAATCTGTTTTCAAGTTGAACTGACAAAAAATATAGGCTTTGAAGTAGGTTTCTTCCATCTTTCTATTTGATTGGTATTAGGATCGGGAGTAGGTATTTTTTTATGCATTGAGGGCCAAAGCACGACATTAGAGACTCAAAAGCCGTTAACTTGTTATTTTTGTTAAAAATTCGTCTTTAGGTCTGATCTTTGGCGCAATGTTGCAGTAGAGTGTAAGAATGAAGTCCAGCATCTTTGTGAAAAAAATGAAGGTCAAATACGCGTAAACCGAAAGTGGGCGAAAAGATAGAGGCAAATGGTTTTGAACCTCTCGATGCCTCTTGCATAAGAGTATTCAAAGGTTTGGGTGCTCATGATAATTCAAGTGTAAAAGGTCAAGGTCAAGGTCAGGGTCATTCTTTCAGGGGATACGACTTTTTCGGAAGCTCAAGAACCTTTGCGGAAGGACAGCGTTTAAAATGATGGATGATAGTAATCTTCGACCTTGCCCTTTTCGGCAGGGGTGGAAAGACCTAAAAAACGTAAGAAATACAAAACGTCTTTCACTTGAAAGGTGGAAAGACCTAATAAGAGGATTAAGATTTGTCTAACATAACGTAGTGTATAAGGTTGTTAAATCTATTAAATTAAATACGCCTATCTACTAGTTTGTAAATCTTATAGTTTGTATTAGACATATTAAAAAACCCCACCATCCACCAATTAGGATATTGAGGTCCATGTCTTTTTAATTAAGCGCCGAAATATGTTTATTCAAACCGACAAACAATTTTATAGTTTGACATTCACTTTTCCAAAAACCGTGAATTAAGGTTTACTCTTCTTATCTTACCTTTTTTGCAGTAAGCGCCAGAAAAGCCGCTAGGACAAATACATGTGTATGATCCATCAGTGTTTTTGCATGTTCCAGTACAACATGGCGATTTAGCACATTCATCTATATCTGTAAAAAATAAAGAACAAATACATATATACCTTAAAAGAATCAAAACTATTATGCATGATGAATAAAGTACAACCTTTTTAGACATAACGCATCTTGAAATACTCTGCAATGAAGTTGGAAGTGATTTTATCGAAATTTCGATACTTTCAGGGGCAATAACTACTAGAAGGGGGCCTCAGATCCTTTCGGTATGAATAGATTGAAGAACCCTCTAACTGTACTAAAGACATTGGTAAATGTTCCAAGTCTATAACTCTTTTGGTTTCAGAGGAGTAGCGATAACAAGCATTTCCTACTCAAAGGACAATAACTCTGTAACTATTTCAAGGTAGGAGCTAAGGGGCTATATTTTAAAATGTCTTAAGATGTCCTACTACATCCATGAAAAAGTTTTTCTCTACCACCTGAAACAAAAGAGATATAAGAACTCATTAATTAACAGATTCCCAAATGACCTTGACCTCTGACCTTTATGTTATTTTGTTCGGCCAAGGTAGACGCTCCCATCCCAAGTGGTCCGAAGTTTCTATGATAGATAGTCAGGAAGATGGAAGTGATTTTATCGAAATTTAAATACTTTCAGGAGGCAAAAACTGCTAGAAAGGGGCCTCAGATCCTTTTGGTATGAATAGATTGAAGAACCCTCTAAGTGTACTGAAGACATTGGTAAAAGTTTCAAATCTATATCTCTTGTGGTTTCAGAGGAGTAGCGATAACAAGCATTTCCTACTCAAAGGGCAATTATTCTGTAAGTTCTGGGAGTTTTTAGACACGGGGTCATTTGGTACCATAACTTTTAATGACCATTTACATAAAGTTTAAATTGTTTGGATAACACTAATAACAAAAAAGTCACCCCGAGACGAGATATATAGAAAAAAAGAAAAATAAAACTAGTAGACTAATTGTTCTCGAACAATTAGAGGTCTTTCCACCTCATTATTTTTTATGTTTTGTTTCAATAATAATTAATAAAATATTTTCTCTGCGTTACTTTATAAAAAAATCCAAAAACTTTACTATGCAATTTTTATTTGTTTGACCTTGACCTTTGACCTTTATATCATATTGACTGGTAAAGGTCAACATTTCAATTGGCAGTTGTCTGATGGCCCTGCGATGTAAGGTTCAAAAGTTGTAAGTGTTTTTAAGAAAACTAAAAAACTTTCAGGGGCGATAACTGCTATAAGGGGGCCTCAAACCCTTTCGTAATCATAAATTGAAGGAGCCCCTGAATGTACTGAATACATTAGTAAAAGTTTTAAGTCTCTATCTCTTTCGGTTTATGAGGAGTAGCGTAACAAGCATTTTGTACAAAAGGGGCAATAACTCTATAACTGTTTCAAGGTAGGGGCTGAACGATGATATTTTAAAATGTCTTAAGAAGACCTACTACGTCCATGGAAGAGTTTATTAATACCTTAAAAAACAAAAGAAATATAAAAACTCATTAATTAACAGATTTCAAAATGACCTTGACCTTTGACCTTTATGTCATTTGTTTGGCCAAGAAAGACGCTTCCATTCCAAGTGGTCCGAAGTCTCTATGACAAAAAGGAAAAAAGTTGGAAGTGATATTATAGAAATTTAGATACTTTCAGGGGCAATAACTACTAGAAGGAGGCCTCAGATCCTTTCGGTATGAATAGATTGAAGAACCCTCTTAGTGTACTGAAGACATTGGTAAATGTTCCAAGTCTATAACTCTTTTGGTTTCAGAGGAGTAGCGATAACAAGCATTTCGTACAATGTGGGCAATAACTCTCCAATTATTTGAAGGTAGGAGCCAAGGGGCTATATTTTAAAATGTCTTAAGATGTCCTACTACATCGATGAAAAATTTTTTCTCTACTCCCCCTAAACAAAAGAGATCTAAAAACTCATTAAATAACAGATTTCCAAATGACCTTGACCTTTGACCTTTATGTCATTTTGTTCGGCCAAGGTAGACGCTTCCATCCCAAGTGGTCCGAAGTCTTTACAGTAAAAAATTAAAAAGTTTGAAGTGATTTTATAGAATTTTAAATACTTTCAGGGGCAATAACTACTAGAAGGGGGCCTTAGATCCTTTCGGTATGAATTGATTGAAGAACCCTCCAAGGGTACTGAAAACATTAGAAAAAATTTCAAGTCTCGATCTCTTATGGTTTTAAAGGAGTAGCGATAACAAGCTTTTCGTAAACAAGGGCAATAACTTTGTAAGTTCTCGGAGTTATCAAGCAAAGGGTCATTTGGTACCATAACTTTTAATGCTCAATAACATAAAGAAAAAATTGTTTCAATATCTCTTGAAATAAAAAAGCTGTCCCTGGAAAAAAAGAGAAGAAAAAAAATAAAAAACATAAGAAGTACAAAAGGTCTTTCACCTGAAAGGTGGAAAGACCTAAAAAAACGTAAAGAAATCAAGAGGTCTTTCACCTGAAAGGTGGAAAGACCTAATCAATGAAGGGAAAATATCCAAGATATCTTCATTGATACATTATCATTTTTCACTCGGAAAAATTTACAGGAACGAAAACAGTTTTCTTGCGGAGATTTATACTAGGAAATGTTGACATCTGTTCTCCATTTTTTTCTCCATTTGGAAGTCACTCGGAACGACTCGCACAATAATTCAATGTTATTATCCGGGTACTTTGATCTCTAGCAAATCAAAATCCCCGTAGACTGTTTATTTTAAGCCGTGTATTGTAACATGAAAAGCTAGAGGGGGCGTTTGAAAGGAGAAATCTTTGGATTTTTTCATTCTTTTATATTAACATCGTTTGAATCCTGATATATTTATAAATATCGAATGATTTAAGAAAATTTGCTGCATAAATATCTTGGGACAGACTATAGGTGTCAGACTATTTGTGATATGTATACATTATTTATTTATACCTACCTTTGTTACAGTCATCACCTTCCCAGCCAATGGGACACTTACAAATGTAGCCACCTTGGGTGTATCCACATGTAGCGCCATTCTCACAGGGATTATCTTTTTCACATATATTTTCTGAGATTTTAAGAGAATGATACATGGATTTAGATGGGTTTTTTATGAAAAGGTCAGAAAAATGACAAATTGTAGACATTAGAGTTGTCCAAACATTCATTTAAGCCGGCAGACATGGGCATTTCTGTCAAAATGTGTTGGTTCATGTGTAAAACGATGTGGGTTTTTTTTTTAAATTAAAAAATCAATTACGTGTAATTCATAAATTAATTATAAGTAAACATGCAAAGTGAATAATCTTTTTAAATAATAAACACTAATTAGTAAAATTTAAAATCACTTGTTTTAGTGATAATGATGCAGATCTGCTGATTAAAAAGAAGCTAGAGAATAACATGATCTAACAGATTCAGGCTTCTGATTCAGTAAAATTGCGGTTGAAATTCCAAAAGATTGTTATAATATTCACTTCAAGTTTAAGCTTTTGGAACGTATAAAATGACACTAATGCTACTTTTTGTTGCCCTTTGCTTGATCTGCCTTGGCCAACAAAACTAAAATTTATATATTCTGCTGTCATGTATCTTAACTGAAAGCTAGCACAAAATATTCACGCACATGCATTCATTTGAGAACGCTAAATTCCTCGACAGTCGCTGCCTGAGCTACTTTAACATTG
This sequence comes from Magallana hongkongensis, assembly GCA_016163765.1. Taxonomy (NCBI): domain Eukaryota; kingdom Metazoa; phylum Mollusca; class Bivalvia; order Ostreida; family Ostreidae; genus Magallana; species Magallana hongkongensis. Next base: position 26,369,613 of record WFKH01002636.1, on the reverse strand, counting down.
TCAAAGTAAAAGCCTTTGACAAAGGGTCATAAAGCCTACATAATCGGTACAAGCCGTTGGGCTCATCATATCCATGCAACCAGCTCGACTCAGAGATGCTTACTAATAGAGAGGACGTTGTCTGAACTACTTCTATATTGATTTCCTAATAACTCATAAAATGAAATAATGGCCTATGGAGCCAAGTACTCACAATAGAAAACCTGCATCCTAGAATATGAATTTATAATTGCAAAAGAGTTTAAACTAAGCTTAACTGAGTTAATTTACATCACAATTTTATAGTTTGACATTCACTTTTCTAAAAACCGTGAGTTAAGGTATACTCTTCTTATCTTACCTTTTTCGCAGTAAGCGCCAGAAAAGCCGCTAGGACAAATGCATGTGTATGATCCATCAGTGTTTTTGCATGTTCCAGTACAACATGGCGATTTAGCACATTCATCTACATCTGTAAAAAATAAAGAACAAATACATATATAACACCTTAAAAGAATCAAAACTATTATGTATGATGAATAAAGTACAGTTTATCTTGAAATACTCTGCAATGAAATCTTTATTTTAAGCCAAGATGAAACAGATTAAAGCCATATGGTGCCGCCCACTTACATGTGAATTTCATATTATCATCCCATTGATGTACCTCCAAAATATCGTTTTGTGATCACGTGACAGCAGGTTAGACAAGCCAATCAGTTATAAAATTTGTAAAATGATTAGCAGGATTAATTGATTTTCTCTATATTATATATTTACTACGGGAAAATATGGGATTCTTGAAAAAATGTTCATAGCATTAGGCGATGCAGGACCTTTATCAATATGCATTTATTACAAGACTCCATATGTTTCCGTAAAATTCTTTAATTAAGTGCTAACATAACAAATGCTGTACTATAGTCTGTCCCAAGATATTTATGCAACACATTAGGACGATCTTTGATAAAAATACACATACCTGTGAAAGAAGTGCAATTGAAATCAATGAAGGGAAAATATCCAAGATATCTTCATTGATACATAATGATTATCATTTTTCACTCGGAAAGATTTACAGGAACGAAAACAGTTTTCTTGCGGAGATTTCATACTAGGAAATGTTGACATCTGTTCTCCATTCTTTTCTCCATTTGAAAGTCACTCGATCGGAACACCTCGCACAATAATTCAATGTTATCATCCGGGTACTTTCATATCTCTAGCAAATCAAAATCCCCGTAGATTGTTTATTACATGAAAAGCTAGAGGGGGCGTTTGAAAGGAGAAATCTTTGGATTTTTTCATTCTTTTATATGTACATCGTTTGAATCCTGATATATTTATAAATTTCGAATGGTTTAAGAAAATGTGCTGCATAAATATCTTGGGACAGACTATAGATGTCAGACTATTTGTAATATGTATACATTATTTATTTACACCTACCTTTGTTACAGTCATCACCTTCCCAGCCAATAGGACACTTACAAATGTAGCCACCATGGGTGTAACCACATGTAGCGCCATTCTCACAGGGGTTATCTTTTTCACATGTATTTCCTGAGATTTTAAGAGAATGATACATGGATTTAGATGTTTTTTTATGAAAAGGTCAGAAAAATTACAAATTGTAGACATTAGAGTTGTCCAAACATTCATTTAAGCCGGCAGACATGGGCATTTCTGTCAAAATGTGTTGGTTCATGTATAAAAGGATGTATTTTTTTTAAAATCAAAAATCAATTAAATAAAAAATTAATTATAAGTGAACATACCGAGTGAAAAAACTTTTAAAATAATAAACACTAATTACTAAAATTTAAAATCGCTTGTTTTAATGAATGATGCAGATCTGCTGATTAAAAAAAAGCTTGAGAATAACATGATCTAACAGATTCAGGCTTCTGATTCAGTAAAATTGCGGTTGAAATTCCAAAAGATTGTTATAATATTCACTTCAGGTTTAAGCATTTGGAACGTATAAAATGACACTGATGCTAATTTTTTGTTGCCCTTTGCTTGATCTGCCTTGGCCAACAAAACTAAAATTTATATATTCTGCTGTCATGTATCTTAAAGCTGAACACCGCTCGTAAATAGGCACCGTCACACAGGTACCTGGTATATAAACCCTTCGATTTCGTTACACCCGATTGCACACCTGAAACTCGTGGCCGACGTGTAGTATTCCGTTCGTGGTCTTTCGATTTTATGCAATTATTTCTTATTCTATGTGCATATTCTGTTTGTAAGTAATGCATTGACCAATTTATTTGATGTTAGTATTCTCTTTGCTTGAAAAAAGTGCGTAGAATTTGATAATTTCATCGCGACCGGGTAACACGGCGGGTAAAGATGTACGTCCACACAGGTGAGACCTCTACAGCGAAATACTTGAACTGTTTAAAGGTCTGTGCCTTATATAGGGGTTGTAGGGACAGCAGTGATGAAAGAGAAATATGGCGGACAGTGTCTATTTACGAGCGGTGTTCAGCTTTAACTGAAAGCTAGCACAAAATATTAACGCACATGCATTCATTTGAGAACGCTTAATTTCTCGACAGTCGCTGCCTGAGCTACTTTAACATTGTCAAAGTAAAAGCCTTTGACAAAGGGTCATAAAGCCTACATAATCGGTACAAGCCGTTGGGCTCATCATATCCATGCACCCAGCTCGACTCAGAGATGCTTACTAATAGAGAGGACGTTGTCTGAACTACTTCTATATTGATTTCCTAATAACTCATAAAATGAAATAATGGCCTATGGAGCCAAGTACTCACAATAGAAAACCTGCATCCTGGAATATGAATTTATAATTGCAAAAGAGTTTAAACTAAGCTTAACTGAGTTAATTTACATTGCTATTACAAAGCCTAATTGAAATCATAAACATTAGAAAACAAACAAATCAAATATACATCATGAATGGCATACTAATATTGCTTACTTTAGGTTTGACTACAATTCATACAATAAGTTGAACAGGATCGGATAACAAAGTGAATAAAGCCATAAATCATATTACACCAAAATTGTTTGTCTAAGATTATAGAAGATCGGTTGTACTTTCATGTTATTGATATAAAATATTTGTCGTTTAAAAGTGCCAAAACTATTAAAGCGAGCAAAATAAAGCAAAGATATTTTGTTAAAACAAAGGATTCAAGAATTTTTTTATACGTAGATGCCGATTAACACAAATAATTTAGTTATATGTTACACTCACCAATCCCTTTGTTGTGTCGTCTATTTTTTGTTCTTTTTGTAACTGCTATTGATATATACAAAACCACCTGAAAAAAAAAATACAAAACAGCAATACTACAGTTATTTTATCATAAATAAACTCTTTTTGGCTGTTAAAAATCAAGAATGTTTAGGCGAAATTCACTAAAGTTGCGAATAAGGTTTTTTTTTAAAATGGTACATGTAGGAAGTCAACATGTGGTTGAGACTTTGGAATGATTCCAAAGTTATTTGCCCAACCTATCAGTTTATGCATCCTTACATAAGCAAGGGGAATATTTATTATGGGATAGGGGATTAAAAGACTGCAATACTGTACTTATAACCTGTGAATAGAATAACCCAAAAGGCATTTGCCCAACCTATCAAGTCATCCATCTTAACTTAATAAATAACTGAAATACATACACTGTCGTATAAGGGCATGTCACGACTTTCTTTTTCAGGCATGGGAATTTTAAGCAATTTCTTTTTTATGCACAAAAATATATAGACAAAGGCCATTCATTATGTAAGTGATTTTAAAGTTTTTTTAATTTTACTGAACTATTTACTTCTTAAAAATAAAAATAAAATAAAAATAATTTTTTTTATAACATTTATTCTTATCAAAAATTATAAAAGAATTATTACCGTCAGCACGAAAAAAGTAATCTTCATGGTTGCTTTTTGTGAGTAGGACTCAAGTGCTTTTCGCTTTGTCAGGGCGTCTCCTATAAAGATTAAATGAATCGATATTTTCACAGTAAAGTGATAAAAACAACAAAGCTTATAAATCATTTTTTCAATATACCAGATGTTATCATTGTTCGTGGAATTAGACAATACAACAATAACAAAAAATACTCAGTCGTTCTCAATGATCAATTTTTCTAAATTGTAAAATCTTTCTTTGAAAAAAAAAATCAAAGGATATTAAATATTTTTAGTCATATAGCTATAGTTAGGGCTTTTTATTTAATAGTAATTATCATTATGCGAAAATCAATGTTTATTATTATTTTTATTTTGAACTTTACTTTTCAATTTCAACATATGTTTTGTACGAAAGCCCAGAAAGCTCATTCGAGATTCGAGATTTAAAATACGAGATTCGAAATACGAGATTCAAGATTCAAAATTCGAGATTCAAGATATAAATTAACCAATCAAATCATGGATCTGAAACCAGTATCCTAGCGACATCAAACTCTTCTAAATAAAGATCATTCGTACATGCTTTTACCTACAAGTAAATGTCTTAATAGCTTTTATTTAGTAGTTATATAATAATTAAATTAACTTTGATGAAATAATCCCACTGTCACAGACTGGCCCTAATGGTTGTCAGAAAGAATAACTATTTGAAAATTTTACTACATTTTGATACAATACAATTGTTTATCTTGTGTTTTAGTTTTACAAAGAAAATATTAAAAGTTTTGGTTCACTAATTGGCTGGTCCGTAATGGCGGTCTCGGTGGGCTCCCAAACCATCCGTCCAGGTATGATAGGCCAAAGTTGGTGTACTGTTGAATGGTTGAATGAACAGTTGAGGTTAGAGTGGTTTCATTGTCCTTGAAATACTGGGTTCCCAGAATACTGAAGAATGTGATTCTGGAATACTGTAATACTGGTATACTGGAGTACAGCAATACTTTGTTTCTGCAATACTGGGATCTATTAAATAGTATACATACCATAAGTGTATATACCATACTTTAGGGTTATATACACATACATATACATTACTTTACACAAATACTTTACATGTATTTACTTATATTATGCATGGGTACTTTTACTCATGTTTTACTTATTTATTTTTACTTTTACATGTATACTTATACTTTTATACATACTATATATATTACGCAAATAGCATGTTTACTTATACACTGAATTCATACAATTACTGTACAGACTTTCCACAATGTTTACGCAGCATTTTTACTTTACAACTACTTTTTATACTTATTAGCATTACCAGTTTTTATGTACTCAAACAATATGCTAAGTTTAAGAAAACTTTTTGGAACAAAGCAACAAAACACAAAAAGAAACTTGGCTGTCATTGCAACTGAAATTAACAATAAACAAACTTTAGAATAAAACTCTCTTACCGCAGAGGTGAGAAGAACCTGGTTAGAATATGCTCAGATGTAAATACTTTAAGTTGAACAAACTCTAGTACAGGACAGTATGTCCTTATCAGGTGCCTGCTACGCCCAAACTGACTACAAGCACGGGTATTTTTAAATGCCTAACCAGTTGGGTGAGTTTAAAGGTACTAAAAATAGATCTATGGACACCCGATTTGGATTAAAATATATGTACAGGTAAAAACTGACATTAAATGTGACACCCACACAGTAAACAATTAAATTAGTGATAACAATGTGTGCTTTGCGAATCTAAGTGATTTTGTTTGCTCTGTAAGTAATCTTCCCCGATATATTTTTGCCCGTAGTGTATTGGGGGAGTTGATGCCAGCTGTGAGTAGATGGCAGAGCTGGTTTATTTTTTTTAACGAATAATTTGAAAGGTGTTGACCCTTTACTGTCCCACGGCAACCTTCTCATCCATATCCGTCCTTTGATAGACTGTGAGAGACTGTACCGACTTATTCCTTGTTACCGCCATAATATGGGTTTAAAAAATTACTCCCTTTAGGAAAGACTACACATACATTTGGTACGAATTGTGGTTCCTGCTGCCCTTATTAATTGATTGGTGTAAATCTGTGTAGACCAACATTTTTACTCAAACGGGACATGAATAATTATTTCGTTAATGTTTTTTCACCAAGTCTTGAAATACAGTACCAAGATTTGTTCTCATTCATGAATAACTCACTTGGTTTCTGCCATTTGACAAAGAGGATTCAGTTTGTTCAAGATTTCACTGGACAAAATGTTGATCCATAAATTCAGGCATGACACGAGATGTTGACTCCCCGTCGTTATTACTGGGGTTTTTCGTCAAATCATCACGTATTTCAAACCTGACTTGAGATCATGTCCTGGAATGTTGACCTAGGCATTGAGTGCATGTTTTCAATAGACCACCGACAAAAATATTATCCTAATTTTAAAATCCAAAGTTATTGTAGTTTAATTCATTACTTTTGAAGTAAATCGACTCCGCCACTATTCCTTGATTGATAATCGAAATATTCAATGAAAATTGCCGATGTCTTAGACTCACTTTTTTCAAATGTTATACAGTATCATAAAATGGCACAAAACTTGAGTCCGATTAATTCTGACTTATAATATGCTTTCAATAAATTCTCCTCTTTTAAAATTGAAATGACGCGATTTTGAAATTTTAAATCCTTCACAAATTAAAAAATAAAACAAAACAAAAGTCCGGGGCGAATAGAAAGTAAACGAATTTTAATAGTAGAACCGGATACGGAAATATGATGAAAAATCAAAAGGAGGAGAGTCTACTGTCATTTAAGCGGAGACTCTATTCGTTTTCCGGTGGAAAAGTCTATGCGGGGAAAAAGTCTATGCAGGGGAAAAGTCTATGCAACAACAACGGTAGGGGACCTCTATTGCTTAAGCAAATACTCTCAGGATGCTTGTTTCATATGACTAAATATTTTTTCTCAATTCACGCAATTCAACAAATTTGTGTTTTTGTCGCTTGTAAGGTTTAAAAACTTCTGTCAAGATGTCACCATTTCTTTTTCCAGTAAATTACATTAAAGAAACAAAACATCAATTGTATCGCATTATCATAACAGAACTTCATTAAAAAAGACATATCAGAATTCAAAAACCTAAGACAACGTGTTTCCAGCCAACTTTAAACACGGCAATAAAGCTTATTTTTGTTGTATTAAGTATGAACCATTACGTTCATATACAAGAGATGTTTATATTTTTATATCTTATATACAGTTGTCATTTTAAATTCCATTTATTACACCCAAATTGTGAATAAAAATTAGGCAGTTACTTATCACTCAATTCAGAAAGTTGTCATAAGATAATTCATAACAGAAAAAGCTACTCAAGCAAAGCAATATCAAGTGTTTCCCCAACAAAAACTACAATGTTTGCTAATGAATAGTTTTATACAATGTGTTACGATTGTTTGTGGAAAAATGCAATACAACAAAAATATTCAGTGATATGCATTAAGTATTATACATGTACTCCCTCTCACGATAATTGCGGTACTGTTATATTGCAACGAAAATTGATAGAGTTTGGAGAAGTTTTTGTTGGTAGATGATTGAATTTAATTAAACAATTATCAATTATTTACGTCATAAGTATTCACCACATTATGTCAATTTGTCCTGAAAAAGAGCAGTACCTTAGTTACCGTGAAGAGATTTATTGTTATTTCAAATTAAGAAAAACACAAATTGAATAAAAAGGTTATATAAGCTCGGTGAGATATGTATATAAGGTTATTTATTAATTAGCTATTCAAAAGGCTCGTTAATTTCATAGAGAACAAGATAATATTCACTGTCCCCCAAACTGTTTTTAAAACTCATTTTCCTTCTTACTGAATATCGATCAGCTATGAAGAATGTAGGAAAAAAGGCCAATCCGTTTCCGAGAACTTGTATGCACACACACAACCTGTTTGCTAAGAAAAAAAAACGTATATAGATATTTGATGAAGAGTTATTTTGATTTTAGTCAACATGTTTCTTGGTCTACCAGAGTGTATCACATCATTTATCGACATTACTGTTGAATCACCACCATTCTCGTGTTCAGTTTAATAACTTTCTAAGGCAATGATAGGCATAAATGGTATAATGATATCCCGGAATTCATTCACCGATGCATGTAAAAAAAAAATGAAATGAAGCCATTCATATATGCATCTCCGATTTTGCTTTTCATAATCAATTAATTACTTTTGAGAAAATCGTTAGTCGTCAGATTATATTTCCATATTAAACAGTTTAAATATTTAGAGTACTGTATAATAATATGCTATTTTATAATATTTTAATAGAATATGTTTCAATTTTTTAAGGAGAAACTTATTTTTAAGGCAATCCTAAAGTACATATACTATGAATGACAAGAATCTGTGGTAAATGTTAATCTTCGTCTGTATTTAGAGGGATGGGTGGTCGTGGTTAATTTTAGACTATATTGATCTCCTTAGAAGAAGAGCTCTGTATACAGTAAGTAAGTAAATATTTTATTATAGTGACATGTGTATGTCAAAAGTATATTGCAATACAATGTTATACATAATCAAATTACACCCGGCCCATTGGACCTATATGACACTTCGAAATCTTTGAAAATACAAGTATAGTACATACAGTAGATTGAACGCATGAGTTTACTTTGATTTGTACAGATAATTTTGTCTTACTGAGTAAATTAAATTGAGATATTGGAATTTATCCCTAAGGATAAATTCATTTATACTAGCAACAGCAACGTTATCTTTAGTCGTGATCTTAATAAGGATCAGGTTAGCTTTGTACAGATAATTTTGTCTTACTGAGTAAATTAAATTGAGATATTTGGCAGTTTGTCTTCGATTTTTTTTTCCATTATAATATTGAAGTTGACAGTCCCATCTAAATTTTTATCTAAATTTACACTATGAAAGAAAGGGATCCTATTGTTTTCGTAGAATTTGCAATTAAAAATAAAATGTTTTTCATCTTCAATTGATCTGTCTTTACAGAAAACACAACAACGTTCTCGTAGAGGTTCATTTCGATAACGACCAGTTTCGACCCTGAGAGGAAGGATTCCACATCTGAATGGTGCCATCAAAGACCGTTCCTGTTTGGATATGGTCATTGTTACGTAGGGTTCTAATTGAACATTTTGTTTAAACGTCAGGTATGTCCTAAGCTTAGGTAGAGACCTTGTTTTTTAATTTCCATTCATCTTCATAATATTTGAATAATTTAGATCTAAATTCGTTTATGTCACAGATACGGATAAAATCAAAATAGGAAAACATATCTAATTTATATAGAATTTCTTTTACTTGTGAGCACCATGTGCTGTTGTTACGATAACTCCACAGGAATACTTTTTTGGTAAGACGGTCATCATCCATTTGGACTACTCTGTTCCATCTCCTTAACATACATATCCAGCGCCTCTGTGTTGGTGCTAACCATCCTACTTCAAAATTTAATGAAATTGCCGGCGCGTATCTGTGTAAACCTAAGAAATATCGGATAGCACGGTTTTGAACAATTTCTATGGAGTGGTATGTTTTGAATCCCCAAACTCCGGAACAATAATCTAAAATAGGCACTACACAAGAATGAAATAGTTTTTCATAGGTATTAAATCCAACATCTTTATAGTTATGAATTTTGGAAATCATTGCCCCTAATGCTCTCCCACCGGATTTACCCAAAACCTCTGCCGCTGTATTGAAGTTCATCTTCTCGTGAAAAATTACACCAAGATATCGATACTGATTTACGTACTGTAACTCTTCATTTCCTATTCTGAATTTGAATTTACTTTGGGAAATGTTTCGTTTTCTAAAATGCATAATATTTGATTTGGCACAGTTCACATTCAACCTCCATCGCATACACCAATCTATAAGAATATCAAGACATCTTTGCATTTCAAGTTCATTTTCACTAAGAATGGCAATGTCGTCGGCATATACAGAACAAAAGACCAATTTTTTTCATCACCAATAGGAATTCCGACATTTAATTGTGAAATTACAACCTGTATATCTGTATACAGATATAAGAAACTAATAAAATCTTAAATCTAAAATAAATGAAATTTTTTTTTTTACCAAAAGGTACTTTATAGATTAGAAATTTTAGGAAGATCTGATGGGGGATTTGTTGACCACCCCGCCACCTTTACTCATCTTGAAATAAATAAAATATTAAAAATAAAATAGAGATACTGTCATTTGAGATATTTACTATATTTGATGTTTGTTTTCATGTGCTTTATGTAATCACGAGAGGTACATATACAAGTACAAATACATGCGAAACCGTTTGTTAGTGTAGAAGGGCTAAAACACACGAGAAAAAATAATCCTGTATACAGTATTTTATACATGAGTATTGAATACGATATTTATGCATTTGCATGTACATATATAGTCCAGTGGCGTAGCTAGGGACGAAATGTCTGTAAGCAATTTAAATCTACTACAATGTATTAGTTTTTAGTTTTAATACTTCAGCCATGATATTGTAATTGTACTTACAGAAAAAGCTCTATATTAGATATACATTTGTTCTTTCTTTAACTTTTGTCTTCATCAAATCAAATATATTGGAACAAAAAAGCAAGAAATTGAAAAGCAAAACAAACAAAACACACACCAACAGATACCAACGAATCCAGAAAATAAATCTAAAAAGTTTTCATAGTCTTTATACGAGGCAACTACTACTGACAATACGGTGAAAGTGGGACTTTTGGCAAGATTTTTTTGATAACTTGTTGCAGTATTTCTCAAACAGTTTCATATATACCAAGGAATAAAAGTTGTAAATTACAGTTACCATGGAAACGAATGTATTGCCTGTTTGCAATTCATAGTACTATCATAATGGCAATTTACTTTCCACTTTAGCAGGTCTAGGCAACCTCCGTTTTTTGGATTTTTTTTCTCCAAATTGGAGAATTGATGCTTTGTACCCAAAATGTGCTCTGAAAAAGCAATGTTGCTTCCTTTCATTTTGATGCGGGTTGAAGCGCTGATCAGTTGATTGTTATGAAATGAATACTTGTTAAGTTGTACCATCCATTTGAAACTAAATTTTGAACTTAAGACTCAATCAATATTTCGAAAAGCGTATTAATTACTACATGTATACCTACACAACCAGTTCGGGATGCTTCAGGATACGGGCACAAACACAAAAGGTTGTCGGGATTTGCAATGAAGAAATAAGAATGTTTTGAAAAAAAGATTAAAACTCAGAAAAAAAATGTGTAAGCACGTGCTTACAGTGCTTTAATGTAGCCATGCCACTGTAGTCTCTGTAGAATGAATAGCCAACCCCCCCCCCCCTTTAAAAAAACAAAAAAACAACCCCCCCCCCCCCCCCCAACAACAACAACAACAAGAAAACAAAAAACAAAAAAACAATAACAACAACAAACCCATAAATGTTTCTGGAATAACGCATATATTAATATAAAACTATAATGAATTCTATCCGTCTATATGTATGTCTGTACCTTTTATTTCATCTTACTTGTACAATTTAAATTGTCAAAGGGAATATATATATATATATATATATATATATATATATATATATATATATATATATATATATATCTTGAACAGGTAAAGGTACACTTCACTGTATTGTATTAACCATGAAGGTGAAAGTCGTGGGGTTGGGGAATTGGCGGGATTTCGCTATTTATAGTGAATTAGTAAATCCTGCATATTAATGAATTCAATCTTAAATTTCTATTGGTCAGCTTTAATATAGTAGTAAACAATAAACACGTGGTCAACACACACCCGTAAACAACATCTTCACGTGACTAACCAAAATCCATTCATCCATTCACTCATTCACAACTCGTACACACTCGATTGGCAATGCGCGCCAAATGTAAATACGCAAAATATAAAACTTTTAAATAACAACTGCGACAATTATCAATCATTAAAATCCAAGTCAAAACATGTAATACATTAAACAAATATTAATATGATATACATGTATATATAAATTCTTGTATGTAGAAGTGATATACATTGTATTTCTTCATAATATGTGAATTAAATTGTCTGATGTAGAAATGCAAATGCAAATGTAAGAAATAAATTACATGTGTTTTCATGTAGTTATTTATACAATCATGTACATTACTATTTGTTTAATTTTACAACATTGGTTACATTTGGTTGTGACACGGTAGGAAAGAGTAGACATACATGTATGTATTTGTTATGTATTTATTTTTGTTGTTGTTGTTGAATACACAATTGTTTAGACAAATCTTGCCATGTGTTTTTCTCTCTTTTTAAGAAATGATTACCTGAAGCGAAACTTGCAAACACCCAAGGCTCTCTCAACGACCACCCGTGTTTTACTATGGACGTCATTGTAAATTTCCTCAGCTGGAGTCGTGGGGTTCAGTTTTGGGGTCATCATGTACTCTTTCAGTCCATAAGCAGAATCCCCCAGTAGCCAACCATCAGTTCTATTCAATAAAATGAAATCGGTTATTTGCATCTTCAAAACAAAGATCGTTAAATAACATAATTACAAACAAGAATATTGTTGTACATGTACCTAGCTTCAATTTTGGCCTTGAGTGTACATGTTACATGTACATGTTATTCCGGTTGAATTGATGGGTTGAATTAGTTGAAATGGTAAATTAATGAAGAGAGAGAGAGAGAGAGAGAGAGAGAGATTGTGTTACTAAAACAACATAAGTTATTTATTTTGTATACAAACCTTAGGGATGCATCTGCAACGACTTGGATATTCATGGCGTGGTATCCCTTTCGACACACATATTCTGCCTCATTCACCTTTGGTGCCATAATAAGAATGAGAGTCCCATCAATGGCACCAAGGACGTTGGGGGAACCTGCAATTTGGTAAAAATCATGTTTAACACGATTTGCTTCCTCCTCTGGAAAGAAAAAAAGCAATTTACCTTAGAAGGGAATTGGATATTGTCAAGTCTCTGACAAATGGACTTTTTGACGGCATCGACGGCTCTGGATACACTGGCCCTAGAAATGCCATGTAAATCACTACACTCGGAGAAGAATGATGCCTTGATGCCGATTTTTATCCACATATTTTTATGGTAAATACCAAGCCCCTTTTTTGTTTTAGTATTTGTAAGAACCTATATAAAAATCCCCCCCCCACTTTGTGGCCCCACTTTTCTCTAGGGAATCATGCTTTGATCAAACTTTAATCTTCACAACCTGTGCTTACACACAAGTTTCTGCTTTTTGGACTGAATGCTTTTCCAGAGGATTTTTAAAGATTTTTTTCTATATCTTCCTATGTAAAAATTGACCCCCCCCCCCCCCCAATGTGCCCCCATCATACCACCGGGGATCATGATTTGAACAAACGTATATCTACACTATCTGAGGATGCTTTCACACAAGTTTAAGCTTTTCTGGCCAAATGGTAATTGAGAAGAAGATTTTTAAAGATTTTTATATATATTCTTTTGTAAAATTTGATCATTCCCCCCCCCCCCCATTGTGGCCCAACCCTACCCCGGGGACCATGGTTTGAATAAACTAGAATCTACCTACAGTACCTGAGGATGCTTCCATACAAGTTTGAGCTTTTCTGGCTTAATAGTTTTTGAGAAGAAGATTTTTGAAAAATACCAACAAATTTTTAATAATTCAAAATTATCTCCCCTTTAAAGAGGGTGATGCCCTTCATTTGAACAAACTTGAATCCCCTTCACCCAGTGATGCTTTGTGTCAAGTTTAGTTAAAATCGGCCCAGTGGTTCTGGAGAAGAAGATGAAAATGTGAAAAGTTTACGACAAGTACGACGCCGACGACGACAGACAACGGACAAATCTTGATCAGAAAAGCTCACTTGAGCCTTTGACTCAGGTGAGCTAAAAATGACTTATATTTCTCTTTGCTTTACGTGTATAAATATGTATCAATAATTTTGTCTTTCAGATTTAAATATAGTGCAGCTAAAAATATGCACGAATGCTTGACTGACAGTCAGGAGGCCCAGACTCAGTGGATATTCAAATTGCATTTGTGTTAAATCGAAATTTATAACGAACATTAAATACAAAAATTCACCCTTCTAAAGTTTGGTAATAATGAGTTGTGAAAGTCATTCCAACTTAGAATTAGTTTTATTCATTTAAGTGAATCACAGGTAGTTGACTCTCTCTCTCTCTCTCTCTCTCTCTCTCTCTCTCTCTCTGACTTCCCCTTTCACTTTTTCACTAATAATGTTATGTTGTTATTATAATCGAGACTTGCTTGTTTTTTTTTTTTTCTAATACAATAATTAATACATCGAAGTATATAGTTGTAGATATCAATTGTGTTACATGTACATCTTCTTCCCAAGGAAATTAATTAATAATGTAAGTCTAAAATTTAAAGTGGCCATGAACATCCACGAACATCCAGCCCTCCTAAATCTTTTTAATATGAGAAATTGTATTCGATCAGAGAACGAGAGATTCATCGCGCTCTTTTATTGATCGATGTGTCATTGTTTTTTATCTTTATTTTGAGTGAAAACGCGATAACTGTTTATCTACAATGGCGGTCGAGATACCGTGCTTCGTTAGGTTCCCCGTTGTGTTGTTTTTGCCTGAAGACGGCGGCGCTCTGACATTATCAGGACACGTGAAAAAATTTTGCCAATTACGCGTTCTCTTATATGCTAAAGGTACATCGCGGGTTTTGGTTCAACAAGTGTTTCTACTGAATGGAATTTTTATAAACTTATCCTCACGTTTCTTAAATTAGATATCATTTGTTCAGACAACACAAGAGCTGCTGCACCATTCTCACGCCAATCAAAGAGAGCAAAAATAATTTAAGTTAATTGTGAAGATAACAAAAATAAATTGTGCATTTTGGAAGAAAAAAATGGACCGGTTTTCGAGTTTTCAGCTTTTGAAATTTTTATGTGTTTTTCCTCTGGTTTCCATGGTGATCAAAGAACAAAAGTACGTTTTGACGGAACCACACGAAACGGCAACCGCCGAAGTCTGTGTTTTAAAAGATGTCTTCGTTAGCAACAGAAGTTCTGCAAAGATTCAGTGTGGAGCGGAGTGCAATAAAGTACAATTTGGCCAATGTAAATTTGTCGATGTTATTAACGGGGATCCACCTATTTGTCGGTTGATAACTGGTTTTAAAACTCCCGAAAAAGTTTCTCCTGGACATTTAAGCGACCAATTTGTTCGTTATAAAAAGGTACTTATTTTGTGTTTGAAAAGGTTCAACTTCTATTAATTTCAATATATTTTTTTCGGTTACAGCTATCATAAATTATTTAGAATTTTACAATGTGCTTAATTGAAAAAAAAATGTTTGCAAATTTTAATTCGCGATTATTCTCTCTTTAGTATGACGCATACTACAATTCGTTCGCGACTGGTAAGTGCCTTTTTTATGTTTTGTAAAATGTTTAGAAAAGCTTGATAAAATATTTCATACACATGCATTAGCTTATTAGCTTTACAAATTGCTCAAAAGCTTGTGTTACGCTAAAAGGAAAAATGCTATGTAACAACCGTTAATGTTGCAATTGCAATCCCTAATGCTATAAATCATTGCATTAATGATACAATTGCAATTGCAACGCCTGTTAACGTAGCGCCTCTTAATGCTAATGATACAGGTGCATCGCCGCTTAATGATAGATTGTATCATTAGCATAGGCGTCGGATTCAGGGGGTGGGGTGACCGAGGGGGGGGGGGCTAGCCCCCCCCCACCCCCCACTTTTATTTTTCAAATTTAGACATAATAATAACCATAACCTTTTTTTTGGCTTGTCAAGATTTCTGATAAGTCTAGCCCCCCCCCCCCCTTTTCAATTTGCTTTCAACGCCACTGTTAAAACGTCACAAATGCACAGCAACCCAACTCTTAACAAAAGAAACAAACAAAGATACAAACTTTTTATCATTAAGCGTTGCAGGAGTGCCCTTAAATGATAAAAACTTTAAAAATTGAATGAAAGTCTTTTTTGAAATAACACTTTTTCATTTTCCTAAATTTAAACATATAGATAGATAGATAGATAGATAGATAGATAGATAGATAGATAGATAGATAGATAGATAGATAGATAGATAGATAGATAGATAGATAGATAGATAGATAGATTTAAGTTGGGATGTGTAACGTTAAGATACCTTAACGAGCAAATCAAAGAAGCATATGTACTAATTTTTTTTGAAAACATTGACAAATGCATATCCATTATGAAGAAGTATTTTCAATTACTTCAGATAATCACTTAAAAGAACTTTCAAGCAGTTGCTGCACTAAAATGCTTAGAAAAATCTTCATTTCTGATTTGCAATATACATCATGTTTAATGTAACGTTAAAAGTTCAGTTAATGTAAATTCATATATGAAAGCAGTTTATAATTGGCCTTGATGTGTACTCCGTAACCCTTTTATTACGCTGATAATGGTGATACCGGTACTTGTATATACCAAACGCTACTTAAACTCTTTCATATAAAAATTCTTTCAAATCCTTAATATGTTGTGAGTACAAAAACCTTTAAGGAAAAAAAATTCGATCGAAACTAAAATGGTACAACATTTGGTAAATGATTGATTTTTTGTAGATGACAAAGGAAATCAAACAGTGTTTGAAATGTCTTTTTATTAATTTGGGCTGGGTTTGTGTTTATTTTTTCTTCCTTTTTGGTGTTAGGTATGGTTGTGTACGGTGCCATTATGATTGTTTTTTTAATTTGGTAAATAAAACAACAAAGGTTTAAGTAACTGCGATAGTTCATGTTGTTAATCTTAAATGGAGAAAACTAATATTAGCTATTTTTGCCTACTGTTCAATCCATACTCAGTTACATTGTATATACGTAATATACATATATGTATATTTTGAATAAAATACTTATATGTGAATTGATGTCTTAAATTTTGTATTTACACCCACCAAGTAAATTCAAAATTTCATATATTGTGTATTACTATATTTAACATAACATCGATTTGTAGCCCTTAAATATGTTAAATATTTGGAATATGCTGATATAAACTGGCGTATGCGTGTCAAAACCTCCAAATAGTGTCATTTTTAGAGCTTCAATGCCTTTTCTTTTAGAGAGTGGGTCTGAACTCCATATTTTTGTCATAGTCTAAATAAGGTTTAATGGAAATCAAACCGATTTCAATCAATAAAAACGTGGAGAGATGACCCACTATACTTTAAAAATGTCATTTTATATCCCAACAAATGAACATTTTAAGAAAATAATACAAGTCCCTCAATTCGGGGCCATAGTTGCATATAGCATTTAAACAAGGCACTCTGTTGTGTCTGAAATGGCTCTGTGGTTAGAGCACCAGACATTAGGTAACCTTCTAGAACTAGGGTTTTTGGGTTATGGGTTCGATACCATCAAAACTTTAGGATTTATTTTTTTTTGTTCTTATCGTTTGTTAAAATATTCAAAACTGAATATAGTTAGAAATGTCCTTTTGTAAACTTGTATTATAACATTATCAAATATATTTAATTGGAACAAATTAAATTTGAAATTCTATTTTACGACCAAACCAAATGGGCATTGGCGCTATCTTATTCCCCCATCTTCTTTACCATATGACAACAGGCAAATATATTGCATTTTTAAAATATTGATTATACATGTACATTGTATATCGGTCTTACCTGATTTACTGTAATTCAATGTTTGTTTTGGATGTCTTAGACCAAAAGTCCGGAATTTATCATTGTGTTTTTCTAGTTCTCTCTTATTCTTTTTCTCCAAGGACGAGACAGCTCGTGTACTGTTTCCTTGGCAACAGGACGAATGATCCCAGCACTCTGTCATTACGGCGAGTATAATTGGACGGTATGCTGTTTTCTTTTTAACACAGACAAACATTATTTTTTATATGAATTCGATATTCAATCCGATGCGTTTTCAATTAATAGTGCTTAAATTTGAAACACGAACGTAAAAACAAACAAAGAGGAAGACAAACAAACAAACAGACAAACAAAAAGACAAACAAACGAACAAACGACCGAACAAACAGACAAACAAAGTAGTTTCTTACTTATGTAACTTATATCCCAATAATTAGCCGACTTTTTTAAACTTTGGTAACTGCATTGTGGCAACGCACTTTGAAAAAATTACGCACTTTGAAAAATTTTTTCAAAGTGCGTTAAATTTTGGACCAAATCAACGCACTTTGAAAAAAATTTTCAAAGTGCGTTAAATTTGGGACCAAGTTAACCCACTTTGAAAAAATTTTTCAAAGTGCGTTATGAATGTACATCAACATTTTTTAGTATCGAGACACTTAACGCACTTTGAAAAAATATGTATAAATCACAAATTCTGGAATTGAATTTCAAATTTGTTTATAGTATGATGATTTGCTAACACTAGTAAATCGAATTTACCGTCTTTAAGAACAGGGATGGAGACTGGGTTGGGGTTAACCAAAGATACAGGTCAATTACCAGTACATCATTTAATTGATTACAGGAAGAAGGTCCACTACCCCTAATTTTTCCTTCCAAAACATGTTATTCAGCAACTTGGAGTAAACGTTTAAGATTGGAAAAAGAAATATGCTTTGTTGCAATTAAGTACAGTGATATTGAAAAAAAAACGAACTGGTCAAACAGTAATTTCTCCAATGGTATGCTAAAGAATGTGTAAGAGTTTTTACATAAACCCTCTTTTCAAATTCTAATCACTCAAATAAATCACTTTATTATAAAAAAAAAAATACATTGACAAACATTGAATTATTATTATAAACTTAAAAATAGGCATTAGGGTGTGGGTTTTTTTTCTCGCACTCATCTTCTAAAAGATCATTGTTTTTGATAAACATAACTAACGTATCCTTTTTTCACATAATGTTTGTTTACAAGCACATACAATTGAAGCCAGTTGAAATATGTAATACATTGATCTCCATTATCAATATATATAAATCATTATCAATATATATAATCATTTTAGTTTCCGGCATAGCCCAATGTACCAGATAAGAAGTAAATGTTGACATAAACTGCGTCGCTTAGAAATTGCCCTTTCCTTTTTTGTGTATGCATTGGATAATTCAAATCTCCCGAGTTGTTCTTTATGTGTGAATTGTCTAACTACATAAGCTTATGAGAAAAGAAAAAAATTCTAAACTAGAAACTGTTTATCAAGTTAGCTTAGAATGCATTGGGTTCTTTTTTAAATATTTAAAATTTGGGCTAAACAAGGTTAAAACAATCATTCATTGTATATAAAAGTATCAATTATTTCGACTAAACCCTGAACAATTTTTTTTCAAAGTGCTTTAATATCGACGATATCAACGCACTTTGAAAAAAAATATTTTTTTTTCAAAGTGCGTTGACTTGGTCCCAAAATTAACGCACTCTGAAAATTTTTTTCAAAGTGCGTAATTTTTCAAAGTTCGTTGTAACACTGCATTGTAAATGATATAAGTTCATAATTAGCTGTTCACTGTTAACTGACCCATTTATATAAGTAACGTAAAGTTGAAATTTAATGAAACGTTGTAGGTATTCAGGCCACAATGTGTAGATTCATATTACCTTTCGGCCTTTTTGAACTTATAATTTGGCCATATATTTATTTTAATATATTTAAACAACAAAATGCTTTCTTTGATGATTCATGCGGGCTATGAAGATGGCGACAAATAAGTTTCCGTAAGAAATAGAGGGAGTCATACTCGGTAGATGTAAATATATAATAATTAATATTTCACTACATCTACGTATATGCAGATTTATAACATGCATTCTGTTTAGTATCATTTTTATAGCAATCTAGTTTGCGTTTGATAGTTACTTTTTCTTCAGTTATTGAAATCCCGTAATGAAACAACGTTGTGAAATCTATAAAACATTACATTACAATGTTTTATAATGCACATATAAAAATACTTACGAAAATACATGTAAACTCAATGGGCTTTTGTACAAATTAGAGACTGTCGGCTGAAAAATGACGATCTTGTATTTGATCATGTAGATAATACAAAGACGAATAGATGGCTCTGTCAATTTTCAAAGGAATTGGAGAGATTATGAGGAAGGGTTCGGAACTTTTGACTCGGAATTTTGGATAGGTAAGTATATATTATAAGAATTTGTATGCTTTCCTCTAAAACTAGACATTAATACCAAAACCACGTTTTCATAAAGGCTGGATAAGTGTTCATGTAAGGCAGATACGATGCTGTGAAAATTAAATATAAACATCTTTCAAAAATCCGCTCTTGTTGATCGGACACCCCCCCCCCCCCCCCCTCCCACTTTCAATTTGCTTCCGACGCCACTGCTCTATAGGCATTAGGTAAATAACTTTGATTAATGTAAAATGTAAAACCAATCCCATCCGACTCGGTTAAAGCTAATCAGATCAGGAGTGTCCGCTTGCGCATGAGATATTATCGTCAAATGTTTGACATTTTGTTCTTTGAAACAAAAAACTGTGTAATTCGACTAGTATTATCTCTATCAAATATGATGAATTCATTTCTGACCAATTCACTGTTATCACTGTTTTTGCATAATGACCAGTTTCTGACTATGCTTGATTTGTTGTTGATGTTGTTGTTTTAAAGTTTTGTAATTTATGATTATCCAAGGCAATAAAAACCTACACTACCTTACCAGTGATGGGCTGACATATCTAAGAGTAGAACTGATGATGCATACATGTGAGTGGAGATACGCAGACTATGGCCAGTTCATCGTTAAAGATGTGATGGATAAATACAGGTTGTTTGTTGCGAATTACTCCGGAAATGCAGGTAATAATTATCAGAACGGCTTTGGTGTGGGGGGTTTTTTCGATAGCGTCACGTTCAATTCTGTCAGCTACGTCAAGCATTAACCGATCCTTAAATACAAACTTTCTTATTGGTGGACTCAGCTTACCGCTGATTGGCTGCTGATGCAGGCTAAATTATGCTCGAACAGAGCAACGTATCAGAGAATGAAAAATTCACCGGGTTACTCGTGACTGTCAAAAATCATGGAATGTCATTGGTCAGTGCGTTCCTGGATTCTGTGTTTAATGTGCAAATTTGCAATGAAATTGAACAGCCAATTGATGAGCATTCAATCAGCATTCAAAATTTTAGCACACCTCGACAAGCAAACTGTCACGCTTGGCTGACAGAATTGATCGTGACGCTATCGGAAAAAGCACACTAAAGCAATTCTGATAATAACTGATAAAATAAAACCATGCCCTTGTAAAGGAATATGCGAAATACCCAATTTATTTACAATTTTACATGACATTGTTTTGGAATTGGTGGATATAATACCCCTTAATTAAATTTTATATATAGATATACATGTATATGAAAAAGTTGCATTTTCATACCGCACACAATTTCGAGGGGTATAACTAATTTTTTTTACCCGTCCGTCCGTCCATCCGTCAGTTTGAGTCCGTCAGTCCTGCTTTTATTTTATTAAGCGCAACTCTTAAACCGCTGCACGGAATTTCGTGAGCCTTTCTAGGTAACATGCTTAATGTGTAGATGTGCATGTTACAAGAAAATTCCGATTTCATTTTTTTTCTGTGAATTTCGCCCCTTTTAAACTTTAAACTAGAATTTGGGCATATATTGAATATGACCATTGACAATTTGCAAGCGCAACTCCTCTAAAACCACCGCTTGAAATTTTATGAAACTAAGTAGGTATTCTGGCCACAACGATGTTCATATTACCTCTCAGCCTTTTTGAACTTATAATTTTGGCCATACATGTATACTAAATATATATAGTAATGAACAGTTTGTAAACGCAACTCCTCTTACACCATAGTACAGAATTTCGTAAAACTTTGTAGGTATTTAGCTCACAATGTGTAGTTGTGCAAATTACCAGGAAACTCTGATTCCTGTATTCATATGAAAACTTCGGCCCTTTTGAATTTACATGTAGAAGGAAAGGTGGAAAGTCCTAATTGAGACACAAGAATTGTTCGGTTGAGCGATGTGGCCAATGGGCCTCTTGTTCCGAGTGACGTTGTAACCGTCATGATTGTAATCTTGTTGCTGTTTTATCACTCACACAGGAGACACTCTCTACTTTCAAAACAACGCACAGTTCAGTACGTACGACTACGACCACGATACCTCGTTCTTCCACTGTGCCGATCAATACAAGGGGGGCTGGTGGTACACGAGGTGTCACTTGGCAAACCTCAACGGGGAGTACGCAAACACGAACCTTCTCGAGGGCATAAACTGGCAGGCCTGGACGGGTGTCACATACTCAATGAAGGAAGTAAGGATGATGTTGAGGCGGCCCTGATGAGTAACCCCGTTACATCTTGTGTGTTCCCATTACAAGTGTTGTTATCCCATTACAAGTGGTGTG
>WFKH01002636.1:26324822-26347295 GCA_016163765.1 Magallana hongkongensis | reverse complement strand
GTTATCCCATTACAAGTGGTGTGATCCCATTACAGTGGTGTGAACACTTTACACGTGGTATGATCCCATTACAAGTGGTGTGATCCTATTACACGTGGTGTGATCTCATTACACGTGGTGTGATCCCATTACACATGGTGTGATCCCATAAAACGTGGCTAGATATCACCGATATCAGTGTTTTTATGAATGTAACGATTGAACGAACAACATTAGATTAAGGCGAAATTGACTTTTTATCAAAAGATATTTAACTCATATTGGCATAAACTTGATTTCTTTTGTACAAAATTGCCCTGGCTGTAGAATAGTGATTTGAAAATTTAGTTTAATCATCCGCGATAAGTTATTCTATTATTGTGTACTTTTCAAATAGGATTGCATTTTCTTCTATTTCAAAAGCAATATTATGTACATTTATTATGAAGTTACAGAGAAATGTTAACGTTACAATTCAATTAATTCATGAAATAGTTTTAGTTGCATATACATGTACATTAAATTTCAGTTTATAAATTGAATAAATATTACACTGTCATGACAGACGAAAAAGAAAGGTTTTAGTAAATGGTATAACAAGTATTGTGATTAGAAGATAAAATATTATAGCCATTTTTATTGTGATCTGTGACTTGTACAGTACACGTGTTTGTACATGATTTATACATCTGTAAATATATTGAAGTAAAATGATGCTACGTTTTTCTTTAGTTATAATTCTAAACGGCGTGACATATACTGTAGAATACCAATTAAACGCGAGGAATTAATATCCGCGTAAAATCGCGAGAAGCGCATCTCGCGGATTATAAAATCCCCCCCTTTTTTATACAGATGTAAACTAAACGAAACTATGATAAAAACTTGGCCTTCGTCGTTTTGTGTTCTGGCGATTTGATGCAAAGCAGTTGAATCGCGGAATAATACTAGCATAAAATAAGAATCTACGGTATACCATATAAAAAAATACAAACTTTAGAAAGAATCAACTCATCTGTATGTTGGATCACAGAATATACATGTACATGTCTATGGTAAACAATTACATAATTATATGTACGTGTAACTCTTTCAGGTATGATTACAAACCCAGAAAATATTTCCAGGATGGGTCCGAGGGATATCTTTGCCACGGGATTGCCAAGGGGGTCCGATGCCTATGTATATGTAAATAAAAGGAATTTGAATTTTCCGGGGGGGGGGGGGGGGGGGGGGGGGATTTTCGCTCGTTGAGCACCCCCCCCCCCCCCTTTTTTTTTTATTTGAAAACAAACATTTAAAATTAACTTGTTCAACTCTCCTATGACGTTGTTTTCGTGATAAAAATCAAAAAGCAATACAATTATCAACGATTTTCTAGCGCAGTTGCACTCTTAGTCTTTGATATTAATAACCATTTTTATTCCGATGACATTCGTGTTTTTATCTCATTTATTGATTTTGTAACACAAATAACGGCTGGTTTAATTAGTCTGTTTTTGACATGATATGTTAAATGATGATTAAAATGCAATAACACAGTTCTGCATGGGGAGGACCCGTAATTAAACTAAGATAAGCTAAGCCTCTCTTTTAAACAGGTCAATTTTAGTTAAATTTACTTCTAACCGTATCTCTTGAAAAGGAAGTGGTCGCATAAGTTAATCATTCTTGGCGTGGAATTTATAACCTTTCTTAGGAAATGACTTTAGTTTAAAAACACATTCCTATTGAATCGCAATTTATATATAATTTACGAACGTGCGAAAAGTTCATTTCAAAGAACGCACTGACTACTGGCAATGTCCTTTACAAAATTTAGATCCTTAAGGATCAAAATTTGTGCTTGTCAACGTATGACATCTAATTTTTGTAAAGCACAGTTATATCAAACAAATGGTATGGATTTTATACATTTAATGTTTAGCATATCTAGTTGTGAAAAGATGACATAAGATAATTATGTCAAACAGAATACACATAAACCGTTTCCAATGTGTTATCACCGGCAATGTAATTATTAATAAATTGATTGGATGCAGACAAGTAATATGTGACTATGTGTCATGCATTTCTAATAGCACTCGGTATCGGTCAATTATATTAAGTTAAACACGCTTTTCAGCAGACCGGTTACTCCGTTCATTCAGAATGACTATTATACAAGAAACAGTGACAAATGCTGTATTGTTCATTTGCATAAAAGCAACTTAAAAATGTTTGAAATACTTGTACACGTGTATTGTATCTTCAGTGACATAGAGATTTTGTATGCTTGGTAAAAAGAATTTTATCAGAGATTGACATGTTTTTTTTACTTAATTGTATACTATATAGTACCGTCGACTGGGGTTTTCAAGGTGACTCTTGTGGCTTTCGTGTCCGGTTCTTTTTTTAGACGGCGTGATAAGTTTCCGGTTATCGTTTTGGGTACATAAATGATCATTTAAGATGACATGTATTTAATTTAAAGTATTGTATGGTTCGGTGGCTTCAGTACAAAATAATATATATCTCATATTTTTTCAAAAGGAGAGGAAAACAATTAATATGTCAAACAATTTGACGGAAAGGGCGGGGGGGGGGGGGGGGGCTACTGCACTCGTTTCTACGGTTTTGCCAGCTAGGACCAAACTTTTAATAGGTATCATACAGTTTGAATGAGTATATCCTTTTCAGTGATTGTTAGATTGTGTATCTTTGGTACAATTCAATTTTTTCCAATGTTTACAAATACAACTTGTAAACTATATCCAACAATATGGAGGTATACATGTTCAAGAGACTATCAAACAAAAACTAGCTGCCTAGTGGTCAATTTTGATAAACTATGTGTTTTTTGTTAACAATATATATAACGCTTAATAAATGTTCAATAAAAATAGCATGTAAACAATATAATTTTTGAGAAATTTCCAAAAATATGGAATTTTGTGAATTTTTTGGAAGGTTGTGTGAAGAATAAATGTAATTTTTTTTTACATTTTCTGTAGAAAATCAATAAGACTTTTTTTTAATGACTCATTATATTTTCTTAAATTATAACACAACATGATATATTTTGCTGTATAATAATTTACTTAATTTTTAGATCATGCTTCATTGTGTTAAAATTAAAAAATTTACGTGGAGTAGGGGGTAATTTTCGGGTAAATAAATGAAAACTTGTTACTTTCTATGTTCAGCTGCAAAGAAGATCATTCGGAAACGTCGAGAAAATCCGGGTAACTTGCAAGAATGTCGTTATTATTTACTTTACATGACCATAAATATTGCAGATTGATTGTCAGTCGAAATACTTTTGAAAAAAACCCCATACGTTTTCTTTTGTTTTTTAATTCATGTTTCAACTTTTTAAAAATCATAATTGTATTACAATAAGAAAATAATGTTCATGTACAATAAGTCTGTATATGATGACACTCTCCGATGTTTTATCCCAAGAAAGCCTGCATGACCCGTTTCTGTTTCTGTACAGTGGTGTCAAACTCTGGGATGTCGTCAACAATATGGTGACGCACATGTTTGTGATCTTTGACCTGGATCTTATTGTCGGCAAATCTGCACATGCGCCGTCGGATCCAAACTTTACCGCCGGGTTTTGGAGCATTTATATCATTCTCCTGAAAATAAATTAAAGGTGACACGGTGACTGAAAAAGATGTTTTACTTTTTGATTATGACAATAGAAATAAGAAGAAATATACAATATTTGATCATACGGGAGGTTTCATGCATTATAATTCATCACCTATCAGTTTACAAGTCGTTAAAACTCGTCCAGAATTACACATGCAAACAAACAGTTGTTTGAGTGTCACGTGATTGTGATCGCTGTCTTAAAATAGTTACAGTGGGATTGACGCACTAAGAAAAGAAATGGAATTTGAAGTTATTTAAAATAAATATGCATTCATAGAGAGTGCATCTTAATAAATATACAAATAATATTTATTTCGTTTTTGAAGACATCAGGTTTTTACTGAGAGGCTTGCTCATTGTATGCCATGCTGCAGTATTTACATTTCCCTGCGTTTGCGTGGTTGTGTAGCGGAAGGAAAACTCAACATTAATGTGTTGGCGCAATGATATGGCATGTCAAACGTTGCAATATTCAATATTTTCCATTTGTGTTGTATAAATTTTCATTTGTATTGTATAATTTTCTATTCGTATTCTATAATTTTCCATTTGTATTCTATAATTTTCATTTGTATTCTATAATTTTCCATTTGCATTGTATAAATTTCATTTGTATTGTATAATTTTCTATTTGTATTCTATAATTCTCCATTTGTATTCTATAAATTTCATTTGTATTGTATAATTTTTCATTTGTATTCTATAATTCTCCATTTGTATTCTATAATTTTCCATTTGCATTGTATAAATTTCATTTGTATTGTATAATTTCTTATTTGTATTCTATAATTTTCCATTTGTATTCTATAATTTTTCATTTGTATTGTATAATAATAGAATACAAATAGGAAATTTTACAATACAAATAAAAAAATATACAATACAAATGGAAAATTATAGAATACAAATAAGAAATTATACACTACAAATGAAATTTATACAATGCAAATGGAAAAATATAGAATACAAATAGAGAATTATAGAAAACAAATGAAAAATTATTCAATACAAATGAAATTTATACAATGCAAATGTAAAATTATAGAATACAAATAAGAAATTATACAATACAAATGGAAAATTATACAATACAAATGGAAAATTATAGAATGCACATGAATATTTATACAATACAAATGGAAAAGTTCGAATATTGCAACGTTTGACATGCCATACAATGAATAGTTCTATTTTTCTCTTTTTAATTGGATTTATTTTCTTTTTGAACACCATTTTTTATCAAAAGTTCAACTTTTCATATGACATATAAAATTTATGGAAATCGTTAAAAATTCGATATTATTGTTTGTGCGTCACTATGTTTCTTTAAACGTTTATCTTTTTCTTTTTTTTTTTGCTGTAATCATAGTTATTTCGTATGAAATCTATTTACTGCACCCGTGGTTTTCAAAGTTACACTTTTTTATTCTTTATATAATTGAGAATCATGTGTGATCATTTTTCGAGGACAGTGAGTGAAAAATAATTTTACTTTAAAACAAATAAATTTACTAACAAATTCATTGATATTTTCATTCGCCATA
Organism: Magallana hongkongensis; assembly: GCA_016163765.1. Classification (NCBI taxonomy): domain Eukaryota; kingdom Metazoa; phylum Mollusca; class Bivalvia; order Ostreida; family Ostreidae; genus Magallana; species Magallana hongkongensis. The sequence goes on along the minus strand of WFKH01002636.1, from coordinate 26,342,130 downwards.
CAATTACGCGCTGTTTTTCTATTGATTTACTTTCATCAATACATATACATAAAATGTCAATCGAGTAGAAGTAAACAGATATACACGTATTGACAATTGCACTTGCTAAATTATACAATATTTTCACATCCAAATCTGTAAAATCCGATTGAGACAATGATGATTTGTAATTAGGTGATACTTACGTCTACGACATATCGTGCCAGTTTGGGTAACTTCATGTGCATTTTAGATTTCCCGCCATATTTTACATGGAATGCCATGATCCTGTTCTCAAGGAAAGACAAATTTTTATCATTGGATTCGTAATCGTCGTAATGTGGAAGCATATCGTGATTCGGGTCCTTTTTCTCCATCAGTCTTTTGTGGATATTCTCGTTGACAAATTTTATTGCCGTTTGCCAGTTCCCGCTGGGCTTTTTGTGTTTTGAGAACGAGTCTGCCCCAGGTATTGCAGGTAAATTCAGTTCTTTCTCGTCTTCTGCACCGATAAGAGTTGGTACATTTTCTAGGCTAGTAACTTGTAGTTCTTTTGATTGTTGTGCTGCATTCGGAACTTGGAATTGCGTTCTTGCTGCCATATCCGATTTTTGGGTTTCATATACTACTTCGTTTTTGGTACTTCCTCCGAGGTTCTCTCTTTTAAGAAGGATCTCCTCCTGCGTTCGTTCTTCTCTTATGTTGGGTAGATCCACCCTTTGGTCTTTGCGGGGAACTTCTGTTATCAGAACTGGTTTCATGGGTTTCGTTTCATCTCGAGGCGTACTCTCTGAGGATTTCTGCCCACTCTTTGGTTTACTATCAGTGACACTGGGTGGCTTGTTATGGTTTGCGAGGATCTTCAACAGTGACGTATCACTTGCGTCATTATCGAGATAATTTGGAAGTGAGGCTAACGACTGAAGCGAGGCTGCCTTGCTTCTGCTACCTTCGAAATTTGACTGAGTTTCGGAAGGGTTTCTTTTTCGAGGCTTCTTCGCCCGGACTTTTCCCTTCTTCCTCGAACCAATCTGTTTCTTTGCGTTCTCGTTTTCGAAGTCAATAATTTCGGCTTCCATCATCTGCCGCAAAGATTCCCTGATTTCCAACAAACTTCTTGGTTTCCGAACCGGTTGATTCCGTCGATTCGCTCGGAGTGTCAGTGCGACGCTTGTCTTTGCGACAGGAGGATTCTCTTTTCGAGCTGCTGCTTTTTCCTTCATGAGCTCTTTATAGAATACAGCCCCTGCTGTGTACGGTTCTACGATTGTTGACTTCCCGTCCTTGAACCACTGAAGCAACTGTTGTAGCATGGTGTCCCTATCTGGAAGAGTTTTGGACATTTTCAGAGGTGGAAGAGGTTTCGATTGAGGTAAAGACTCCTCCGTCATTTTAAAGTGGAGAAATTGAAGGAAAGGCACCAAATGTCCCTGTTTCATATTCATCCGAGTTTCAAGCTTTGCTTTCACGTATTCTCGCATGATCTCCAGCGTGGCAGTGTTCTTCTTTCCGACAATTCTGTCATAGTTTTTAGTATCTAGAATAAACACTTCCGTGTTGGCCGTACACTTGACTGTATGCATGTAGGTGCTCAGGTTGTTCAAAATCTCGATGTCGCCGAGAACCTCGCGATCCTGAATCGAACACAGGTCCACGTGTCGTTCCTTCATCCGCTTTTCCACCGCGGCGTAACCCTCGGTCCGCCTTATGACGAGTTCCTCGGACTTGGTCTCCCACACTGCGGGGTCCTCGTACTTTCTGAGTATTGCTTGACGTCTTGCCTCCCTAGAAACATTAGTAAAAAATCAATAAATGGTTCTGTAAGCTTATAATTACCAAATTAATTGATCCTTATACGTGGTCAATTAATGGTACTGTAAGATTACTGTATTTTCAAAAAAAACGTAATACTTAGTAGAAGATCGTGTTGCATAATCCAACGAAATAAAAACGTACATGTACCGACTACAATGTACATACAATGTACCTACACATGAAGGAACTATACTACAACAACGACGGTCTAACTAAACAAAATGACTGCCTGGAAACTTTTAAAGAACAAAAATAAGATTCAGTACAATTCATAACAAAAACATCACTGGCCTCTAACGTATGAATTACTTACTTCCTTTTTTCCCTTTATGCATATGAAAAATTACAAATGCATTTTAAAACAGTTTAAAGAAAACAAACAATTTTAAACAATTTACCATTTTTACGCAATTTTTTTGAATTATTTAAGACGTTTATTTGTATTAAAGTAACATTTTTTCAACTGTTTAGGTTTTATCATCTTCGCTAGCCAAGGGTTTTCGGTCCACTTCGCTTCCCATAAACCCTTGGCAGATTTCATTACGAAAACTCGGTGATGCGGTGGCGCTATCTTGCGAGCAACTTGAGTTGCGCCCCTTGTCTATTTACATTTTAATCGAATGAAACAACGGGTGATATACACGCTACGGCATAAATACAACTTGAAAACACGTTGACTAGCGAGAATAGGAACATAATTAACGTTGCTATTAAATAGGAATGAAGATATAACCTAGAGAAAGAAAGGAATGTTTTATTTATAGTGTTTGTAGGAGCCTGTACCGGGAGTGAAAAAGTCGCTATATATGAAGGCATTCAAGTCATAAAAACAGGTATCGTTGTCGTAATCATTGTGGACTAAAGAAATTAAATAAAATAAAGCTTATTGAATATTTAAAAGCAATAACCATAAGCAGGGACGTAAATACTAACGCAACTTCTTCATTCGCCATGTTTACTTCCTATAGGCCTACTACGATCACACGAGCCTTGACAAGTTCGTAAATCTCTGTTTAATCCAGTAAAATATATCGTTTTAATAGTGATCTGGTTAGATCATCCTTGTGGAGGTACTGTACTCGAGCACTTGTGCCTCAACTTGTGAAAAGCACCGATTGTTTTAAGAAAGATCACACATGTTGTTTCTTTTAAAGTTTATTTATAAGCGCTTGTTTACAACGCTGCGATTGGATCAGCTACTCGCAGCTGCAGCCAATCATAAAACGGAGCTTTTCACCGAGTTTTTGTAATGAAATCTGCCAAGGGTTTATGGGGAACGAAGTGGACCGAAAACCCTTGGCTAGCGAAGATGAGGTTTTATACACGTTAAAGATTATGCTATTATACATTGTGCAGTTTTAAACGTCCCTTGCAACAATTACATCTCTTTGTGTGTGAACTAGTTCATTGACATAAAAAATAGTTGAATTTTTTTCTTGAGAGTTTTTCTCTGATTATCATTTACCTCAAAATTAAACCACATTATACAATGCAATCAATGAAACGGTTGAGAAATAGAGTGAATAGAAATCTTTTCCGATAAGATGTAGTGACTCAGTTTGTCCCATCACTACCGTACATGTATATTACACAATGATGATGGTCATTCAATTTTGAAGTTTTAAATTTAAGCTAAAATAAATAAAAACTATAGAAAAATGTCTGGTCATATTACCTTATCTGAGATTCTTGACTATTAAGTCATGCTGCATGTACTTTGATTGAAGATGACGAAAAAATACGAAACATTTTTAGAGAATTATTAGGGGAAATACTAAGCCCTAACCAAAATTCAAATAAAAAGAACCTATCTAATTTACCCCCCCCCCCCCCTTTTTTCAACACAAAGATACAATAGGTCAGAAATATGATTTACTAATGTCATATTTGATTATTGATTAGTACCTGAGATGTTCAAATTCCACGGCGTAGATGTCGATGCCGGCCTCAAACGGCCACAGATGTGGGTACTGTTTCTGATGTTTGTGGGGCTCCACAATGACATTCGCCTGACCTCTGTAAACAATAGTTGTTAAGTTTGTTTATAAAGAGTGTCCCACAATATCAGTCTGATTGAAAGCAAATCTTTGATCCGCTCCGAAAAGTTCGATGTAGCGACACCGAATTTGTCGGAGCGGATCAAAGATTTAATTTTAATCAGATTGCCCGTAATATACAATATGCCATCACAAACCTTAGTAACTGCGCCAATTAATGTCCAAACTTTACATTTTAATAAAAAAATAAGTTTACGATATACACACAGTCACATGACCGGGGATTTAACTTAATACTTTAGTATAAAATGGACACAATATACAGTCACGTATTCACTTTGCTTTTACATAGTACCACGTGACCGGATATTTACTTGAGTATAAAATGGAGTCCCTGGACTGGTTCCCCCTGCTTGATCAGCACGGTGTCAAAGATGAACGTCTCCCTCCTCAGACTCATCTCCAGGAGCTTCTTCAGCTTGGTAGGCATGTGTGAGAAGAACGGGTGGGACTCGATAAAGTCGCTAATCTCCGCAAACTCCTTCTCCGTATCAGTCTATAAGCAAAGGAAGCAATTCTTACAATAATTACAATTACTACTTTAATGATAAATAAAGTTTCACTTTAAAATTAATTTGTACGTGTTTCACTTTTCATTTGATTAAAAAGTTATCTTTAAGGAAAAGTGCTTATTTATTTTATCTTTTTCTGTTATGATACCTTTAAGGATCTATCGAAGAGGTCTTGTCCAATCACCAACAGATCTAGATCCTCATCGGCAATGATAGAGGCGTTCCGAAAGGACTCTCTTTTCACAAGGGCAACTTCGCCAAACGATTTTCCCGGACCTTGATTCAATGATATATCAATAATTTTATATATTTTGAAAATTACTTAAGTAAATCACATAAACATGTGACTAAATATTGACAGAAAGAATAAATACATTTTGAGTTTTCTTTTACCATAACTGACGATGAATTTTCCAAACTTAGACCGATCCAACACTGCCAGTTTCTTTGGCGCCGGCTTTCTCATCGTTCCTTTCTCTTTCACTTCGTCATTGTCCTCATCTTCTTCCTCTTCCGCTAATGGCTCTAGCGCATGCGCACTCTTAACTCGTGGTTGATCGGGTTGTCCCGGCTCCGGGGTTCCTGAGAACGAGGATGGGGCCGGAGAGGGGGTTTTGTGCTGACGTAGAGGGGTCCAGTGGCCCCCTTCTTCCTCGCCTGTCATCCTGGGGTCTATATACACAGACACACTCCCGTTGAGGATTATGTAAAAGCTAAAAATGACAGCATTTATTTTATTATATAAACGAATATAACGTAACACTTTAACGGTCTTCTTTCAAGAACATAATGAGTCTCGAGGAGAAATGATATTCTTGAATTTTCACACACACAAATGTTTTTGCATCTGTTCTGTACCTGTCTAAATTTACAGTTAATTAATATATTTAATTAAGCAAAAAATAATTATATTCAAACCTGACTATGCCATTACTTATAGCTAAGCAAAGAGTTAGTCATTTATTATACAGTAACACGATGTAGACTGTTTCGATAGTCACACTATTAATTAAAACAATTTCAGGTAGGTTAGGAACTGTTAGAAATCAAACATGACTGTGAAAAAAAATGTCCGACCCATTAAACTTGTATAATATGTTAATGCTTCATGTTGATTGTTTTAAACCAATTACACCGTTAATTAATTAATATAACCGAACCAAATGACGATGCAGTTATACTTCTGATTCATGGAGCTGGTTCATTGTAACACAAACAAACGGACACATAAATGTGGAGGGTATGCTGTACAATATTCTCAGAAACACGTGACAAACATGGCGGTGACACTCACCTAAACTCGATTTCAGTAGAATCCCTATATCACACAGATAAATCATAAAATTTCATAAAGGAAAATAGAAAAACATAAATACATAATATGCAAAGTACGTGGTACGATTCTTACCTTTTATCTTTCTTTTTTTTTTTTTTTAAAGATTTGCTACCTAGCATGGAATAGCTTCTATGCTTATAAAACTATACCGTTGCTTTTGGGTTTTTTTCTGTTTGCAACACCTGTCTTTGCTAAACCAAACACACAAACACATTTTTGAAAAAGAAAAGCAGAAAAGCAAGGAAACCCTTTTTCCCCCTTCTAACTCCAGCTTGTTATCAGTCTCACCCTATCGCTAGCTTTTTTCTATCATCAGGTAAAGCCCATATCCTGTATATGAAGCATACAGATGTTCATACATCAAAATGCCTCATAACATGAACAAGATTTAGCGTATACATCTTTTAATCAAAAATATTACCTTTGTAGTTTTAGTTTTTATTTCGCATGCATTGTTATTAAATCATGCAATATGTTATCGTATGCATGTAAACCATGCATTCATTTGTACTCTTTTCATCATGCAGTTAATGGGATTCAAACTGTAACGACTTATTTGCGCATGCGCAGCACTACAATTTTTCAACATAGCCACCACACCATTCCAAACCGAGCAAGTGTTAATCCTTACCAGTCATCTTCCGGTATGTCCCTGTATAAAGGGAGGGATCAATTAAATGCACGCCATGTAAATCATGTTTTAAGATATAATTTCATATTTTACAGCAATCATTAAATGAAGTTTCGTTTTAAATCTTTCTTTTTTTTGAAAATTTGTTTACATTTTTAAAAATAATTCTTTTACAATCATTATTTATTACAATTCTTCTCTTGGTTAATTTTGAATAATTATGCAAAAAATATATATCTTTATGAGTAAAGTCATGTATATTGTCAATTTTAGTCAAATATGTAAATTTACTTGATTTTATTTCGCTTGTATTTGCATTTTTACTTTTCCGTACTTAATATTAATTCAACAGTAAACGGATTTGCTAACTAGCTAAATAGGAAGATGCATGCTGAATGAAATGAAAAATTGAAATGAAGTTCTTGAACATATTATTATGGAAGATAACGTAAATGAAACGCATCATATCTTATTTTTTTTCTTTCAACTGCAAAAATAACTAGGTTATAACTTAACAGACTGTTTTTTAAAACCAGATTTGAAAAAAAAGAACAATGAAACGAGTTAGATCTGCAAGGCATTGCTGAAAATAGGCAATATTTCTTTTTGCATGCATAAGCTGTGTAAAATAACTCTGAATCAACAAATTGAACTGTAAACAAAAATCACTCAATAAATGTTAGACTCGGAACCGGTTATTATAATCACACAATGAAAGAAGACATACCCAATATCGTCTACTCGCATTCTGATATAACACAAAAATATATATTTAAAATTTTAGTTTTTATTTTGACTATTAAACAAGTTATTAGATTTAAAATAATTGTCCTATTTCCTTGAATAACACATTGTGAAATAAACATAGTAGAATTTTAGAAATCATTAAATATTATTGTAGAAAATAAAGTTGAGAAACGAAATTGTCCAATTTTTTTTTAGTATGTCTACAGTACATTAACTAGTTATTTAAGTATCATTGAATATCATAACTCAAACTTTAATGTCTGTATATTTTATTATCAGATAATAAAAAGGAAGTTAGATGTTGTACGTAGATTGAGTTTTGTCGGCTTAACAGGGTATCGGATTAGTTAGGTTGTACTGTAGTTTTTTAAACTTCGCTTACCAACATTAATTGATTATGTTGCATGTAGTAATAATTTATGACAGATTGTATGACCAAGGATAAATAAAAAAAAATTCTAAAGAATTGAATTATACATTTAATCAAAAGACAGGTGAGTGTAATTTAAATAATTTGAATTGAGGACTAGATTGTATTTGAACAGGTCATGCAATTATTTTTCTGAATTGGGAACTTTTTGGTCCTGAAATAAAAAATCATCACCGATTAAATTGAATGAATTTTAAAGCAACCATGTAAAGATGGGTACGACATTGCAAAACTAAATAAAAATCGTAATTGATTTCTCACACATGAGAGGAATATCAATGCAAACCCTTGTTACCCAAAGCGACTAGCTGAATTTTGATCTAAATGCATACATGTGTACAGAAATATCTCATATGCGATGTGTATATGAGAATCGAATACAAATAGTTAATACATATACTAGTACATTAAAAAATTTTACATTTCAAGTATAGCATGTATAAATATTTTAGATGTATAAATGATATAATACAATTACCCCCACAATGATATCCTAAAAATGTCAACTAAAAATTATGTAAGAAAAACGAATTACAGATATTCCTTGTTGCATGCTAATGCATAATGTTAAACCAACACCTGACAATGAATAATAAACATCAACTCTTCAGTATTCATAAATTCTGTATCTATAATTCAAGATTTTTTTTCGCCTTGGTTTCAACCAATTCCAGCACTCATTTTTATAAGCCATTCTTTTGACCCGCTTTTCTAAACCATGCGTCGCTCTAATACCTGGCCATACCACCAACAAACGTATATACATACCGATCGAATTCGTCCTCTTCTTTCAAACTAACATACACATATCTCAAGATTACAACAATTCACTTTAAGTACAAACTATATATACACAGAGAATATATGCACGGGAATCTCATATGAATTGAATTTTATGTGAATAATTTTATCCAATGTTACTACAAAATCATAAGTGTACAATATGCAATTCACTATGTAAAGTTCACTTTACATGAAATTTTCTTGCGTGAATTCTGTTAAGCGAGGGCACCTTTCACATGAATTCCATGTATATTTCGTATGAAATTCATGTGCTTTATACACATTCTATATTAGTTTTCGACTGAAATGCATTAAACAATGAAGCGTCTCTCATGAGCAGATCTAGAGGGGGTGTCCCCCCCCCCACCCTTCCCTCCGAAAAAAAACTCGGCCTGATAAAATTTACACAGTTAAGTTACCTAATATAGGCATTGGAACCCCACCCTCCCTCGAACATCCCCCCTCCCTGGATGGAAAAAAAATCTTGATCCGCGCATGTGTCTTATACATGGGTGCAATTCAATATTTCTTTTACAATTCCTTATAATTTAATTGGAAACGGGGAGGCCTAGGGCAATCGTTAAATTCCACCTTTCGGTGTTTCAACTTTTGTGACAATTAATTATTCGATTTTATGCACAAATGAGGTCGATTTTCAAAATGAACTTGGTTCGTGCATGTTACGGACAAAGAAATTGTTTGATAGAATAGAAACCTGATATAGTGACATGCATTTAAAGTGGTTTTAAACCCTAGAGTGCATTCTTTATTTACTTGAATTTGCTTTGCTGCATTTTAATTTCAGTCTGTTCAATTCACTGATTGTTTGACATTTAAAAACTGAAAACAACATACATGAAAGCATGCATGAATGAAAATTGTACTTCTGATGAATTTCTGTTTAATTTATTTGACATTCATAGAATTCTTTTGCGATAAGTATTTTTTTAAAATCTGAATTAAAGATGCATGTAGTTGTATTCCACTTGAAATTACCTAAAGCAGAAAACACTCAAATTTAGTTGGTGACAGATAAATCGCATTAATTATTGCTTCTTATCATGATTTTATTTACAATTCAGTGATGTCAAAAACACTCTGTAATAATATCGATGCTTGGAACATGTGAATTCTTGGAGAGGAAATCAAATTGCCCCGACTCTTTCTTAATATGAATTTTACATCCCCACTTACAACTGTGTTCACTTCACAGAAGTGAAATAAATTATAATACAATGCACAGATAGACAGACAAGACGAAGCTACCTATTGCTACATCTCCAGGTTTGAGTTATACAAAACCGATAAAATGGCCGAGGTATTCTTTTTTTTTTTTTTAATAAAAAGTTGCACATGTACAGACGAGCGGGGGTAGGGGAAAGGGGGGGGGGGGTAATTATTGTGTCTAGGGTCCAAGTTTGGAGAGTGGCTTCGAACATGCCCACAAATTCGCAGCTATCCCCTGGAAATAGGAGCTGAAGAAATCATTAACCATTGGTCAGGAGAATTTCTTCGAATCGTTTAGTTATTTAAACCTACGACGTATTTCACGGAGATAGATAAAAAAAAATGATCGAGGCATACATATGTATAATGTCCAAAAATACTCGTTTAAAAAAGGGGTAATTATACATAATTGTAATCTTACGAAATAAAAAATTGATAGAATAAATTTCATGTAAACGTGGTTTCTCCTACCTGTTAATTTCTCGCAAAGAATTCCGATGCAATACGATCTACTAGTAACGTACATGTATTGAATTAAACCACAGACCCAATCCTATCTCTAACACCTGCACTGAATGTATGAAATGGCAGCGACTGATCAGAAAGTCAACAATGGGTAAATAAAGAAAAAAGCAGGAATTTGACATTTGCCGTTGATATCTTTGTCCGGTGTGTGACGACACAGATAAACAGAGAACGGGGTAAATCGGACCCCCGCGATGGGTGGCGACGGAGCCATGCATGAGTTCGTGTAGATATCTCGCACGGGAAAAGAAGTTGAGGGCGGATCAAAGTGGGAAGAATATGTATTTATTTTTTACAGGAAGGTGAGAGAGAGAGAGAGAGAGAGAGAGAGAGAGAGAGAGAGAGAGAGAGGGGGTGTTTTTTGATTACTTGTGTATTTACTCATAATCCTTAGAAAATTGGAACTGTCCTTTCACTCTATCTGTGGAGGTCTACTTCTTACTTATATCAGGATAAAGAAATTAGGAGCGAGCGAAAGAGAGAGGAAATGAGAAAGAGAAGAGAAAATTTGGGTTGAGAGAAGGAGATTGGTAAATGAGAGAGAAATCTAATAAACAATTTTTGCTAGCGAGGTCGAATATACTTTATCACAAGTAACACCCAAATAGCAATATACTATGTCACTTAAAATAAATATTGAAAGCAGTTTAAATTCAATCTTTAGTAAGAAGTCATTAAATGTGGACGAAGGAGCAAAAAAGATTTAATTTTCATTTTCAAACCATGCGCGGATAACCTACAATTAGTGGGGTAATGAATAATTAGAAGGTATTGAGCTGTTATGAATTGACTTAAATCACGGATATTGTTGCAGCTGATACAACAATATGTTTATTCTCCCCGGCAAATAATAAACTGTACAATAGCTTATTAGTATATGTATTATATTGGATTCATCAACCAATTAAGCAATCAAGTGCTTTTCCAAGATTTGAAACATTGTTAAAAGAAATTGTCTTCGCGCTAAACTTAGCGTTCATTACTTTTATCTCAAACAGATGGTGCCGACTTTCGAAAGATTATAAGAATCAAACATTATCAAATAAGTTAAACGTAAAACTATCTGGTTTTTTAAATAATAAAACTAATTAATAACTAGATTGAAAAAGTAATTACCTTCTTCCGTCCTTCCTTCTAGATCAATCTTATAACAATATCACTCTTTGAGAAGGCGAACTTTCTGATTTTAAGAATGTTTTCAACAGAAGCAGTGGACAAAAGTAGAACTTGATTCACACGTGACACAATGATCATATATGCAAAAGACATTGTGGATAAAAACTAAATTTTTGTTAAATAAATTTGGTTCAACAAGTAATTCTGAGAACAAACCGAAGAGTTAATTCAAGGTTCAGTTTCAAAGACGGAGAGTGGATTTTCAATATTTGCCATCTTTATCTTTGATAAGATAATTCCATTACTTTTCATTTTGGATTGCTTGGCTTTCAATTTACGAACGGCTCAAGTGTTGTCAAATCGGCGCGACATTATATACATTTAGTTACGCGGCGATACTTCAGTTTTTCACGTTTCTAAAGCTAATAGATGACAGGCTTTCACGGACTACAATGAAATTCTGTTTAATTGGAACGAAATTGGTTTAGCATTAAAACAAGTTGGTTTTATATTGAGAAGTGCGTATTGAAAGTTTTAATATAAAAAACTGAGTTTTGTTGCATGGAAGAGGATTAAAACCTATCTACTGCTGACCCTGACCTATGATAGGATAAAGAAGCTCAGAGAGAGAGAGAGAGAGAGAGAGAGAGAGAGAGAGAGAGAGAGAGAGAGAGGGTTGCCTTATTGTTTTATACGGTCCATGCACAAATTACGAATAATAAAAACAGTCGTGACGTCATTGTTGAAGCTGCTGACTTATTTTTTAAATCATTTTTCTTTTTATTCAAAGAAAGTTTGAAATTTTCAAACATCTGTTGTTTTCTTCTCCTATATGAAACACTATATATGGACACAAAAAATGGATTTCGGGTCAGTAAATGCATATACACCCATACTCAATTCAGTCCGCTCTTCTCCTGAGCTTTCTTAGTTACCAGTAGCACACGAAAGGAGGTCAAGTGTCCCCTTTTACAGGTTTTTAACTTTGCGATATAGATCAAATGTTGAACTTTGAATTAATCCTTTTTAAACACCCGGGCTGGAGCTTCCATTGATTTCTCCCCTATCACTCTACCCCCAATTAATCCCCACAGATGTGGTAGATGCGTTGTCGTAATCCCTATACCCCGTCCTACGCTTGTCGAGTGAAATTTTTCTAAATCTAACGTTACCTATCGATAATTGTATAAAAAATCTCTTATCTTTGTTGAGAATACCTAATTCTATTTGGTTGATTATACAAAGGGAGATAATTCTCATCCAAGAATAAGAATTTTTAAAGTAATGCGTTTATAAAGTAGGAGTTGTCGAACTTACGCGTCTCCTTTCTCCCCCTGTTTGATGATGATGTCGTCGCGTGTTGATCTGTGGTATGTGCAGTTTCTTCCGATGTCCATCAGGATATCTATAGAGACGAGAAAAGATAAGGTCAATCTAATTAAAATTAGACCTTTGATCCTCCCCAAGTAGATAGCTACACAAATTTTAACTAGAATGAGATTAGGTGGAAATAAACTCCAAAATTTTCCCGAAACTTTCCAAATATTCTCGCACACACATTGAAAAAATGCATTTACGAACTGAATATTAAAAGGAGAGGAATACAAAAAAGTTGACAATATCAGTGCATTGTTGATTTTAGCTTTTTTCACTTTTAAAATTACCCTAATAATTAAGAGCTAGGATATCCCCATTATAATTAAAAAAACCGGGATCTAAAACTCACGGAAAATCGAATGAAAAGCCAGTGAATGCTGACCAAACTCAATATAGCATCATGGAAGAATTCGCTGTGAAACTGACCAGCGATTATTTTCCCAAATCAAAGTTAAAGATTTCCTCCATTAAGTATTGTCTTTATTTCACAAATAAATCAATTATCGTTGATCGATAAAATACTAGAAAATGGTAACTAATTGGGAACAGAACAATATTTATTCTCTAAATCCTGTACAAATGTATGTTTGTTTTAACGATTGTGATCGTAATAATAGATAATATCAATTATCGACAAACAATCCAAGAAAGGAAAAATAAACACTTCCATTAATATTCTTGAAATACTAGTAGTTTGTAGGTCTTGCCATTTATAAAACTTCTGTTATACAAAATGAAAAAGAAAAGGTTTACTGCAACACATATTTTCACTTTTTACATCATGACTGAGGAAGCCACTGCTAAGGGAGTTAAAAGAATTTTCAAATTAATCAATCACCACTAAGTAAAAATTAAAAATCTACAAAAATAAAACTGAATATGCAACGATTTTCTTGCCAAAAAAACCCCAACATTTGGTATTGAGCATTTCATTGATTTATCAACAGAACCAGACGTTAAATATTTTTCTCATAATAAAAAATATACCCCTTACCTAATAAGTAGGGAATTTATTTTTCATTGTGAAAAAAATATATAACGTCAGGTGTCTGTGGTTCATACGTCATAAACACACTTACTTGTATCCAGGTTCTGCATCAAAGGACTCTTCTTCCGGAAGAAATCCACCAGCACGCGAAGTTCCGGTTCCGTGCGCAGGGCCTTAGGTTTGGTGATGGTATCTTTAACGGAGTCCATGGCCATCTTGATTTTTTATTAGGTCTTGCAATTAGCCTTTCACTGCTATATAACTCTTACGGCATCACAGTAAATATTTCATCAACATCCAAATAAAATCCATTTACAATCGTAATTTCCACACAGCATTACAAAGGAATTCCATCCATTTTGGTTAATTCAGGTTAATTCTATAAAAACAAAAATGATGAACTAATGAAAATATTAATTTTAAAAATTGTTATTTTAAACTTTAAAAATTGGAAATAAGTTAATAATTGAGAAAAGTTTCTCAATGATTAAATTATTTCAAATTTTAGTATTGATATTCCGAAGATTTATGTAATGTAAAAAAAAAATTTGAAAATATAAAAAGATACAGTGATGACTAAATCCAGTTTGAAAACCGTCCATTTCTTGGCCATGATGTATCGAAACTCTAATTCAAAATGTTTGAAAGATGTCAGAAAATTCCCGTATTTACCCCCTTCCGTTTTTGATAAATGGCAAAATAAGGTTGTGTATCATTTGTTGAAAATGCGTACATATAGATCAACAGAAATACTTAGTATATTGTAAGAATGCAATCCAATACATCCAACACATGTTTTGAAGTATATCGCAAACACATATTCTACTAAAATGCCTGAGTGGTTATAAACATGTCCTAAAGATGATGCACTCCATGGAATTCTCGGGATTATTATGTCTGAGAATAAAATCTGATCAAACCGAATCCATCTAATAATCAAGACATCTAATTTAATTGAAACCAGATACATGTAACTGGATAGTGTATTTACTGATTCAAGGTTTGATTAAAACTTCATTTGGCCATGGAAGTTGCTGAATTAATATAACGCAGGAATCGATTTAATTAAAGCAAACATCTAATGCATATCAGTATATGTTATTTACAAGCTTAAAGGGTACATGTATAGTGGTTTTAAGCTAAAGGAAAGCTCTCTAACGTGCGCTTATTGGCGTTGTTTGAGTTTGCACCAATTTCCGTTTCAGCGCCACCTTTGAACACTAGTAATCAGGTTTTTTTAATGAACAGGTCAATTCAATCGCACTGAATTTCATGGCTAAAATCTACCAAAATTAAATAAGGTTTTTTGCACCACTGAACTTAAAATAATAATATTTTTCTCAAAATTATAAACCACACTTTCTACTAGATAGATGTATCATAAAGATTAGCTACAAAATATAACTGTAAAACAGGTAGCAATTATTTCTTCACTAACCACTCAAGATGCGTGTCTTTTTGATAAAATCTTAAAAACCTGGCACAGCTAAAATCCTCACCAATGCTCAATAGTCTTAAATAAGATCTATCTTTGTTATTTAAGAAATAAACAGCAATTTAAAAAGTTCACCGAGATATGAAGTTGGTTGGTCACGTGATCAAATCCTGTGAAGCCCGAAGGGCTTCTCAGTAGATTTGATCACGTACCAACCAACTTCACATCCCGGTGAACTTTTTAACATTGCTGTTTATTACTTATATTTACGTTTGAGAGAGACAAGTCGTTCAGAACTGTTAAAATTACCGAGATTTTATGTTTACAATAATCCAAGCGACAAGCGATAAGCGCGTGCTATGATCAGTGTGACGTCACGGAAACGTTCACACAGAATTGAACGTTTTCGCTATTCTATAGGTTCATGTAAGGAAACATATTTGCAAATGTAAATATTTGGTGATGTCTCAACAATAATTAAAGAATCCTGAGAGGACATTAAACAACAGACAACTAATCAATAAAATACTAGTCAGATGGGATCTGTAAAGTCTATACGATAGTGTGTTTGAATTGTATATTTAAAAAAGATAGAAAAACAGGAACTTGGACTGTGCACCCCAGCTAGCTAAACATATTGATGTATATAAACATGTAGACCAGTAAAAATGAAAAAGATTTTACTTTTAATTATGATTGCATAATCAACAGTTACTAAATACATACCGATAATCTTCAGAGCTTAGAAATAATGCACTAATAAACAGATGGCTATACATGTAACAGTTTGATAAATCGAAAGACTATAAAATTCGGAACTGCAGATAGCGTTCAAAACAATTTTTTACACGTATATTAGTACACGAATTACACAATAGTCATGTGGTTGGGTTTTTTTTTTCAGACGTAAGCGGATCATTTTCACAAATCTGATTTGAAGGTGAAAACTCTTGTTAGTGTCAATCATAATAAAACGGTGGGGTATAATGACAAAAGTGCATATTGTAAGGAAGGAAAAAAAAATAAATCGCTTATACAATTAACTATTTGTGCATGGACTCAATAGTACATCTCTATTTATAACCCTCCAGTAATTGAGATAAATACAAGTACATGTATGTGTCTTTAAATTTAAATATAATACATAAAAAATCTTTCGTTCTATATCCTTGATTTGAGCTTGCAAAATATAATCAATCTCGTATGTAGTTTGTTTCGTACACTTGGTTCTTATCCGTTTTAAAATGATTATTATAATGACTTTCATTTTAGCACCACTTAAAGCATGACTATTAACAGATTTTGCGAGCAATTTGTGCGACTTGTTTTGGTAATCAGTCAAATTTGATCCAGAAAAAAATTTAAACTTATTTCATAGGAAGAGAATTATTTCAATTTGGAAAAGTTGGATTTATTTTATTTTTCTGCTAAAGTTCTGTGTTCATTAGAGTAACCAAAATACACACAGACTATTACTCAATTTCAAGTAGATTTTACTCTTGCATATACCCGGTATCTACACGTATAAGCGTTTTATTTCTACTTTGAATGAGGTCACGCAAAAACATAATATTATACATGTGTTTAAGGCCATTACAGTGGTGGGGTACATATCAAAATGATAAATATACATGTAGGAATGTAAAACAAAGATTTCTACACAGAAAAAAAACCAAACAAACAAAACCAAAAAAAGAAAACATTGAAGCATCGGAGCAGTAGAAAAAAATTCAAATGTCTGGGAAATGTTTGTTCTTGTGCTGATGGTGGTATACGAAGTTAGCTTTACTAACATTAAAAAAAACATAATGAAATGCACGTGCATAACACTGAATTAAAGGGAATTTTGTCAGAGAGAGAGAGAGAGAGAGAGAGAGAGAGAGAGAGAGAGAGAGAGATGTGTAACTTTTTAAAGTGTACCTTTTAAGTTTCACTACAAATCCCTCTTGAACTAAGAACATAGCAAGAAAAGAATTTATTGACTAGCCACAAAATGCTTGGACTTAAACACGGAAATGAAAAATCAATTCCACTCAAAAATTTTTAAATAATGGTGGGCGGAAAAGTAACGACAGAAAATTTGAAAATTGTTCATAGATATACTTCAAATATTTACTTTATAATTTGAGAAATAATACCATTTTGTTTAATTGCTGATATTCTTTCCGCGCCAGTTTCAATTACCTTTGAATATTATACATACATACATTCGATTTCATTTTAAAAGGCCACAGTGGGTGTTTTCACACAATGCTACCTGCGTTTTTACAAAATTGATTGCAATTTATTTGATTTTAAAGCACACGCAAAGAAATAATACTAGATAAAGGTATACTCCGACCCCCCCCCC
>WFKH01002636.1:26279954-26315177 GCA_016163765.1 Magallana hongkongensis | reverse complement strand
CTAACGCAACTTTGCACAACACGCCGTCGCGCTAACGCAACTTTGCAAGTTTCACAGTCTAGTAGGAAGTCGTGTCCGGAAATATCAGACTGCGCATGCTGAAATATGTAGACCTGCACGCAAGCATGGATGAAAAATAAATAAAATGTACTACGATATAACTATATATATTATTTTCATTTATTATCAATACATATGAATAAAAATATAGTCACTAGTATGTCACTGTATAAGGATATGCTAGCATGCATATAAATTATTAAAAAATACCAATTGAGAAACTTACTTTAAATATTTAATTTAATTCATTAATTCAACAAAAATATATTAATGATATGTTATATACCTGTAATTTTACATTTTAAAATTTCTTTGCTTTGGTAATATACAGAGCACCTTATATGAATTTGTGACATGTACATGTCATAAATATATTTTTGTTGAATTAATGAATTATATTAAATATTTAAGGTAAATTTATCAATTGGTAGATTTTTTTAAAGATTTATATGCATGCTAGCATATTCTTATACAGTGGCATACTAGTAACTGTATTTTTATTCATATGTATTGATAATAAATAAAAATACGATATATATTTCAAAGAACATTTCATTTATTTTTCATCCATGCTTGCATGCAGGCCCACATGTACAAATTTCAGCATGCGCAGTCTGATATTTCCGGACACGACTTCCTACTAGACTGTGAAACTTGCAAAGTTGTGTTAGCGCGACGGCGTGTTGTGCAAAGTTGTGTTAGCGCGACGGCGTGTTTTGTGTTAACTTAGCGCGACGGCGTGTTGTGTGTTAGCGCGACGGCGTGTTGTGTAAAGTTGCGTTAGCGCGACGGCGTGTTGTGTGTTAGCGCGACGGCGTGTTGAGCAAAGTTGCGTTAGCGCGACGGCGTGTTGTGCAAAGTTGCGTTAGCGCGACGGCGTGTTGTGTGTTAGCGCGATGTCTCGTTTATCTGAACGCGATGTCGCGCTAAGTAAACGCAAATGGCCCTATCCGGACACCATAGTTAAGGCACTTTATATGTGAGTAAGGAGAGGCCCCAAAGTAGATTATTATTGAAGAAAGCTCACATATTTTTCTCGCATTATCACCGGTGTGAGATCGGTTTGTCCAGTGTGAGGTGTGAGATTTTTTTGACTTACACTGTGTATTACTACGCCGCTTTAAAATGTAAACAAACGTTGTCTGCTGTAGGGAAATGCAAAATGATGGATTGAGTTTATCCTTAAGTATTTTTTTTTGCTTAATTAATTATAATTTATCATATTATTATTGAAAAAACTGTTGTATGCTCTCATTTTGACTTGCACTACTAGTATTTGAAGCATGTGGAGGGATAAACCCAAAGTAACCTTTTGAACGCCGTAACAGAAAATTGTCAGACATTATTTTTTAATGTAAAATAATGCGAGAAAAATAATCACTCATTATACATGTATACCCGTGTGGGATAGTGAAATTCCACCTCGGAGCCAAGATTAACTGTCTTGGACTCGGCAAAGCCTCGTCCTAGACAGTGAATCTTGTCCCCTCGGTGGAATTTCACTATCCCACACTCGTATTAATGAATGATTCTATTAATCTTTCTTTTAAAGGACAGCTATTACAAAAACTTCAATAACATGTTTTTATGTCTTTCGATTCCTTTTTGAAATGAATTCAGAGTTACTGCTCTTTGGAAGGTCGAATGTTCAAGTGTTTGCTTACATCTGACTGTGTGACTTTTTCTATCATACATACACACCAAGAGTAGAGTGTAATGTTGTAAATTTGTCATGTTGTTAATTTTGTATTTACTGCCACCCGGTAAATTCAAAATTTACAACATGACAAGAGGATAGATGGAAGCAGAAGAAACGCTCATTCCCAATTTATACTGAGTTTTAATAATTCCTTCAACATTTTTTTTATTTTTTAAGTTTAAGAAAATGGTTTCGGACAAACTTTGAATTTGAAGGTACTTGTATGCTGAAATTGTGAACACTTAATTTATAATTCAGATTCCTTTTGAAATAAAACATCTTATGGCCATTTTTAGACTGTATCGATTTCCCCTAGAAGATGAGTTCTCTATAAAGATACAGAAAAATACTCAAATTTTAAAGCTAAAATATATGGAAATTTTCTTCACTAAATAGAAGTTTAGAGCTATACAAATCATATCAAAAAAATTTGAGCTAGATCTGATGGGTAATTTGTTGACCACCCAGCCTCGTTAAAATTCATTTGTGATTATTTATATGTTTATGCATTTATTGTACAACTAATACGTAAACCTATGAAACGTGTGGTTCTTGAGAATAAACAATACAATACAAGGTTAAAATGATAGTACCAACTCTTTCCTAGTGAAGGTAGCTGCAATAATGTAGCCCTCTCCGATTTTTTTTTTTATATCTGATGTTTACTGGAGAGGGCTACAATTCCATAGGATCTCCGTAATGGTGCAAAATTAATTTTTTAATGCGTCTGACTTCGGTCTGAAAAGATCGTTTTTATAATTGGCTTCCTTTAGATAAAATGATTTTTTAATTCAGGTTGAACAAACTAACCGTATATAAATCAAAACCAGATAAAACACATCAGCATGTTTACCAGTCGTCCTTTTCAGCAGCCATGACAGTTCTCGCGTGATTTTGTGGGATTTACGCTTGGAGTTTTGATGGACTTGATAACGTGAAATTCAGTGTACATAAGCGATCTTGCCTCGTTCTATCACTAAAACATCATTTAAGGAAATTGTATATAATGAGAAATTCATATTTACCGCGTTAATTATGTTTAAAATAGGGGAATTCCTATATTCAGTTTAAGATCCGCTCCTGAATTCTCATTGGCTGTCCCAAAATAAAACCGATCAAGGTCAGTAAACATGGCGGACAAATTCAACTTGCGTTGTTGACATACACGAAAAATAACCGATATATGGACTATACTTGATATTTTTGGATTAATTTATGTCATATACATCTACAATGTTTGAGTTCAGGTAAGAAATGCAAATGTTATTGTCATTTATATACGATTTGGGACGAAATCGTTGCGGGAGTGAATCACTCCCGCACTTGCACCATTACGGAGATCCTATGGAGTTGTAGCCCTCTCCCCCCAAAAAAAAAAAAAAAAAAATCGTGAGAGGGCTACATTATTGCAGCTAAGTGAAGGCGACAAACCCTGAAAAACGTTGTATGTTTTTAAATATTAGCGGTATCAAGTACGATAAAAAAAATGTAAAACTCGGTAATCTCAGTAATTTATTATGACGATAACTTTGATGTAACAGCAGGAATTCCTTGAAAGAATCTGATTAGAGTAAAAAGACCCTCAACCTTACAATTTGAGTTTGTAAAATTATCTCAAAGGAACTGTGTCATACTTGCATATGAGAAAAAATCACATGAAAGGTCTACAATGTGCGAGTGTAATATATTAAAAACTATAACTCAAATGTTTATCAACATTATGCTAAGACAAATATATACTTGTATTTCAGGTTCCCCCTTCTGAACCTTTATAATTTCTTAAACCGACGTTATCATAGTCTTTCCGAGCAAAGTTACTTATTAATTGGAATCCATAAATTAGATTAAAAATCACGAAAGAGGGACGCTCAACCTAAAACTATAATTGAAAAAAAAAAAAGATTGAAATATTTAAAACTGCACTCAATTTCTGTAGATAATGAAGGAAACAACGATACTCGCCATTTTTCTCATTGGGTTTGTCGCCTGCTCCGTTCTCGCGCAGGAGGACCCGGATGACGAAAGCTGTATTGCACCCAATGGCGCCAAAATCCAAGGAGGGGAGACAAAATTCATCGATCCCTGCACGTTCTGTCGCTGTTCTGAGGGGAAGGATGAAGCAATGTGTGGAAGCATCGACTGTCCCCGCGCCGGGTGCGATAAACCTGTCTTCATGGAGGGGAAATGCTGTCCTGTGTGTCAGTAAAGCAAAGTATGATGGCAGTATTAAATTCTGATTTTTTTCACGGGAAGTAAAATGTTAAAACCGTTGTAATACGATATATCTTTTCTTAAATGCACCTGATGTTAGCAATAATCTACTTTAAGAGCTTTATCCTTGGGTATCTTTATATAGATTTTTGATTGAGTGAATAACATAAAAGAAATCCAAATTCAAAATGCAAGCTATTCAAGCAAATTTTTAAACTTACATTTAAAAAAAATATATAAGTATTTATAACTTTGAAAGGTAGAGATATCTAACTTTTGAGAGGGATGTATACAATACACTTTAATAATGGCCCATCCAGTTATCTCAATCTGTCAACATTCTTAAAATTTGAATTTTCTTTCAGATTTGAGAAAAAAAAGGAAGAGAAATTACGAACACGCCGTCATCACTATTTCGTACATGCAACTTCTGTGACTTCATCAATCAGCATTTAATTTCATTGTAATATACTGTTGTATACTACTGTATACTATTCTGTCTGTCGTATACATATCTAACTGGTATTTTTTTTTTTACATTGTTCATTATGTGTAAAAAAAAATTTCATTTAAAAATAAAATGTATTCTATAAAACGTTTTTATTTTTTTCATTCTAACATACATTAACATCTCTGGAATAAAAACATAACACACATTTTACAACATTTCCCAGGATTTGAAAATTAAATCTTTCCTAAAAATGAGTATACATATAAAATCTTTTAAATAAAATTTTAAAAAATCTCCGTTATTATAAAATATTACACAAGAATACAACAAAGATCAAACTTTCACTTTAAAAACTGAACTCAGTGTTTGCCACCTTATACAACTGCGGGAAATATCTTGAACACATATCTAAGCAATGCTTGGTTTCTTAATTAACGACATATTTATCTTTGTTTTACCTAATTTTTTCTTTACCAGCTATTCATTAGAGGAAAATGTGATGTAAGTACATGTATATCAGCACAGTGTACAATTCTGAATTGCAAAAATAATACTGTACAGTTTTTATCATGCTAACATTCAAGGACTAATAAACTGAACTTCTGTCAGTTCGGTAGCAAACTTCCGGTCGTTTAAACACGTCCTTAGCCCTTCTCAGTACTTTCGACAGCGTCAGACTTTGTAAAGGATATTTCACGCACATTGAAATATATTGCTTTAAATCATAATGACAACTACTGTTCTAATTCTAGTCGTAAATCACATACAGTTTAAAATTAAAATCACAATTCACAGTTATACACGGGGGAATACTATCACGTTTGCACGTTATTAACATTATGTTTTAACCACCGTCTTGTATAAAGCGGAACGTTCACATTAATTTCACCGTCACTCGGGGTCCCGTTTGTTTTCGCATGCGTTTTCAAGCGTTCAAAAGATGGTGACGACGGCGACGCCAAAAGAGGTAACTTGTACACATTCTGGTCGCTCTTTGACAATAAATGAACAGTTTCTTCCTGTGAGTTACTGGCACTCTGGCGTATTGTATCACTACGTGATCGTCTGATGGTCACTGGGCTCGGGAATAACCCGTGGGAACAGCGGGTTTCCAAAGGTTTAAAGGTAGATAACCTCTGACATTGAGAACAAAAATTATCAGTCACTGTCTGAGTCTCGTCTGCGTTTGTCGCTTCCGAAATCAAGATTTCGATATTTGGTGTACTGGAATTAACTTTCTCTATGGAGTGTCTGCTGGATTTCACGTCTTCCTCCGATATAGAGCGACATATTAATGCAGATCCATTCTCTTTTGCCTGTCCTAATACTACTCTTTCAGAGTTGCTTTCATACAGAATGTTAAGATTCGGTTGCCTTATAAGGGG
Organism: Magallana hongkongensis; assembly: GCA_016163765.1. NCBI lineage: Eukaryota > Metazoa > Mollusca > Bivalvia > Ostreida > Ostreidae > Magallana > Magallana hongkongensis. The sequence continues at coordinate 26,309,371 of WFKH01002636.1, read as the reverse complement.
AGGGCGGGTTCCGTTTTTATACTTGTCCGCCAAAGGAGACGAGCAGGGTAGAAAAACATCGTCCAGATCACCGGATGTGTTTCTTCTGCGCACATCCTCGCGCATTGAAATAATTTTGCCATTTTTCACTAGAATCACGGACCCGTCCCGTTTGATGATGGAACTACCTTTGGCCGTTTTACCGGTGAGCTTGCGTAGTAGCTTATGTGTTGAAGAGTCGTTGGCTTTGTGTGTTTTGTGTGCTTTTTTGAGACTATGAAGCGAGTAGTGGGATAATGAATCGTCAGACCCCATCCTAGATCCGCGCTGAGACCCTCTGACGGAGTTGATAAAAAGCGAGATCCGCCTACGTGGACCGGGTGAGCTATCGTGCATCGTGTCTGAAAGGCACACAGAGAAAGATCAAACAACACGTTTGATGCATATATAATAATCATACAAATTAAGATTTTTCATTATCAATGTCAACTTTCAAAGAGTCTTATTAAACGATCATTTAAACCGTTGCTGGAAATATTTCGAACGTTAAAAACACATTACGTTTCAGAAATACAATCATTTCTTTTACTATTATATTGTTATATATATATAAACTTCATATTAATGTATGAAAGACAACACCGTTTCTTGGTCTATATCTATACATGTAGCAGCTGCGCTCGCTAATCAGTTTACCGGGGAATAATTCACTAAATAACAATCAATGCATCGTAGTATGTACTAAATATACATGTTACGTGTATGATATTATACAACTTTTTAAACACTTTAAGATTTCAATCTGTTTACTTATTTTCTAAAGCAAGTATATATAGATCACTGAAATATTTTTCCAAGCCTGAAGCAGTTAAAGAATTTATCTGCAGTTATAAAATTCCCTATGATTCTATTGACATCATATAGATACTACGATGCAATGTGTAGATAGAGGATTGGAGCCCTGATTCTATCATTCTATGTCGGGGATTTCATACAGCCTCATGCAAAAATACTAGCTACAACAGCCAATTGTGCCACACGTGATTTGCACGAGAAAAAAAGCATTCACGTGAGTTTTACAAGAAAATTTCACAGGAACTTAAATTCACGTGAAATTTTCCCATGTGGATTCTACGTGATTTTATTGGTTGTAGTTAAAAATAATGAAATATCACGTGAATTTCAAGCTGGGCACAATTGTCTGTGATACAACAGACAGAAAACGTTAATTAGATTAACTGTTCACGTGTACAAATTCAAGTTCAGTTTTGAAAAGGTAAACGTATGTAAGTAACGGTCTATAATGGGAAACTGTGGATTAAAATTGCATGCGCTCAGATTCAGATTTGCGAAAATAACGTTTGTAATAATACAATGGTAGAGTACTGTCTACCGGAAGATATCAATACATCTGGTATATATTACAATTTCATATAAATAGTTCATAAATCACATTTTCGAAGAATAATAATGGAAAAAGTGAACAACACAGAAAGAATGTGTGTATAAAAGTTAAGAATATAATATATTTATAGCATGCGGTCCAATAACTAACGTTACATGGGTTAACTTTGATTTCTTCGTTAACTGGAGTTAACATTGCTTTGGCATGAGTTCTTTAATTATATCATTATCTGTATATTATAATAATTCATACATCAAAGTAAACGACGTTTAAGCAAGTAATTTAAAGTTTTATTGCAAATCAAGAAAAAATAGACAATTTTGTTGGTTTCTTGCAAAGACAGAGGCAATAATTTCAAAATGTGTAACTGTGTGATATGTGACGTCCTCTATAGAGAAAACAGGGGCATGCTGTGTCCGATGACGTAACCAAAGCAACCCTAACCCTGGTACCTGTTAGTCGTTTAAATGGTTGACTATTTTCCTGATTGTACAAAACTTCTATCCGGTCTGTTAATAAAGGCAAATAACTCTCGTAACGATAAACGTGAAAACGTAAAATACAAACGTGATGACGTCATACAACATTAAAAAACAACACAAACATAAAACAAGTGAGTCAAAATGCATCATATAAAACATACATCTTAATGTTTTAGCATTGATTTAATATGGCCACTCGTTATGTACAATTAATCTACATCTAATATGATTATATTTAGTTTCATAAATATGTCTAATATATTCTGTAAGTCACGCATTTGTACAACCCGCGGCACGAATTTTGTGACCAGCGAATTTGAAATTCAAAAAAATGGTCCACTGACGATGATTTGGTTGATGAAGGCGATGAAAAATGATGAAAACTTTGGTTGATTAGTAATTTTCACGTGATTTATTACTAATCCTCTTTTATATACTAACTGTAACATTAATCATCTTACATTCCATTAATTTTTGTTACACTGTGATTTTTCCACCACCATACTTCAATATTGTGCATACTATATATTGAAAAAATAAATAAATACATACACGCGCACATTTTAGGAATAATCTGTCCTATAAAATGCAAAAAATACAAAAGTATACCAAATTATAGTTGTATGTACACTGTTCTTGGTCGTTAGAACCCCAAAACTATTAGTCTCATATAATCCCATTGGAATGCGCATGCACAGGAAGTAGGATGCAATGCAGCCAACATGCTTCGAAATGCAATTAAACATATATTGATCCTTCTAGGCAGAGTGGCATTTTTAATAATGGACTATGGAAACCGCCATAAGATTGCATCTACTATGCTAACACAGCTGGATTTTGTATGAGTTTTACACCCTGCAATTGTCCTTTAGAAGGTACAAATTAATCCCACTGCATGTTCTTACGACGTGCATATTGTAGCTGGTCTCCTCCCACTAGCGCTTAAGTTTACATATCTAAATTCAGTGAGCTGCAGACATATGTTGTGTGGTCGATGTGTCTTATAAATACATGTACGTATGATTCATAAGATCATGAATGCTCAACATAGTGTGAGTTACAACTCCGAACGTTTACATGAAACAACCGTTCTAAAAACACAAGTTTGGACTATTTCGTTTTAATTTTTAAATATTAAGTGTTCTCAATTGCAATGGCAACCAATGACGTCTTTTTCATCTTGATTTACGTAATATAATATTGCAGATATTCACGAGATCAAAATACGTTTATTTAAAATGTAGATCTCTAAAACGGCGTTGAAAGAAAATCAACAATACCAATGATAGCAAGGATATTTGTTTCGGATTCTAATATCGGTATTTGAAGCCATTTTGAAATCACTTAAAATAAACTATGCAAAAAGCAAACAGAAACGTACAACAAAGTCTGCAGCTAACTGTCAAATTTCTATTGACACAAAAAATAAACTGACAACGGTGAAACATCGAAGCTGATTGGTTGCATTTAATAGTGTACACAATATATAACGAAGGTAACCATTGGTTCAAATACATTACATTTGGAATTTAAGGCTGTAGACCAGTTCAAGAGATTTTGCTTTTGATAAAGCATATCGACGCCTTTCCTCTGTTCGTAAGAAACAAGAAGTTATTCATTGAAACCTCAGACGATTTCAATTTGTATGTATATGGTTAGTAAATATCAACCAGAAGACAAATCATGTTCGATACTATTTATAGACAGTGTCTGAGCGGAGAGGTATCAAATGCAAATATTTGTAAATTCTTTTGGTCTCATGTGTGCCGTCACATCTTCACAGTTAACGATTGCATATTAAACAGTCTTTGGTAAAACCTATCTACAGATCCTTTTCAGCTGCCGTCGCAGCGCCATCTCCCGACAAATATAAACACTATTAGTCACTTTCATCAAAAGCAAAAGAAGCACAGAAAACGAATGTTTCTACTCAGCTACACGATACGTCATAATTCAAGGGTTTCCATTTACACAGAGCTAGACAATCCGCCGAGACACCGAGAATTTTTCAAATGCTACTTCTGATAATGGTACAAGTATCAAACACGTCTTTTATTTGCCTTTAGGTTGTGAAATATTGATGAAACCATCGGTAAAATAAAATGTGCCCTGATTAAATAAATTAAATGGCTAAATAGAATACACGGATTTTTTAAATTGAAAAACCCACATTCTATGCCAAATTCCTGAAAATGGTGTTGCAAAAAATAATGCTAAATTATTCCAGGTATTCAAAAACATGCAACGCTAGCTAAAACGGTGCTTTCGAATCAAACATGGAAGAACTAAAAAAAACTGTGAGGCAAACAAATAAATTAATTTATCGAATATGAAGTAACCAACTCAATGGATTCTACATTTTGTGCCGGATATGAGATGGATTGCGTGAGTAACACTCATTTACCACTGTTTTCTGACCGCCATGAGGCGCTCAGGAATATTCCCCATACTCTCGACTTTGGCGAGAACGCGAATCCTTGGTCCTAATGGCCCTGTTGAAACAATGTCATATAAACGTCATTCATGGAGTCTGCGCAATTATGGTCTCGCAACGATGTCCGCGCAGCGCTTTGCGCATCTTAGTAACGTAAACGGAAGTGCTTCTTTAGTTCTACCAAAACAGACGTCAAATATACTAAAGTGTCAATGATTAGAAACTAAAATCCTATTTTGAAACTTTTGTTCCTTTTTTTATTTGTTGAGTTTTTTTTTTTGATCTTGTAAGGTAAATTGACTATCGTATTAAATTATTTAGAAACACAGAGGGTTTCAAAAGTACAATGAATTCGATCTTTCTCTGAAATCATTAGATTTCATGATTTAGTTGCATTATCACTCCCTTAATTTTGAGGGTTTTAATGTTAATGTATACCTTTCTTAATGAAATAAGTGCCCTTTTTGCAAGTTTGTCTCCCTAGTACCAGACATATAACTGAAGCAACAGATTAGGTCGTACAAATGGACATATAGGGAAATCAAAGAAGCTTGGGGATAGAATGAAGCTCTCGGTCTTATCTTGACATACCGTTAATGATTCAAATGCATAGAAAATGCAACAAAAGAATTTATATCAAGTAAATTTTGTTTCCAACGGCAACTATGCGTTTCTTAAAAACATGTGGCTTCTGACTGGAATCAAATGTTGCATAACAGGATGAGAATGCTTCTTTTGTTTTGTTCAGCTCTCTACCTTCCTTTCAAAATTGTCAAAAATACTGGGTACTAGTCACCACAAACCTTCTGCAATAGGATTTCTAATTTCTAATGGGTGTTTAATAGCAATAGAGGGCTTAAAAGAGAAAAACTACCAGTTTAACTGACAGTAAAAGTTCATCAACATCCTGAGCAAAAAAAAAAATTGAATTCCTGGAATCCCAATGCCGGTAAAAACACAAACTATCTTCCACATTTTACCAGACGCCAAAACCAAACAAAAAACTTAAACCTTATGAATAAAGGTTTTGTGCTATATGCATGCTATATTATATAAACATTGTGCAACGATCTCGCAGTAGTTTGGATATTCTGGTAAACTGGATTTAAACAGATTCGACAAAATTGTAAACATGCCTTTTATTTAGTTGTGAACTGTGAGCCTAAGACTCTTGCAACATTATTAGGACTTGACTCAAATTTTACTTTTAACTGCATGCTCAATCTAAAATAAAAAAGAAGCTTTAATGTATCCGTAGTTTTAAAAAATATGGCATCCTATAGCTTTCATATGCATGTGAGCCATTCCGTATAAAAACTTTCAATACATTTCTACTTTAAGAAAACCTAATCAAACATGCCCCTTTTTATTACCCATGTAATTATAGAAGTAGTGTTATGATTGGTCAAACGAAGACCGGTCCTGGATTTGATAAGGGGTTGTGTTTGATTTGGACCTTGTTCTTATGACAACTGTACCCATTGGACCTTGAAAAGAAAAATGGAGACTTAATATACATAATGATATCTTGAAAAAGTGTAGAACATCATTTCATTTTAATTTAAATGCACCAGTGTCTCAGAATCTTTAATAATTAAAATATCATGATAAACATGAACTCGTTTTCTTAAAGTAAACCATAGCCCGATATCAATAAACAATATCCATCCAAACCATACAAAATACGATCAGTTAAAGTAGTTTTTTAAAAGATAAAACAAAAAACCCATGACGAATAGGTACTCCGGTTCCGAATTAATTGAGTTGTATCCCTTTGGGCTTCATGGGACGACAATGACGTCGATTTAATTTTCAGGTAATAATGAATTATCGGTGACAGTGAAGCGCAGATCTAACACAGGGAACCTAACACTAACGGCTGTTTAAACACCGGAAATCAGAGACCGATTGTTTAACTTGTTCAATCCTTTATCTATGTTTACTGTGCAAAAATCACAGACTGCTTGGCCGTAGGAGAAACATTAGTCTTTCTTAATCATTTTTTTTTTGGAGTTGAGGTCTTCATTAACTCTGTAATGAGATATTTTGGTCTGCAATCAAGATTTCTTTGTATGCAGCTAATGGACCAAAAGCATTGGATACACAATACAATATCAAATGAAACTGCACTCGTAATAACACTGTACCTTAAACAAGAAAAGATTGTGATCGAATTCAAAAGGTTTACTAAAGACTCGATTATAAAGAAACTTGATGGAGTAATTCTCATCAGTTCATCAGTTATTAAAGAAAACCTATTTTTGTTATAAATAATCCATGGTTTCCCGTTAAATCCGAATAGATTCTGCTTCATCAAAACGTTTAATACAAAATAACCCGGTTTCCGGTATGTCGTGAGTATCTAGTAATAATCAAACCTCAATCAACGGAAATAATTATTGTTTTTGATTAAAAATCAAATAAAAAATGTCGCATTGATAAGGCATCAAAATCGTCAGAGCAGCTACCATTGTCATGCAATCGTTCGATTCAGCAGGGTTTTTTTTTTCTATCAAACAGGCAAAAATAGAGATTCGTTGTATTTGTGGAAACTATTTTCAGCCTAATGGAATTGATTTTTACCAAGATAAACCCACAAAGGCGTTTTTTACACCACATACAATCTTTATCTCATCTACATAAACCGGAAGTTCGAACTGAGAACAGGTCTACTAACGTTTAATATGTAATTGACAGATAATTTACAACTCTATTTCTTCATCCATATTTCATGAGGATTTTTCCTCCTTACAGACAGGCCTTATTCGAAGAGATAAATAACCTCCTAGCATTTCCACTTAACTTTTACATTTGCATGTGAATAGTGACGTATTTGAAAGGCCAACCATACTGAGTTTTGGAATAGTTTTACTCTACGCTATTCTTTGGGGTGGGGTGGGGGCTTTTTCTTCTAGGGCATTATGAAGGACACTGTAGGTATTGTCGAACTAGTATTTTGTAGATAACAAATTATACATAAAATTCAGCTTTCATGCATGCATTACGAATGACATCAAAGATGGTAAAATAAGTAATTGTAAGGAGAAATAATGGAGAACAAATTTAAGCCATCCCAAGTTCAATGCTCGCAAAGAAAGATGTAGCAGAATATAAATGAATTAATTTTTCCACACTCTCCATACATCAGGCCTCAAAAAATGACAATACGAAAACACCAACTTATGACGTCATTTCAAAATAAACATAAACATGAACACCACGTGACCACATTCTATAAATAAACACCAATCAAATGACGAGACTGACGACCAGGGAGATACACTTACCCTACTGAACGTATGCAAGATGGGCGTTTGATACGTCCGCTTTACGGCTTTGGATTCCACCTTTAGATATTTTCAGATATTATGTGATTTGAAAATCAGTATCATGTAACCTTGCTTTTATGAATACTTTCTTCAAAAGATAATACACGCTCAAATTCTAACTCAGTGCTTAAAAATTTAAACTGGTGTTTAAAAGAACAGATTTTGAAATTACAATAAACCAAAATTGGCATCGTCGCAAACCATGGCCAATATGTAGGAGAAAGCTATCCGGCCTCCGGACCGTGTGAGAATGACACTGTATATCAATTGCAAGTTTGGAATAAGAGTAGGAGTTTGGGTATGACAAACGTGCCATAACCGCGGGTTCTGGTTTAACAAAGAACAAATAGCGCAAGAATTATCTCTTACAAAGAAATTGCAATAAATTATCGTCGGCTCAATGATTATTTAGTTTACTCAGAGAACAGCTTATAAGCTTAGAGAGTTTAGAAGATAAAATTGTGTTATTTGCTCAGGATAAATTTGAAGACTGTGCATGGCCTTAAACGAGAGAAAGCAAGTGATAAAAAAAGAACGATATCAATTGGTATACACAAGAAAAAACACATTAAAAGAGATATCTCTATATAACTGTGAACGCATATCTATAGAGTAGACGTTTTCGAAATAAAACATATATATAATAATAAAAAACAATGCATGATTATATAGTCAAAGCTTACATTTAAAACATTTGAAAAAAACCCAGGATCTTGACTATTGTTTACATTTACCCACAGAGATAAACATATAAAAGACGTAGATCGCAAACACGATGACGTAAAACACATACCGTCACTGACGACGTAAGACGGCTCCTGACAGAGGATTTCCTTGTATCCCTCCCTAAACGAGGGACTTCTCCAGGCGTATATAATGGGGTTACACGCGCTATTCATGTATCCGGCGCAATACGCCTACAACAGAAAAAAAAGTATATCTTAACCTTTAGAGGTTGTGTCCATTTTTATAGACTATACTAACATCCTTGAGGAGAAGAGCTCTGCATGAAGATGTAGGAAAATATTCAAATTTTAAAGCCGAAATATTTTGAATTTCTCCGTTTAAAATAATTAACGGTCCAAAACTTGTATGACACTTCAAAGGTATGTCTGATGGGTAATTTGTTGTCCATCCACCTTCCTTAAATAACATAATTGAACGGGCAAATATCATCAAGCAATGTTATGACGTTTCAATTAGCGATTAACCTCCTGGTGCCTGCAGTGCTTTACCCCCTAACGGATGTAATTGACAATCAACGCATATAACGTTCAGCGCTCTACGAGGGTCATCTTCCGCTTTCCGTTGGAAACATTAAATTATCAGATAATAAGATAATATTATAAACATTTCTCTTATTTAACCTTAACTTTGTACTATTGTAAACTTATTTTTTTATGCCACTGTTTAAAAATATCATTTTCTAGACGCATGCGTGACAATAAGATGAGCAGGATTGCTTTCAAAGACCGATAGGTCAATTGTAGGCGACATTCAGACACGTTCGGTGTACTCACTTACATGTGTTTGGTTGTTGATTGCTAATTAGTCAGAAACAGATGCTCAACATAAAAATAAAGATAAAAGAAAACGCCGGATGTTATTTATATCACCAAAACCTTACTAATTATCAAAAATTTTAATACTAACGTATTAATACGTAAAGAGCGCAGGATATCGGTATGGTGTGTGGCAGTTGACTGTATATACATGTATATATATAGATCCTTAAGTTTTTAAGGTGAACATTTACAGATTATTATGCAATCATTTGCAAGAATTGGGTTACTTGAACTTATGTCGAACAACCACAAAACCAGATGGAATGGAGATATAAGGTAAACAGCTAATACAATTTTATGATCTGCGCAATGATGTCATACTATCTAAATGTGCCTGGATTTTATCATAAAAACAGAACTTAAAAAACAAACCTGTTGTATCAGTTCAACGCACTAACTGAGTAAACTTAAAACAAATCGCTCAAACATCGAACACTGTCCTTCGATGCATTGTTTTCTTTTAAGAACTGTAATTCTGTCCCTTTTGAGACCTTGCCTCCATTACTGTTCTTGAAACGTGATGAAATAAGCTGTTTACGGTTTATTTGCTTTTGTAATGTACCTATTTTTTAGGCGGGATTGTGGGGAATTATACTTAAACGTTCTCTATGGGCGTATGATGTTAACGAGCCCTTGAGAGACTAATTGCGTTAACTAATCTATACTATAACGTCATCTTCATATATTCATCAGTTAAAATGCGACAAACCGAAACACATGAAAAATCAAATTTCAAGGACTTTAATAAAGAACCATTAAATTACGTGGGGTATTATTATTTGCAGATTTCGTGGGTACCTCTATTTCACGAATATACGGCATACTCTAAAACCTGGCCTGGCCTGGCCTCAAAATTGGCCCGGCCTCACTTTTGGCCTGAAATTTGGCCTGGTCCCAAATTTTGGCCTCTTCAAAAAGTTTTGGCCTAAAATCAAATTTTTTTTCTCACATTTTCAAAGACTTTTCATTGAATTTTTATTGATTTTTTTTAATTTTTAAGAGATAATCATACGAAAAATATATATTACACAAGTGACCTGACTGATTGAGTTTTAATTGATATATCCATGTTTATGCATGTACAACACTACTCTTACTATTGCCAAGTAATGGAAACTGCCCAATACTAAACCAATCAGCATTAAAAGTAAGAGCCGCAATTCCCCCCCCCCCCCCCCCCCCACACACACATACACACTTCAAAAAGTAGACGAAATGTAAATTGTAGAAATTAGAATAATAAAGTAAAACATCATTTTAAAAGACTGACCTGTTTTGAAGGATCAATAAATATCTGAAACATTTGTAAACTAGTTCATAACATCAAATCTCTATCCCTGTATAATGCACTTTGAAAATTCCAGCATCCTAACATTACCTTTCAACGGCATACTCTAAAACCTGGCCTGGCCTGGCCTCAAAGTTGGCCTGACCTCACTTTTGGCCTCAAAATTGGCCTGGCCCCAAATTTTGGCCTGGCCTCAAATTTTGGCCTGGCCCCTAGTTTGGCCTCTTCAAAAATTTTTGGCCTCAAATTTTAAAATTTTTCTTTTTCTTATTTTCTTAGATACAGATTGAATTTTTATTGATTTCTTGTAGAAATGACAATTCAATGCTTTTTTAATGTTTAAGGAATAATCATATGAAAAAGTATATATGACAAGTGACGGATTGTTCAAGTTTAATTAATTTAATCCATGTCTAAACACACAAAAAATACCTGTGACATGTATGTACAGCATTGCTCTTACTATTGTTAAGGAATAGATTATGCCAATACCAAAGCGATTAACTTTAAAACTAAGATTCGCCCCCCCCCCCTCCCCATCTCCCATTTAAAAGTTAAACATCATTTTAAGAGACTGACCTGATTGATATCCAAAATATTTGTAAACTGGTACATAGCATTAAATCGTTATCACTGTGTAATGCACTTTAAAATTTGCAGTTTGTTTACATTACCTGTCACCATCGATCAAGCCCAAATTTCCCTCCCCAGCAGAAATTCGATATCAACCTTTTCTGTCGCTAATCTGCTACACTGGGGTCAGATTCATTGCCTATCCTGTCATTTAACATTTCACACAGTCTAATTTAATTAATGGCTTTTGTGAACGACTGCAACATTGCATCCTCCGATAGCTTGACTCAGTGATGGTCATTAATCATCATCTTCTGATTAGAGTAGAGTTTCATGCATGTGTTGCTTGTATATTTAGGAAACAATTTTTCTCCTATGGGGAACTGTCATTATCAGAATTTGAACAAAGCAAAACATTTTGTGACCTTTGATGTTAGTTAGAACAAATATTGGCCTCTTCCATTATTTTTTTCTCAAACAAGTCGTTGGTAAAAGAAGAGTTACATAGATATTGTCCGATCCTGAGAGCAGTTTGATCTAAATACATTGCAAAATAATGCCATGGTTATACTATGGCAGGACAAAATCAAATTCTTAAGAATTAAAGACAGACTGAATAAGAATCTATAAGAATGGATTACTCGACATACCTGTAGTCATAAATATGCATTGTTAGTACTATATTTTCAATTGTAACTATTATTTTTATCACTATAAGACACTAAAGCCACCAAGTGGGATGTTTAATGTGCACTGAAAATAAATCAATAAAAAATCAATAAAATCATAAAATATGTTAAGAAAATATAAAAATATATTTGAGGCCAAAATTTTTGTAGAGGCCAAGTTTGAGGCCAGGCCAATTTTTGAGGCCAGGCCAAAATTTGGGGCCAAGCCAATTTTGAGGCCAAAAGTGAGGCCAGGCCAACTTTGAGGCCAGGCCAGGCCAATGGGGCCAGGCCAGGTTTTAGAGTATGCCCCTTTCAACACCGATCAAACCCAAATTTCCCTCCCCAACGGAAATTTGATATCAGCCTCCTCTGTCGCTAAATGCTATACTGGGGTCAGATTCATTGCCTGCACTACCGTTTAACATTTCACACGGTCTAATTTAATTAATGTCATTTGTGAATGACTGCAACATTGCACCCTCCGATAACTTGATTCAGCCTTGGTCATTAATAATCACCTCTTGTTTAGAGTAGAGTTTCATGCATGTACTGTTTCATATTTAGGAAAGAATTTATCTCCTGTGGGGGAACTTCGATTTCAGAATTTAACAAAGCAAAACATTTTGTGACCTTTAATGTTGGTTAGAATAAACAAATTGGTCTCCATGCACGATGACCATTATTGTTTTTGATGTAGGTATTGTCCGATCCTGAGATCAGTTTGAGTTAATTACATTGAAAAAAAAACATGCCATGGTTATACAATGGCGGTATTACATTCTTAAAGTACTTTGGAATTTAAGGTGGAATAACACACCTAGAAAAAGTCACTCAAATTAACCGTAAATTATTTGATTATGAAAGATATCATGATAAATAAACTGTACATATGTCAAATAAGCGAAAAATTTGCAGTTTGGGGGAGGGGGGGGGGGAATGAATATCTAAAAAATTCAATGCAGTAAGTAACAACAAAAAGCCCCTGCGGGATTCGAGCTTGGGATGTACGGATCACAGGCCCGGCACTTTATCCACTCGGCTATGGAGAAAGGTACATATTGCCGTCGATAAAATCCTTTTAATAAAACGAAATTTCGTTTCGATCAGAGGTCAGCCATTTTGTGATGATGTGTTATTCCACCTTAAAAACAGACTGGATCAAAATATACTAGAATCAATCACTTAGCGGTAGTCATATGTATATTTCAATAGAACTATCACTATAAGACACTAAATGCCATATAGTGTGTTGCTTCATGTGTATTGAACATAAATCAATAGAAAATCAATATAATCATCAAACATGTAAAGAAAATATAAAAATAAAACTGAGGCCAAAAATTTTTGTAAAGGCCAAATTTGAGGCCAGGCCAATTTTTGAGGCCAGGCCAAAATTTGGGGCCAAGCCAAATTTGAGGCCAATAGTGAGGCCAGGCCAAAAGTGAGGCCAGGCAAGGCCAGGTTTTAGAGTATGCCCAAATATACATCTCTCATATTATTGACTTCACTGTTTACTTTACAGAAATTGTTCACACAAAAAACAAAACATAAGAACTCCCCAGACATAATGTTCATAAGAAAATATCTGTTTCAGTGTGATTTTATATTAATTTACTGATTACGGTTTGAAAAATCAAGCGAACTTTTAAACGCATTGAAATAATACTTTTGACCGTGTGACTAAATACATAGGGCGTGAATAAAGCCATTAATTGTTTCTTTTGCAAAAAAAAATTAAGTTTACAAAATTGAAACCGTACCACGGGTGAATTTTATTTACAAATCGAAGAATGATTTCTGTTTTTCGAGAAAATTAATGATATATCTTTGAGATGAGACAAATATATAATTCCTGATAGTAACGCGTAATTTGATTGGCTGAAAAAAAGTTCAGATAAATGTTACTTACAACTCCATTGGCCCATGCCGGTATCGTCGTCTTATCCTCTACAAAAGTGACGTAGTTAGAGTACACACAATATGGTAGCCAACACAGAACAAAGCAGGCCAGCACAATGAACAGGGTAATAGTCACTCGGCGTTGTTGCGAGAAGATCTGATTCCGGTCCATGGCCGAATTTTCATCCATTCTCTGCATGTGCTTTTTAATTTCTTGAAATATCCGTATGTAGCAAAACAACATAATTCCTAGCGGTAAGTACAGGTTTGATATCTGGATGATGAAATGAAAAATGATGGATTGAGCTGTGTATGTGGGATATGCCGGCCCACACTGCATGGTTTTGGGTTTATACTCATAATGACTTAGAATTTTAGTGGTCAGTGCGGCACATATAATTCCCCATAGCCAGGCAGCCATGATCATGATAAGGATTTTGCACTTAGTGATGCGTAACAATGGACGGGTTATTGATAAATACTTATGAATACTTATATACATCAGCGTTTGTAGAGATGTCAAAAAGCAGACGGCATTCAAAAAGCTGTTTAAAAAGCACATTTCATCCCCTAGAATCCAGTCATGTGATATTAACGTGGTCAGGGAAATGGGCGCCAAAAGAATTCCAATCAAGAAGTCCGCTATGGCCAAGTTGACAATAAACATGTTTGTCCTTGTCCGCATTCCCCTGTGTCTCCATACCACTGCTATGACCATGAAGTTTCCCCCGACAGTAAAAACCATGGAAATGATCAGCCATGTCGCAAAGACCACCGTCTCCACCAAAGTCCAGCTAGTGTGAATGTGACCGTAGCTCGGTGAACTCGAGGTCACGTTGGATGCGTTGCCATGGAAACCGGTTGACGAGAGCAGATCGCTAACCGGAAGTGGGTGACTTGGTTGGGGCCCTGTTTCGTTATAGTGGTACTGGTGATCTGAAAAGACCGTCGTCGTAACGGAATCCCATGGACTTGATGACATTATTATTTAGAGGGTCAAAGGACACAGCATCTACAAAGAGAAAGATAAAAAATTTTAAAGTTTTTAAACAAGTTTCCAAAATGGTCTCTTTTCTTTTCAATGTTGTATTTGAGAGCTCTGGGAAAAGATAAACTTTAAATAAGAACTATATACAGTGAATAAATTATGGATATGACAAATTTGGATATCAGATGATAATATTTTTTATATCAATTACACGTATTAACATTATCAACATTAACAATATGCAACCAACGCCTAGTATACTGGCGCCAATGCTTTAAGAAATCGTAAACTGTTTCGAGAAAAATAAATCCATACATGCAATAGCAGCCGGTATGCATGCTGATTTAAACAACAATCAATTAAGGAAAACTAAATTACTCCCTTCTACGTCAAAAAATGTTTGATTTTGGAAACAAACTTGGAAATGCAGAACATAAATGGCCAAATTGTGAAGGGAATAGACCACATATAATTCATATATCGTAATCAAATACCTAAATTGATTTGGACTCGTATCAAATCAAGTTTTTTGAGTCGCTTGTAATATGTACACGCTCCGTTCAATTAGAACTACAAGTACGAATAGCAGGTTATAGTGCATCAAAAAGAATGCTTATCTCTTTTTTTTTGCATGGTTCTGATTAAATGCCATGAGCAGCATGAAAAGCCTTATGTTTTATTATTTTTATTCAGCATCTCGGAGCAACCAAATCGCGAAATAAGTAACATCTTGCCTGTGAATTAAGAGAAGTAACTAGGTACATGTGCTTGCGATGTGGATTCCTACATTAGATAGAAACCAGATTGAAATAATTTAAATTAATTTCATGATTTTTTTCTACTCAGGAATTGGAGTAGCCTAAATGTATACTTTGATGTATGTTTACTCTTAACGTGTCATATTCACATAATTACTTTGTCCATTCCATTTTACAAAACAATTACGTGTCGTCCAAATAACAAGTACATTGTATGTCATTACGACAATACTGCTACACATTAATATGAAAATAAAACCATTAATGCACGTCGTGCATCAGAAAATTAATTGTGTTTATTTACCTATAGCTACGTTATATATCCAATATCTAGTACTATATTTATTTTTACATGCGTGCGAATTACTTAACTGAATTGGATACAGATTTAACATTCGGTATGAACGTTCTCATCTCTATTTCCGTAAATAAAGGAACTCTATGCTAAATTATAACAAGCAGTGTGACCCTTCTATCATATATAGAGAATGATTTAAATGGTTTTTATATATCAAAACGATAATCGAAACGTTCGTGATTGATTCAAAGTTCTTATATATAATCTTTATCTAAAGGGATAAATATTGTTGCTGATAACATTGTAACTGATGGTTGCAAACACATATCAACATTTTTTTTTTGGCGAAATAACAATTTTGATGTTTTTTTCTTTATCAATAAAAGGGCTAGCAAACGTCATCTAACAGCAAGCATATTGCTTAGTTCATAAAAACCTACGATACATGTAGGATATTTGAGGTTCGACTAAATTAAAAGTGGCCACGAGCCTAATTTTTTTTATATTTATACTACTTAGATTTTCTTTTCACATTATCCCGAAAAATAAAAAATTTATATGTGGGAGGGTTTCTTACCGTTTTATGGTATTTAGGTTAACTTCCAAAATACACAATATTCTCCTTTATATTCATTAACAAAGTCTTGTAATTTGATCTCAATGGTCTTTTGGATAAAAGAAAACTACAAATGCACGTGTAGAGAAATATTACAATGCATTGCCAGCACTACAAATATTGGTATACATCCTTAATGTGTTTTGCTCTGCGGGAAACGTATCCAAGAATAGTAGCATAATGAATTTGGAACGGCCTTGTTGGCTTTTTTCCTAATTAGAATGACAGGCTAAAAAAGGCGACCGAACCACAGACGTGCACTGTGTGATATTTCAATTCCATCGATAATTCCATTTCCCTACATCATATATCAAACTGATGAAGATATTCAAATCGAGTAAGAGGATTTTTTTATACGGTGGTTGATAATTTGCGAATTAATTTCGGCCTCCGGTGAGATATAAAATCGACATGATGATGTTGTTCCTTTTTCCGTCTCTTTCTCTCCTGAGCATTCCTCCCACTGTCTCCAGTGCTGAGTCCACTGACTTCACAATCTCTCCAACCACTGCATTGAGGGGTCGATACACCATGTGCTTATGACAGTTTTCTAAGCCGGTCTCCCCACCGTAAATAAGGAATAATTAAGATCCAATTATAAGGCTGTGCAGGACTCTATCGCGTGAGCGCGCCTCTCTGATTTTTCTCCTATACTTGCGCTTTCATTCCAAGATAGTTTGAAATTGCTAATTGCCCTTAGAATCTGTACATGTAGCAATTCATAGAGCGCGAGTCTGTATGTTTTTAGCCCAGGTCTGTAAATGTTAACGCCACGAAGCAGAAACCAAGCGACATATGGAGAAGAGGTAACTGGTTAACAGCAAACAAATATTTACAGAAGATTATAACACTTTGCCGCCTTTATATCTTTATATTCAATTGATGCGCGGGCTATCCCAACCCCTCGCGATCCATTTTCCAAGAACCGTGATTCAGTGCATGCGCTCTAGCTGAAACTCCACAGCCTATCATCACGATCTTCTGGAGAGAGAGTGAGTAATTTTTCCTTCCCCTCATTCAACAAAGGTTTCTTTCTTAATTAACAAAACCAAAAATTAGAAGACTTCTTCCCCGCTGGCCTGATGATGAGAAATCACACGTTTTAACGCGCATAAGACAAATAAGAGATCGGTCAAGTGCTTTGATTCTTTTAACGAGAGATCATTGAACGTTCCTGGCTCCAATTCAATTGCTGAAGTAGCAACCAAAAGTCAAACTTTCGAAGATATGTTTTTGTCAATTCTTGTTTCGAGAGTAGTATGTTACCTCTCAAGATGAAACGAATAAACAAAAATAGCTAATACTACTGTATTATTGAAATACAGAAAGGGTCATGCAAACGCAACCAATTTTTTTTTTTTAAAAAGTTCTATTTCTACGAAATCAAACCCATAATTATCGCCCTCCTGCGCATGTGCCTACCTTCATTCGTGTCTTCTCTGCATGTTTCACCTGATTCTATTGAAGTCTTCTTTATGATTCCTCGACTTATTCTCTCATCACGGTCTGCAATGAAAAACAGAGGACCCTCTTAACGGTACTATTCTCCACTCGCTTTTAATCAACACCGATCATTTAAAAAATTCATTAATTCCTATCTCGAATTCTTCACTCACGTTTTACGGGGGAACACACATTTGTTCCCAATACTATTGCCCATAAAACAAAAAATTAAACTCGTTTTGCAAAATATTGTTAGTGAGCATAAATACACCTTACTATGTATTCTGGATGGGTTTATCCCAGGTATCTAGAAATCATCCATCAACAGTAATTTTGATTAATCTTGATTCAATACTGAATGGCAATTAATAAATGCATGTATATTCGGTTGAAATTATCAAGAGAATAATAAAATAAGAACTTTGAAGTCGGTAAACAGAAAGGAATTGAAGTTGATTCATAATCAATTGCTGCCATCAAATCCTTCAAATGCTAACTGTTCATTGATTAGCAGACCGTTAAGGGTCATCGAGAGTTGGTGGCGCGGTACTCGACAGTGCAACTAAGTTGCAGTGCAACTAACGCAACATGGCAGTTTAAAGTTTATGAAAGAGAAATGAGTAGTTTTCATAATTCATCCTAAAATGTCAGTTTTAATTATAAGTCGTAAAATGTTTGCCGAGAACTGAACTTGACAAGACGATATTGTCCTTATAACGAGGCTAATTGGTCGTGGCCATTTTATAGTCTTGTTCATTCTCCGGACAAAAAATAGTTAGGATGAATTTTTAAGACACAGGATGTTGAATTACTTAAATAATTAAACAGAGAGCTAGTGAATCATTTATTGAACCAAAATATCAATTACAGTTAGTTGGGTAAAAAATAAAAGCAGCGGATGATGTGAACCAATTGTTTACCATAACGCTTCCAAAAGGCTACATAATGAGATGTTACATGTGTTTGGGCACATCAATATTTCCTTATATAATCCTCTAAAGAAAAGAAAAAAAATGTTTCTCTATTTCCTAAACATTGATTCCTAAAAAAGTTGCATTCTAGTTTTCTAGTTTAAATTTGAACACATCAAACCTACGTAATAAACGCTTAGAGTTACTGGTTAAGTGAAAACGATTTGAACACAAATACCTGTTATCTGCCAGAAATCCTAAAATCTCATTCTCTGTTCTTTGCAGTTCAAGAACATCGCTCTCACATTTATTTATATTCGATTTTCGATTTCGAACTTCAAGATAACGTTGCCCAAACGTCCAATTTCAGCAGAGAAATCACAAAAGCCAATCCATGCTGGCCCTCTTTTAAAGCATTGGCTAAATCTTAAAAGTCCAATATTAATTGCTGGAAAAATTTTTCAAAGCCGTTCCTAAGAACCTCGGACTATAAGCAATCAAAAACTACTCACACCGCACCCAATACATTCAAACTCAACAAAGCTGGCATTGGATTGGACAAAAAAGGCCAATAAACACAACTTGCAATCAAATTTTTACAGTTCACCAACGTTTTGGTCAATTAGCATTTTACGTCAAACGGAAGGCAGCTACATGTAATATCCGAAAAACATCGCGAAACTCTCAGTGTAAATTAAAAGTCTTTTTTACGCCATGGTAAGGCTTCGCAAAAGTGCTTATCGGTGATACACCTCGTGTTATAGAACTAGCGAGCTTAGCTGCTAGATGCACGTGCGAGGAAGAGAAAATGTTGCAATGTCAAACAGATTCCAAATATTTGATTTTGAGTTATATATAGGCAAATAAGTTCCATTATTTTTGTTACGTGTGGCTATTCGACATTTCTTTTCATATGCGAGTGTTACATAATATAAGCATTTTTAAAATGGTCCATCGCGAAGGTTCTTTATATGTATTTTATATTACAAGAAAGATGCACAGATGTATTTTCCTGCCTGGATTCTTCTATCGCGATTTATTGTACAGCTGGTGAAAGTTATCTTTTGGTTTCATTATTCTATTTGTAATATTATCACCATCCTTTTTGCAAATTTTTCACATGGCAAAAACCCGTTATCATTGATTTACCATGAAAAGGTTGCTAAATATAAGATAAGGGTAATAGAGCCGGATATATCTTCTATATATCCTGTCTGCTTTTCGACAAAGATAGCAAAAGAGCAATGGCAACTGCAATGAAACTGGAAAGCATCTATCTCTTTAAATCTTTGTGTAAAGAACATATATATTCTACGACCTCGATCCAAAAAATTGAATCTCGGTTACGTAAGTCAGATGCATACATTATCAATTTGATAGAACAACATTTGAACTGGGGTGACTTCTTTATCAAATATCTACTATTACGTAGCTGTACATCGCACCATCAGGATAATTAATAATATAATCACTATGGGCACTGGCTGTTGATCAGGTTCATGTGTAAATGAATAAACGGTACACGGAAAAGAAGATAGTATTAATACTAGTATTTCAGGTAAAACTAAGTTGAGAGCAAATTCTCCAAAAAAAAGTTTATTTGATTGATTGATTGATTGATTGATTGAAGACAATAACGTCTGTATACTTTTGTATTTTAGAGTCAAATACATTCTACTAAAGAGTTTTTACTTAGTATTTCATACGACCAAACGATTTCTGATTTTCTAACCGGTTACCATCTTTCAGACCGAGTTAAAAATTACCATCCACACATTAAATCCAAAGCAGTGCGGATGAAAAGAGAGTGTTGCAAAACAGCGGGAATATTCCCTAACGTGAAAAGGACCATCGCTTGAAGAGTCATATCTAAATATAGACACATTACGTAGACGACTATATTTACACAGCGGGTATGTTCCGTATATAGGCAAAATACAGTGATACACAAACATTTCAAACGCGCATTTCTATCGAACACGGCAACCACCAAATACAGTTAGGAAGATGACCATATATTCTGTATTTTGATGTTAACATATGTCAATTGATTTCAACTGTCCAGCGTGTTTAAAGTATCATATCATTCTTTGGAGCTACACGAATAAATCTGATTCTGGCTCTTCAAAACCGTCAGAGTTGTAATTATAATCATCGCATGTTTCTATAGTATCTAGATAAACGCCTAGTCCAGATAAAAAGGTGGAACAAATTTATCCGTACATATTTTCATTAGCCTATTCCTTCATTACCGATTCATACATTTTAAATGATTTTTTTTTTGCTTTTAACATGCAACCTTTTTTGAAATCGGCATACCCGGTTATTTCATTAAAAAAAGGAAAAAATCAACTTTCTACATTGATGCGTACATTGTTTTAAAATCCTTTGTTAAGAATTGTTAAGAAGAAAATGTTTATAATTCAAGTTTATAACGGGGACTTTACACAGTAAGTGATTTTGAAAAAAAAAAGCACGCATGCAAAATATTACATTAAGAAGCGTTTAAATAACTTTATTCTGAAATTCTTAAATTTTCTATATATATTACTTTTTCATGCTATTAAAAGAAATATGTATAAAAAAATTCCAACTGTTTCGGGATTCGAACCCAATCAAAAAATTCGGACACGGTTACTCTCTATTCCAACTGCGTTACCACTCGACTAATCTAGACATGACTTTCATTGGGGGAATTTAACACTGCGTTCCAAGATTTCATAGGTATTAAGGATTTTACCAAAAAGTTAGATTTTTTAAAAAATATGCCTATATGAAACAAAAATCGGAAATGGCAGTTTTTCAGAAATTGTCTTACTCTAAACTTTAAGATTAAATTAATTTTGTTTCAAGGAGGCAGTTTTTCACAACAATGAGGATTCCCCTTTTATAAAGCGTGAAATTTGCCACATTTGTCTGTGTAACCATTTTCAATTTTATATAATTTTCTTATAAAAGTTAATATAAACTTTCCAGATAAAATTATACACTGTCTTATATACAACGTTGCAAGCAAAAAAAGAATTACATCAAATTCTGTAACTTTAAATTTCCCATTTTATCTGCAATTCCTTTAGGGAACATTAGCATAGGAACTGCAACACCTTCTTTTTCAATGCGAGAACAAGTTCATTGACTGAGCAAACTCTATAAGTGACTGGATATAGGACCTGTGAATTAGTAACAACAGAAAATCTAAAAACGAATCCATCCTCTACAGTTTATATACTACAAGTAGTGTATGTAATAACTTTGCAGTATTTAAGGTTTCGCCGCTTTTTTATTTTCGCAATTTTATGCCCCAATTTGGGGAGGGGGAAGGGGGTAGCACGGAGAAAATGTGTCTGTACATACAATATTCATTTTATATTCGAGTAATTAGAACAGTTGTTTACCCATATGCTTCTAACAGTCATATGAGATACTGCTGATGATTTTTCGAGCTGTTTTTTTTTTTTTTTACTGAGAATCAATTTCAATGATATCTCTCCTATATTGATTGTGTGGATCCTGACCATGCACGCGGCAATGGCTAAATTACCGGTAGTTTTGAATCATATATTCGATATTCACCTAATTGTATGATATGTCACGTTAAAAATATTAACCATTTCACATTTCCTGTACGAATTTGTACTTGTAACATGTTTTGCATGTATTCCAAAATCGTTTTCAATTCCAGGATATATGTCGCTTAAGTGTCCTTTTAAATGTAATGTACAGTCATTTATATGTTTGATGGTTTTTGTCATTTTTGCACGTGCCAATTTCTGCTATGAAAAAGATCGTTCTTTTTTAACTAAGGTGTTGGTATGTAAATGCAAAAAAAAAATACATTGTTTTAAAATTCGTGATATAGAACGAACTTGTCTACATGCAAAAATCTTTAAATGAATATCTATAGATAGATTTATGTTTCGTTGAGAGAGAGAGAGAGAGAGAGAGAGAGAGAGAGAGAGGGGGGGGTTGCTGTAGAAGTAGCTGCAGGTCTGTAGCTCCCGGTCTGAAAAAAATTCGGATGTCCTCCGAATTTTTTCAGACCAGGAGCTACAGACCTGCAGCTACTGTAGAAGAAGTTCATGCTTGCACAGACAAACGAGACATTATTGGGTTCCTAGCCGAGCCTTCAGATTCGTAACTACATGGGTTTAGATAAGTCTTATCTCTCAGGGATTGGAATGCCATTGCAGCATGCACCGATATTTCACTTGGGATCTGAGATTTGAGATTTGATCATTTCATTTGATCAATTTTCTTTGGCAATTACATCATATGCGTGTTTCCTGAGGACATACATGTACACACCCTTTCAAATTTTGATTTCACTCGCAATAACAGCATGAAAGTACACCTTTGACTGTACAGCATTATAGATTTGATGGAATTTCATTAGCCCTTAATTTGTACTCAGAAATCTGGAGTTCTTTAACAATTGTTTTTCTTCAAAAGGGTTATGGTAATCATAGGGAAGCAATAACCTGATCATGTTGTATCCAAATGTTGGGATGATTTTATTACTTTATTCCACAAGGAAATTTCTTTTGTATTTCATGGAAAATTAGTTTTAAGTGCCGATTTTGATCACGGAAGAATATTAAAATCAAGGAAATATTTAGAAATTATTTCAATAAACAGCTTGATCATGTACACTTTTTTTTTTATTGTCAAATATCGTAGAAAATTGGAAAACGGGCGTAGATCATAGAAGATAGAAAAAGGTTAACTCAATATATGAGAATTAAGATCATAGCGTGCATACATGTAGGATCAAACAAATTTAATGTTATTTGATACTTCTCCTAATACTTGTAATTGCATCGTCAATTTCAACTCACGTCCTTAATGTTCATTGCATGAGAAATACCTTAAGAATTTTATTTCCCTGATACTAGAAATTAAGAGCGGTTCTCTGAATAACACAAGGAATCAATCACTGATATTGTATGTTTTATAATTTTCTCACGAATAATTCACATATAGTACAGTTGACGAAGGACAACAATATGACACAATAAATGCAGTTATGTGATTTCAAAAATAATTTTTCTCATTGCTGCGCTGCATATATGGGAAAAACGTAATCAAAAATTGATTACGTTTTTCCCATATATGCAGCAATGAGAAAAATTATTTTTGAAATCTGTTCAGCTTTTTTTTTATGAATGATCGATGGACGCATTGGCCTTTTTTTCAATGATGTATTTTTCAAAGTTCAAAAGCAGCTCATCAAATAAAAGTATGATATATGAAAAAACAAAAACAAACCCGAAAGAAGTGAACACTTTACATATTCTTAAGACCCGAAATCCGTTGTTTACATATATGTTTTAAATAAACTCAGGACGAAAAACAAAAAAAAACCCCTTCTATTCTCTTAAAGTAAAACTTTTTTGTCAATTGCAGTTTAAAATAAAACAAAAATAGAGAGAGAGAGAGAGAGAGAGAGAGAGAGAGAGAGAAATCCGTTTTACTGATAATAACTGTACATATAAACCAATTAACTCTTACCTGCGAAGCTTTAACCTGCTCCTTAGTCAGCAGAAGCTTAAAATTGCAGGCAAGGCCCCAGACTCAAACCAACGAACTCCGAGGTGTGATTACGGGTTAGCTAGCAGACTGAATGGAGCGCGATCTACAAGAAGGCAACAGCTGTTCTGAAGTATACACATAATTCGTTGTACAGCTACATTTTACAGAAAACTAAACAAAACACCACCAGGCGAGAAACTGCTGAAGCTTAAAACGTAAAATTGTATGCCGACATAGAGTTAATATAGACTACAAATTTCTACGAAATTAACTGCGGAATGGATGGATACTGGGAAAAGTTTTCACTTTTATCGTTGTTTTTCGGGGTCTGACGTGAAGCGCTCATGGAGTACGACTTTTTTTTTTAAACTTAATGAACTTTTTTCGTCAATCGAGGTGTAGGATACACAAATGAATCACGAGAATTGAGTGAGACAGTTTTATTTTTCTTCTCCGAGTAATAATAAATGGTTCACGATCCGAGTTCGGCGAATATAGAACGAAAGAGTCCCCTCCCCCTGCTTTAGTTTGATTGGAAAATGTTTTTCATTTTTTTCTCAACATGAAAGGGGTAACATCCAACGATTTCGGGAATTGGGGTAATAATAAGCTTATGAATTTAATACAGTACCATTTTGATTATCATTGAGGTTTTGGTATACGAGTTTATGACCTTTCAAATGATCATTGCTTTTGTCTTCTATCGTATTTTCTTAATTACGTTGGCGTTTACCTCAACGATCATTAAATCTAAGTTTATTAGTAAAGTGCATTTTGGTATAAAAGCAGCCAATCCGTGAAATTGATAGAAAAATATCAGGTAAGACCCCCTTCACATTGAAGCAATAATACATTTTAAGTATGTACAACGTTTTATACTTTGGCACTTGAGATCTAAACCGGAATCATATTTTCACTCTAGTAAGTTTTGTCATCCCAGCTATCCATATGCATACTGTTAAAGAGCTACAGAACTGTTACTCTACGAGAAAATTCGGACTATCAGACACATTTTTGTGTGCAATTAATTGAGCTGGGTTTTTTTTTTAAATGCGGATTTACGATCTTTCAACCTAATTTTCGTGGATTGAGCAAATTTGGGTAAGCTATCAATTGCCATCAAACCATAATGATTCTAGGATACTGAAACCGGGCAGACATTCAATTAGACCTACATTATGTACATGCTAAACTTGACATTTTGTTATCGATGCATACAGAAAATAATAACGAGAACCGTTTGACAGATGAAGATGCGATAAAAGAAGATCTTTTCTCAGCATCTTGGTGTCATGGCTACGTATGCAAGAGAGCAGTTAGGTTATTGAGAATTCTTATAACGTCCATCTCCCCAGGACCTGTCAATCACTTTTCTGACACTAATCAACAATAGCTGTCCACTTATGTCCGCTTTTTTTCTAAATTCTTTTTCATTTTATTAATAAGCTTTTTTCCGTCGCCGTTTAATTGTGCTTACTGTCACAGTGGTATTTAGCAGAATATACATTCATTAAGTACGTTGGAACTTTGGATCAAAGGACAGAAGATCTGTTCAAAGAGGCCAGCATCATTCTTTGTCAAAAGGACGCCGTTTGACTATAAAGCAGATCTATTCATTAGTCAGCATCCTTTATGTCTAGAATCACACGTACATGTCAATGTCCCGTATTACCGAGAGACTCGGGGACTGTTTTATATTATGAACAACACAGAGTATTATAATAACCTAAAATATTTAGTGCAATGAACGCCTTGTTATACCGAATCACCCGTGCTAACATTCAAAGCCTTGTTATATTGAGTTACCAGCGAAATGAAAGCCCTGATATACCGAATCATAAGTATGATAAAAGCCTTAATATACCTAAAATAACATGTGTAATGAACGCTTTGTTAACCAATGTAATGAACTCCTTGTTATAACGATTTATCCGTATTATTAAAGCCTTATTATACCGAATTTACTAGTGTTATCAAAGCCCTGTTATACCGAATCATCTTTGTTATCAATTTAAAGCACAGAATTACCATGCAGTGAAATGAAAGCCCTTGATATTCTTTAAAATAGGTATATTTACATCTACCGAATATGATTCCCTCTATTTCTTACGGAAACTTATTGTAATTCATAGCTTTGTAGAAACTGACAGGACTGAAATATACACGCCCCGTTTATCGATCGGTCGAAACCTACAGCGACCGGAGAAAAATCACGGACTGCACGAAATGATCATGATGATGTCAGACTCAAATTCCCATAGGAGACGACTTGGCTGTTTCTCTTAGCTAACGTACTGATGTACATTAACAGTAATTTAATTAATTTTACTTACTTTTTTACAATCAATTTATTAATTTGTTAAAATAAAGATTTAAATATAAACAATAAAATGCTTTCTTTGCTGATTCATGCGGGTTATGAAGGTAGCGATCATTGCAGAAAAAACTTACATAACCCGCTAACGCGGGTTACGTATTTTTTCTGCAAACCAACCATATTCAAAATCATTTCCTGCATTTTGTAAAGGCATGCTTTTCGCCTGCACATGATCATCGTCTCAAGCCACGGTCCGGAGTCCGCATAGCTCTCTCTAACATAGGAGAGGGTCGTACATACTCAGTATCGGCCTTTGTTTGCGACGATGTCTACGGATACAATTAATCTTCAGAATGTTTGTTTATCCGACATTTTGTAGTGACGTGATATAAGAATCTTTGTATATTTATTTTTGTAGCCGTTTCCCCGTCACTCCTGTATTCCAATGTTTATAAATATAAGAAAGATCTTATTATGCCAAAGTTTCATTTCAAGTAGGTTGAATACAACATAAATGTTTGTTTTACACCATTACCCAATAACTTGAAATTTAAAAAAAAGAAACTACAACACACATTAATGTTTTTTACAAGTAAGCTACACGCAGATATGTTTTTTTTCTGTGTGGTTTGGATGAGGGGACTAATCTTGTGTTATGCTTTTGTTTTGTTATCAAATGCACTTAAATTGAGGCAGCAAGCCTCTGAATATGTGATTCACAATCATTGCATCACCTATAAAGAATATATATATTTAAGGAATAAGGAATCATTCTTTGAGCATTATGAGGTGAAAAATACGGTCGGGGGTGATCAAATCCAATAAAGCCCGAAGGGCTTAATGCTAGATTTTTATTACCTCATAATATATTCAAAGAATGATTCCTTATTACTTACATTTATATAATTTTCAGCAATTATTGTACGATTAAATTTTGAAACAGTCATTGATGAAATGTATTGGACTATACGTTACAAAATCGATTCTTAGTGTTATCACAGACAAAGACACTGGAAAATGTATATATTGACAGGTAAAATCCAATCTGTGTCAAATGAAAGCTGGTCCCAGGTGTTTCGTACACAGTGTCGTCTCCCATCACATTTATAGATTAAAGATCTAATTTCCATGAAAGTAGCAGAATAACTTTTTAAAGTTTTTTTTCTTTTCATAAGGATTCCAATACACTTCAAAGAAACCCGGAAGTAAATTAATGCAGTTTTTTGCACACACAAAAGGAACGAAAAAACAAATGGAATTTTGACATTTTGATTTTACTCTTATTACATGTAGTGCAGTTATGTTCAATTGCTATTTGTAAGTAGGAAATGACCTTGGCCACAAATATGTAAATGAACTGTAAATGAATCCATGTCGCGATGGATTAACGATATAAAAAAGATCTCTCATTTCCTCCGCGTTTTTTATGGTCTTTAACACATTGCCAGAAGACCGATATTTCCCAGTTCCCTGTGGCATTATCTGTTTGAATATTCAGTAAAATAGATGCACATATTGCGTAGTGTGGATGAATGCATTGACAAGTTGACAGTAGCTAATAAATTAATTAATATATATTTTGTCATATAAATCTGTTTCTGAATATATACTACTCACATTTCGTAATGGCAGCTGAGCCTTAATATCGGTTCTAACTTATTATTGACATCAGACAATTGTAAGTATTCAGCGGTTTTAGTAAACAATTGCAAATACATTGTGATTTTTGCGCGATAAGTTAATGACAAATGGGATTACGATTGGTGGTTTGCCATATACATAATTTTACACACATAACCCCAATTTGAATAAGAATAGGAGGTTATAATAAATCATACAGAGCATGACAATGTTGTACCAGGTCTGACGAATTATAATTATATAATCCGGTATTTTCCAAAAACAAAACTATCATTAGATAACAAAACTGCAAAACAGAATTCATATCAACTCAGAGAATATAAATATGTCTTATTTGGTAAGAAAAAATAAATAAGAAAATTTCAGAACTTATAGGTAGTAATAGAATGGGTTTTTAAAAAAAAAATTAGATTAATTAAATTTTAATTAAAATTAGTGACTTCTTAATTTGTATCCTAGACAAAAAGAATATGCACGTGACACGTGGCATTCTCTAATCTATAGTGGGTGCAAATCGTGTATATGGTGTAGTATTTCATCGTCACTCTATTGCTAGACACACAAAAAAAAACAACCCCCAAAACAAAACAACCATAAATCAACAATGATCCAATCTCTCTGTGAGTTTCAGGATGGTAAATTAAAATAACAGGATTCCAAGTCTTGCCAAAGTTTCTCTATTTCACTCTCCGCCTAGTGTTTAAGTGCTTCACTCTTTGATGCTGAAACCGTACCCACCTACTCGGCCATTGTTCTTCTGGTTTTATCGGGAAATCTAATGCAGCTAGGAACGCCAATTTATTTAGTCTGATAATAAAAGCCCAAAAGAAAATTCTATTATCGGGGCATTCACTATTTCTGCAGAAGGGGAGTTTCGCATGATATTTTCAAAACAATGCTGGAACTTTTAATATTCTACCTGCGTGTCCCGTGGTTTCTGTTTAAAAAACAATCTATATAATAACCCTGCAATGTCCGGTAGAAGCAACGGTTGCTCTACAATAAACAAAGCCCTTCGATTTTTGGTCACTGATTATATTTGCTGAGCTCGGACTTTTTCCCGTTGATTTATAATTTATCTAATTGACGGCGACCATAAAGCCCTGTGTTATATTAAAGTCCATAAAGCTGGCCTGCCATATTGTCCATTTATTGCAGGGATCAGGGATCTATTTTATAGGCTATAAATCCCAGGACCTTTGGTAATGGAGGCTAAAGCTATCTAGTCCTTTTAGCAAATGTAGCTCTCTCTCTCTCTCTCTCTCTCTCTCTCTCTCTCTCTCTCTCTCTC
>WFKH01002636.1:26246509-26260688 GCA_016163765.1 Magallana hongkongensis | reverse complement strand
TTAAAAACTCAAATAGAAATTGTATGAAGACGTCATAAAACCATAATGGTTTTTCATTTACATATACTAGTATATTACAGTGCATTAAACATGTAACACATTATACATTAATTTAACTTACAAACAACAAATCCCATTTTTGATAACACAGACAAAAAACTGACATCAAACGCTATGTACAATAAAAGATAGCATACGCCATGCATTATATATTTAAGACCGCGTACTTTAAACACTTTTAAACATGTACTATTTATAAAAGTCGAACACGAGCAGAAACAAATTTAAAACAAAAACAACCACAACAAACCATAATGCATAACAAAATAAGGCCTCTTTACACAGAGTACGACTCCGTGGTAATTACTTATACACTATGACACCTAATGACAACAACATAACCATTGTGACAATAAAATTAATCCTGTTACAACTAACAGCATAAACTTCGGTTACAAAAACACACCAAAAACCCCCGACAGTAATGAAGATCTCGTGAAAACTACATAGACCCTGTACTCAAGCAAAGAAAAGGTGACAGCAACAATGAATCCGTTACAACAACAAAAAGAGATAGTGACCAAAACAAAACAAAATTGTAACAACGTTTACAACAAATGTTACAACACTTTTTGTCCCGTATAGACCCTTTTTCGGCTGTGGCTGAACAGCCAGGAGGCGCGTCCCCCGGATGGCGGATAGGGGATTCCTCACATAGTGAGGGGTGCACTGAATAAATTGAAGAAGGTGCCGTAAACCAAAGCAGCATAAGGGAAGGACTACCTGACAGAAAACCACTGGTTCTCCAAGCTTGAGAGTCGGGCAGGAGGTCAACTACCTCCTCCCCCCCCAAGACAGTTTCAGAAACAAAGGACATCAAAGAGCAAAGAAGACCGGGTGAAGCGGGATTCGTCATCAGTGGCAATAGAACGAAGAAGGGTGAAAGCCTCAGGGAAGCTTAACGTCCGACTAGATTCCTTGTGACACCCAAACAAACATTCACCATCGGAAACTGGAATGTACGAACCGTGTACAGAGAAGTGGCATCAGCACAAATTGCGAGAGAGTTGGAAAGATACCAACTAGACATTCTCGGAATCAGTGCGTGCCAATGGACAGGAACTGGGAGGAAAGACTGGCATCAGGCAAGACCATAATCTACAACAGGAATGAAAAACTACAAGAGTGAGGAGTTGCCATAATGATCAGTCAGCAGGCAGTGAATCACTTATGGAATAGACACCCATAAGCAACAGAATCATAACAGCACGATTCTATACCAGATTCAGGAGAATGTCGATAATACAAGCGTAAGCGCCACATAATGAAAAGGAAGAGGAAGAAAATGGCCAGTTTTATCAGGAGCTATAGGAAACCTTGGATGGATGCAACAGGAATGACATTTTTATCATCATGGGGGACCTCAATGCCAAGGTAATGAGTGATAATAACGTGAACAAAAGAATTATGATATGACAGACAGCACAAGATCAGAAAGAGAGTCAAAGCCAGATTGATGAAGATTACAGAGAGAAAGACAAAGCAGTCAAGAAAAAAGTGAGAGAGAACAAAAGGAGAAGGAGGTGGATGGTAGAGAAAGCCGAAAGAGCGCAGAAAGCAGCGGAAAACGAAAGACAGAAGGAGCTGTATAACATCGTAAAACAGCTGAAGTAAGGAGTAACAGACAAACAGCGGCAGTGAAAAGCAAGGATGGGGAACTACTGGAGAATAAAAAAGCAAGACTTGCCAGATGGAGGGAAGACTTCGAGAAAGTGCTCAACAAAAACACTCCAGAGTCATCGCCACAAGATGAATATGAAGAGGCAGATGAGCTAGACATATCAGTGGAGACACCCACCACACAGGAAATAAGAGCTGCACAGAAGATGCTTAGAAATTAGAAGGCCCCTTGAGCAGATCACAAATAACAGTAGAAATGTTAAAGACAGACCTTTACCAGATCAGTAAAGAACTGAAGCACACCTTTGACCAGAAGTGGAAAGAGTAAAAGGTGCCCAAGGAATGGACAAAAAGACTGATCTGCAAAATTCCCAAGAAAGGCAACTTACAGGACTGCAGTAACTGGATGGGGTGACCTTGCTGCCACTAGCCAGCAAAGAACTAGTACTCAGCAGAATCCTCATCAACAGAATACAGGCCGGAGTTGACCACACTCTTAGGAAAGGGCAGGCAGGGTTCCAGAGAGGGAGAGGGGCTGTCTATCAGATCTTCATCCTCAGGAACATCCTGGAGCAAGCCAATGAGTGGAATGCTACCATGTACATCCACCTAGTGGACTTTGAGAAATCGTTCGACTCGGTGCACAGAGACAGCCTTTGGGTCAACATGAAAGATAAGGAATACCCCAAAAACTGATTAAGATGGTCAAAGCCCTGTATGATGATTCTCAGTGCTCAATGATTACGGACAACGAGAACACAATCCCTTTTCCTGCGATGACCGGCGTCAAACCAGGCTGCTGCATGTCAGTTTTCCTGTTCCTCCTTATAATAGACCGGGTGATGCAACAGACAGTCAAAGAAGAGAGAACGAGAATTCTCTGGAACTTCACCACTATGCCTGAAGACCTTGACTTTGCGAATGACATTACCCTGCTGTAATCAACAATGAACCATCTTCAATCCAAGACAACAAGGCTGGAAGACAACTCAGCAAAAGTTGAGAAGAAGCTGAATGCCAAGAAATGCAAAGTGATGAAGGTAAACAGCAAGAGCGAAGCCAGCCTGACAGTCGAAAATGGTAAAGCAGAAGAAGTGGACAACTTCAATTACCTTGGCGCCAATGTCACCAAGGACGGTGGGGTTACTTCTGACATCAGGAAGAAAATAGCAATGGCCAGCGCATTCTTCAGGAAGCAAGACAACATCTGGAAGGCCATGGATATCAGTAGAAAGACCAAAGTCTCCCTCTTCAAGAGGATGGTCCTGTCCGTATTGTTGTATGGATGCGAGGCTTGGAAGATGACCAAGACAGAGGAAAAGAGGATAGATCCTTTCAGACCAAGTGCCCAGAAGAATTCACAAAGTCAGATGGCAGCACCATATCTCAAACCAGTAATGGAGATGGCAAAGGCAGAAAACATCAGTGGCGAGGTGAGGAGGAGGAGGAGATGGAACTGGATCGACCATGTGCTATAAGGAAGAATCCAACAAATGACTGTGCTGTGGCCCTCGGGTGGACGCCTGATGGAAGAAAGGAAGAGAGGCCGCCCATAAACAAAATGGCGACGGATGGATGGTGGAGGTTGAGCGAAACAATGCAGGTCAACAAAGTTCTGGAACGCGGTATGCCGTGCAGCCTCAGACCGTCATCAATGGAAGAATGGTGTTCTTGCCTTATGTGGCTCCTGAGAGAATTAAGGTTAAGGTAGTCCTCCTGACAACAACGTAGTCCTCATGAAAACAACATAGACCTTAAGAAAACATATACCTCATGACATCAACATAGACCTCACGTCAACAACATAAAACTCATGACAACAATATAGTCCTCATGACAACAACATAGACCTCATGACAACAAAAACATAGTCCTCATGACAACAACATAGACCTCATGACAACAACATCGTCCTCAATGACAACAACATAAATCTCATGACAATAACAACATAGTTCTCATGATGACAAGATAGATCTCATGACAACAAAATAATCTTTATGACAACAATATATTTCTCATGACAACAATATAAACCTCATGTCAACAAAATAGTCTGTCTTCATGACAACAACATAAACATCATGGCGACAACAACGACCTCATGACAACAACATCGACCTCAGGACGACAACAAAAACCTTATTACAACAGCATAGTTCTCATAACAACAACATTCATCTTATAAACAACATAGGCTCATAACAACAACAAAGACCTCAAAAAACAACTTCTTGACAATAGCATTGACCCCTTGAAAATATAGACCACATGATACTAATATGAAACTCAAAATTTAAAACCTATACTAAACAAAAAGGTTCTGTTGACATCAACATGCCCCGCGTCAACATCATGAGAAAAACATACAAATGTACACTCAGTGGTTACAACGTATACAAACTGACACCAACATATACATATATATTGGGACCTTTCAGCTACAGCATAGACCTCATGACAACGGTAGTGACCACTGACTACTCTTGCCAATTTCATCGTGGTAATTATTTGGTAGTTGATGTACAAATACATTATGGCAACACCACATGGCAACAAAATAGGAAATGATAACAAAAAAGACTTTGTGAAAATAATTTGCATGAAAACAACGGGATCCCCTTGGCCATTGGCATACACTTCCCTACAACTTTATTGGCATGCGACAACACAAGCCTTGCGACGAAAACTTGGAACTTGAATACCTCGAGGTAACATTAGTCTATATACAATAATACAGACTTCTAGACAACAACATAGATCTGAAGGCACTATATAAAACTCTTAAGGCAGCAACATATGGATCATTAAGCAATAGCATTGACCTCTAGATAACAACATAGACCTCTTGACAACAAAATAGACGTCAAGACAACAAATAGACCTCTTGACAAAAACATTTTAAAAAGGCACCAACATAGAATAGATTTTAAGGCAGCAACGTCTAGACACCAACATAAACATCTACAACAATCATATATTTTATATTAGACCTCTAGAAAGCGTGTGATAACGATTTAGTTCATATAAGAATATCCTTGGTCAAGCTTAAAGAATTCTACAGAAAACGACTATATACACAAAGATTTTTTTTAATAAGAAGAACACCTGGTTACTCTGCACAATGCGCAGAGAGATGGGCACACTGATTTATAGTTTTCCTTGTTAAAGGTAAGACGAGAAGAGTCTTAATGCCTTCGTAAATACACTATCCACAGGCGTCTTATCAGCTGAATTGAATTGGGACAGACATGCATGATTATGTTCTCTGCATACCCTCATATATCCTTAGTTTCTTTCAAATTACCTTATGGATTGACGAACTCTGCATACCATAATGGACCGATATAGCGTGAATATTTACTAGTTAATAGAATGATCGATGCGAATATGATTTTTCTTCAAGATAATATTAAAATTTCTTCATATCTTCCTCACCACCATGCAGTTAATATAATGTAAACACTGTGCCGGATAATTATGCCAGTGCCAATGTGGACACTAATGACCTCCTTTCAGATTTTTTCCAGATTTTTGAATTTTAAATTTGTCTGTAGCTGCGCAGTTCTAAATTATTAAAAAAGGCATTGTCCTGTTCTTATATGCGTAATTTGCATACAAAACAACATGTAGATCCTCATATTTATTGCTTTTTTATCTTTTGACAACAGTTTTAGTCAGTTTTGGGCAGAAACAAGCCAGTTCAAGATATGTTTACATTTTTATCCTCTTATGTACAAGATGGCCGCACATCCCTCTTAAGATGCAGTTTCGTAAAAATCCATATATATACCAAACGATAGACCATTGCCTAGAGAGTATATACTTACAAAATGTAGTAACCCCTTTTGTTTTTCGTGTGTCTCCCTTGACTGGTGAGATATTTACTTTTAAAAATTAATATCCCATATGAAAATAATTCCCGTAGGAGAAATAAATTTCCTTCAGGAAATATTGAAAATCCTATAGGATTTTCTAAAAAAAAAAAAAAAATCCTACAGGAATTATATTTCCGATAGGAGAACAGTATTTCCTACAGGAACTTAATTTAGACAGGTAGTTTTCCTATAGAAAATGAAGATTTCCTATCGGATTTTAAAATCATACGGTAGTTTTGTTCAAATCCTTTCGGAAATTAAGTTCTTGCAGAAAGTTCTTTACATGTAATTCCGGTAGGAAATTCCAAATATCCTACAGGAAAACTGTTTTTCCAATGGGATTTTTTTTCCTGTAGGAATTTAATTTTCAAAGGTAATATCTTACCTGAAAGGAAAGATACATTAATAACAAAGGTGGTTATAAACTCTTTAAGCAATGGGTTTTTTAAAATTTATTCGATACATGCCCCTTTGACGGGTGCAAAAATGCCACCTTGGCTCTGGTATAATTATCCGTCACCGTGTTTGTTTTTAGTGTAGTTGTGACACATAGATGAAATGACTTGCCATGGGTATGAGAGCAACATATGCTCTGTTGATCATGAATCCAGAAATGTTGCCCTCAGTCTTCTGTCTTAAAGTCAAACAAATTATATGGTATCCAAATCCCACTCATTTTAAATTATATCTTTTACTACAGAGTAAGTATAATTTTCATATAGTTACCAGCCTTTCATCTCGCACTGATTTCGATTATTACCGTTTTGAAATTCAATATCAATAAGCTGTGACATAGCGGTCCAACAATTTTTATGTTGGACCGACAGACCGTTCGACAAATAATTTGTTTGACAGGTTAAATTAAAATTCGGGTTTTTTTGTAAGAAATATAAAGGAGAATATTTCTCTGCTACATGTATATATCCATACGAGTAAAAAAAATTTGTCAGCGAAGAGCAATATAGACTAGCAGAACGATATTACACACTAGGCTGGCGAAGATCAGTTTAAAACAATTTTTTCCATACAGTAGGCTAAGTTTTGATACCGTTTGACATAGAAAGTAGACAATAAATGAAGTTGTGCCACACATTATTTGTTCATAAGTCATCATAAAAAAGAATTGCCCAATTTTTACCATTTCATTTGAAAGTTGAAAATCAAACATTAAAGATAGTCATTTTCAATTTGAAAGAGGGCGTCTATTCAATAGACCCCCCCCCCCCTCCCCTTCCACAAAAGAAAAAAAAAATATTTTTTTTTTTTAATACTATCATTTTTCACGCTTTCAAAAAGAAAAAAAGATTCCAAGCATACCATATTTTCCTGAATATAAGTTAATGTGGTTTATAGGGCGATAGCAATATCGACCTAGATTGGTTGATATTGGTAAATTGGTCCATATTATCGGATGTTTCCTGCATACATATTATGAAATACATAGTACAGTGAGGCTATCTTTAGTTACAGAAACAAGTACCAATGTGATACACTACAAAAATTGGTATAAATTTCTTGATGTACCATTTTATACAGTCTTGAATAGGAAAATAACCATAAACAAAACAGTGTTTGAAAAAGAAGCATTTATTTAAGAAACAAACTTTTCCACACATACTCATGATATCCAATGAATTGTATATGTAAACCTTTTGTCATCAGATTTTCAAGATACAGACCTAAACAGGCAGTAATATGAGAGAACCCCTTTTGGTTTTTAACAAATCAATGTATCAAACTTAACACATACAGAACATCGAAAGGGTCAGCAATATTCTATATTACTTTCCAGAACACAAAAATCTCCAGACATGGATTGAGATTTTTTTCTACATTGTATGTCATTTCTATCTTTCAACTTCCATACATCTATAACTTCAAACATTAAGTATAGAAATCATATACGTGTAAAAGTACTTGCACACAAATCCACAGATTCTTCGGATTACATAGAGAGGACACATTTTACACAGTTATCATCTATTAACAACAGACATTCATAAATAAATAGTCAGCCACCATGTTTTCAACATTTTGAGGGATTTTTTATTTTCCCTCAGACACCAGACACAATATAACTAAAAGAATTTTACGCAGACTTCACAAAGAACAGATACAGCCATTGGCAAAACACCTTGGTACTTCTCCAAATAAAAAAGCGAAAAACAAAAACGTGACATTGACGGATTGTTTCCCTTACATAAAACCTCTGCATTTTCTACACAGAGTGAACAAGATAAAACAAAACAGGACTATGTCACTCATTACAAACTCTAACAAAAGCCA
This sequence comes from Magallana hongkongensis, assembly GCA_016163765.1. Classification (NCBI taxonomy): domain Eukaryota; kingdom Metazoa; phylum Mollusca; class Bivalvia; order Ostreida; family Ostreidae; genus Magallana; species Magallana hongkongensis. The sequence continues at coordinate 26,252,844 of WFKH01002636.1, read as the reverse complement.
TTTTTACACCATTTCGATACAATTTGTTGCTCTATAATGATATAAAACATTTGAAACAACAACAGAGAAACAACACCTGCTGTTAGCACTAAAATTCATAAATTTTAACATACATAGAGTCCCCCTTTTTTTGTTCTTTTTCAACACAACATAGCTTAGAGATCACTGAACTATATATAAAGCATCAATTTCTACAACAATAGGGCAATATAATAAATGTGTATTTCAGTACACATACTTTTTTCATTTTTTTTATCCTACCAAATGTACTATACATGTATAGCTACCAACTGATTTACTTAGATGTTAATTATTTTGATAAACGTACAGAGGTATCAAATTAATATTTATTAACAGCAATACACTAATTTACATTAAATGTATTTAAAACTGAAAAAGTTAAAGGTAGAACTTCAGTGAAGAGAGGTATTCCTGAAATAACCATGAATATAAACAACATCAAAACATTAATTTGCACATGTATCACTGAACACTTTTAACAGTTTGTACAGAGGTAATTCTAAAGATTACTGGAAATTCTAAAAGTAGGTAGTCATACATAAATAACAGTGCATCAACAGCAATACAATACAAGCTGTACTGTTACACCCGGGTTTACAGTAGAACCATGAACACAATACTGGCAATGTTGGGGTAGGGAGGAAGGGTCCTCACTGAATCACCGGGATCGACCAGGCCTTGAGGATCGGGCAGGGCCCTTACTGGCATCCACTTCCCATGGAAGGTCAAACTCTCTGTTAAAGAACAAAACAAGAAACTCTTTACAATCCTCATTCACTGTTGTGTCACAAATTGTCTATCTTGTAGTCCATCAGGCAGTATAAACTAGAGATCATGCAACTGAACATAGCAGATAAATCATGACGAGAGCTGGATCTAATTGAATAGCCCTGTAAATTGGGTCATTTTATCTCAACCAAACTCTAATACATGTAATTTTGTGTTGTACTGAATTTAAGAACAGTTAAATGCTAAATTTTAATGATATACATGTATTAAGATACCAGTGACTGAAACACTAATTTAGGGCCTGCTGATGCAGTTCAAATTTTTAGTCTCAGAGATTGTCAAAGACAATCGACATATACTCCACAAAGATAAACAATAACACTAACTATTGCTAGAGATATTGAAGCATGTACTTACTCAGATTTTAGGTTTGGCAGAGCGTGCCCAAAGGCCATCACAGGGATTTTGTTACAGACTTCTATATGCGTAACTACAACACACAAATAGCACATTACACTTTTAAGAAAACAACAGAGAGAATACTTTTTATTTTTGTCTTACTCATTATTATCCATTTTCTGATGTTTTGATCATTTCAATTTTTTGAACAGTAAATGGCAAAGAAAATTTATTTCTTATACTTTATCAATAACTACCACTTGGTGCGTGCGATACATTTAAAAATGTACTAAATGACCTAGTGTTAAAAGGTAACTCACTATCATCCAACAGAGGATAAAAGGACTCCACATGCTGATCTTCTCCTTTCTTTAGATTCTCAGCCGTCCTCTCTTTTTCCTTTAACTTTTCGTAGATCTTTTGTTCTCTTAGTCTTTGTAAGTCCCACCTATTTGATATCAAACAGTCAAGCATCAGCTAAATGTCTATATATATTCTACCTGTATACAGATAATATATCACAAAGCATATAGTAAGAGTTCTCTATTTGATGTAAAACAATGCACTCTTTAATACATTACCTTTTTCTTCTTTTCTCCTCTACTTCAAGTTTCTGATGTCGTTTTACAAACACTTCATCTTCTAAATTCTGTAAAATTAATTTGCAACTATTCTTTATTAGTATCACAAAAGTTTGTATGTTTATATAAAAGCATATGATAATATAAAAGAAAAGGGGCATATAGGAAATGTAAGAGAGTGTGTTTCTTTAAACTGTATAAAAAAAATTTGGTTACATATTAGATCCAAATTCAAGAGAGGTAACTCTTGTAGCCTTACCTCTGTTCCTTCAAGTACCCAGAGGCTTGGATATTTACGTGGCCTCCAGCTGGGCAATTTTACTGAAATAGAGCAGTCACATCAGTAAATAAATGCTGTAAGATAATGGATCATGTTAATTAATATCCCACCAGTAAAATATCCATAAAGAATTCATATAAAAAATTCATTTGTGGAAGATTCTTATTTAGATACTGTAGAAGCACATATTTTCGTTGGGTTAATATTTTGTTGTTTTTAAACCAAATAAAATTTCATTGGCATTAAATTTCGTCATATCGTATCGTATCAACACTTTATTAATTAATACTTGGGTGAAAAATTTGTCATAGATTTAATTTCGTTGATTTATACTGCCAACGAAAATAACAAAATTAAATCCCCAACGAATATTTCTGCTCCTACAGTAAAATATCAATCCTTCCAGTTTAAAACCCTTGTATAGTTATACACATGTCCAACATTTTTAAGCTTTTCAACACTACCTAAAGTTCAATATAAGCTGAAAAAAAAATTAGACCCTGCATAGTACTATGAAAAATAAAAAGACAAGTGGCATCTAGAGCTCAGTTAGTCCCTCACCTTCCAACTGTGTGTCCTCAGTCTGAACTACATCCTTCCTGTAACTCAAGTCCTCGTCCAGAGGCTCAAAGTGGGAGACAAAGTAAGGTTCATTCGTTCTAAGAACATTGTCACTTTTTTGGTCCTTGAGAATTGGTAAGAGTTTTTTCCTATGGGAGACACTGTTATCTGATGTGATTGTCCAAGACTTCTGCCTGGGGGTGGGAGGTTGGATGGCTTCTTGTATCTGGGTGGTTTTTTGGCGAGTTGTGTGGGTGGGAGAAGCAGTAGTGACATCTTGGGATGGTAACTGTGATCGCTTACGATGCTTTGGATGAGATTTTGAAGATGTACATGGCGTATCATTTTCGTCTGCTATAGCCAACCGCTTGGAAATGCTCTCTGTTTCAATATTCCCTTTTCTGTTATAGGTAAATAAAATAAGAAATTAAATGATTGTTGAATTCAATTTACATACTAAATGGAGTTATATTTGGCATTTAATTGACATTACATGATTGCAAGAGTTGTCTTTCTTTTTATTGATCAATTTTTTAGATTTTGATATGCTCCCTGTCAAAAGTAAAAGGCATAATCTGATTGGATGACATATATAGACTTCAAAACAGGCATGTCAGACACATGGTCAAGTGCAGATGGTAATAAATCAGTCATTAGATAATAATTTGAATTCTAATAAGATCTAATTATCTATCTCAATGTAAATATGTGTGAAAGCCTGGAGAACAAAAACGGAAGCCTAGGCTACTTTCATTTTCGTTTTTTGGAGCTTCCTGTTTCTACATGCAGAAATATCTTTCTACATGCAGAAATATCTGCCTTTGACCTGTAGTCAATAAATTATGCCTAGAATGCATTTTTTTTTAAAACTTGGATATTTATGCATGTTTTTTAAAGGTTCAAACATGCGAGTGCAAATGGTCTTTTGTCCTATAAAAGATAATTATCCGAGTATCTTCAAACCTCCTTATCTCTTTAAATCTAATAAACATATTAACCTTTTCACCCCTTTCTCAGCAGGGGTAGAATTTTCAGACTCTGGTTTGGATTTGTTAGCTGGACTCCTTACAGAGGTTCCCATGATGAAATCTGAGTCCTCCTTCTGCTTCAACATGGCCATTCTCCTCTCCATTCTTTCCAGGCGACATTTCAACTAAAAATAAAGAGTATTTTATTAACCTTTATTTGTTCACTAAATAATGAAATACACAGAACCGATATTGCAATTTAAAATGTGTCTCATAACTGGGTGAAGGAGGATGGAACTTGGTAATAAAACTGCGTTTTCAACTATGACACTGTAACATTTAAACCACTTCATTTTCATCACAGAAAGAAACGGATGTCGCCATTGAGATAAATCACAAGATAGGCTACGCTATCTATGACATTCCCCCATTTCCTTTGTTATAGGTAAAACCTAGAGCACGAGCCGTATCGATCACCGGCAAGAACAACGGCCACATAACACGACGATACACGTTGTGTCCGCCATGTAAAAATCCAGTAGCAGTGGCACTTCAATGTCGATATATCGTACGACTCATTTCAAACACAAAACTACGCAGATTTTGTATTGAGAACAAATCTTAATCATAAAACGATATTTTTTAATCAAAAACTTTGAGACTGGTAGACCCGTTCTCGACAAAATTAACCAAGACAACTACTGTAGAATTTTTGTCTCGTCTGCCATCTTGGAAAAACTTACCCCGTTATTTTTCAACGCTGGACGTTTGCATGATCGGAAAAAGTTCCTTACGGACACAGTAAATTTGTTTGGCACTAGAACATCAGTCATTTTCATTATCTTTCCTATGAATCCTTCACTCATATCACCAGAGGCGATAGAGTAGTAGAATTTTGAAAATAGACGCCAAACGGTTGGCTGATCCGCTTGATAACAAAGACGTGTGTTGTGGTCACATGATCAGTCACGTGATGAAAACAAATCGCCACAGCTTCCAACCCGATTGATACGGCTTTAAAATACATCTATGTGCCTATTTTTGTATTTTTTCATGTCAGTTTTGTTTTTCAAGATCAATGTATCAGAAATAAGAAAAATCTCCTGCAAGAATTGCACCATTCATTTGCCACGATCCCATTGTCATACCTTCATGCAAATGGGGAACATACCAAAAACTGAAATTTATTTTCCCTTGGGTCAGTGCCAGTGTTGGAACTGTTTTTTTTTCATATAAATTTTTACAAATTTTTAACATTCTAAAGTGATTTTGAAAGAACAAATGGGGGTGTTGCAGAAAAGATTTATGTAGATTTCACCCCCTCCCCCACTTGCTGTTGTGTTTTCTCCACATCCTACTTTATGAAATACATGTACACATATTTTAAAAATCTTTAATATAAGTATTTCAGATTTTTTTTTTCACAGTAAATCTTACATTTAAAAGTGGGAATCATCCATTAATCCACATAAAATTATAAAACATTATATTTATTAAATATATCATAATTCTATCTCTCTTTCAAAGTTGCATTTAATTCATTGTATATTATTTCAGGTCAACATCTTGATTTACTGGTGACATATTAATCAAGTGTGAGGTATGAAGCCATGAGTATCGACAGATTTTGCCTTGATATTGTATCACACAATACCATGGTCAGTATGTACACAGTTCAAAACCGCTTGGTCCATTTTTTGGGCTATAATTACATGTATAGTATCAAAATTTAATATAATTTTCCATACAAACTAATTATCTTAAAAAGTTATAGACTTTCACCTACAATGTATTTACAGCAGCAAAATTGGTCTCTTTTCAACGATAGAAAATAAAAATAAAACATTGATATCTCAGATATAACATGTATTAAAATTGTTCTTTCCATCTCAGATGTAAAAGGCTCTTACATATGTTATATGGACTCTGTTTTTGTGGAAACTGATAAAATGCTTGTAATTGTGTCTTGAATAGCTTTTCACTGTAAATTACTAAATACCCCACATATTGAATTAATGAAGTCTTACACTATGAATATTTCACATAAATCTTGACATACATACATGTGTATATATATCTGAAATAAAGGGTAGCTGGATGTTTGTCACAATGAAAATCTGAGTTATCTCCCTGTAACAACAAATAACCTTTTAAATAATACCTTAAATAATTCTTGCAGTCTGAAAATTACCTTTTGCAGTCCGATATTACTGAGCTTTAGCATTATTTCACTTCATATTACGCTTACATGTTCATGATGTTATATCAAATTGTTGCAGTATTGATATACTTAAAAATTGGACTATAACTAATATAAGGTAAATCAACAAATGATATGACTGTGCCAAAGACAGTTCTTGTGTAAAAAAACATATGTCACATTTGGATGACATTTAATAAAAATACACATACCTGTGTAAAAGTGTAATTGAAATCAATGAAAGAGAAAAAATACAAGATATCTTCATTGACACATTATCGTTTTGCACTTGAAAAAATCATCTTCGCTAGCCAAGGGTTTTCGGTCCACTCGAGTGGACCGAAAACCCTTGGCTAGCGAAGATGGAAAAAATTCACATGAACGAAAACAGATTTCTTACGGAGATTTATAATGGGAAATAATGACATCTGTTCTCCATTCGGAAGGCACTTGGAATACCTCGCACAATTTTTCAACGTTATTATCTGATTACTTTCATCTCACTTGCAATGCAAAATCCCTGTATACCATTTATTTTTAACCGTGTATTGAAACCTGACAAGCTGGGGGGGGGGGGGGGGGGGGGGGGGGGGGGG
>WFKH01002636.1:26192277-26202874 GCA_016163765.1 Magallana hongkongensis | reverse complement strand
TGTCGTTTCATGGATAAAACAACAGGCGTATTAATTGATCAAAATTATCATGCAAGCAATATTTGAGATGTGATTCTCAAATTAGACAAAATGAATATAAATTGCTTTGGTGTATAGTTTCAGTTAACAAGATTCTGATACAATGTGTTTGTTGCAATTTTGATAAAAACCAATCATCAATTCTTGCCACGTTATTTACAACGTAAAATGGCTTCTGTTACTTGTACGTGTTTATTGGGATCGATTTTTCCGCTGGCTTGTGTATGTGCATGTACAATGTAGGTTGGTAAAGATAATATTCCGCAAGCAGAGTAAATTTTTAGGTTGATATTATTTTGTGGCCAGGATCATAAATGATCTTTGACTTCAGTCAAAATTTCAATCGTTAACTTAATACTTACGTATCATAGATTGACAAGGAAATGTATAAATACCGGGGTACTAACAAAATAAGGAAAAAATCGTGTATTATATTTTTCAACATAATAAAGCTTAATTGCTATGTCACGTGATCCTGGGGCATGATGTAAAGTGGTTAAAGTAACAGGGTAACTATTAAATGTATGGTAGGACGAAAATCCACTTTCCTAATGACTCTGCCACGATAATTCTTGATTCCAAGATATTTCTCAAGATAAAAACGCGCAGAATAAGTAATTTAATCATTTACTTTTAAGGTGATATTGCCTTTACCCATGGAAGGTGTTCGTAATCGAAATGTAGTGTGTTGGCTTCTTAATATTTACATCTTAACAGCGTTCCATGTCAATGTGTATATACTGGAACTGTCTTCTCGGAAACTACAGGGGCCAATTGCAACTTCAACCGAACTTGTACACATCCTACCTTGATATGGGTTTTTAATAGTGCCTTATTTAATTGTATTTTATTATTTGACTGATGAATTATTTGTCTTCTCTTCTGACGCATAAGTGGACAAATACCAATATTGGCATATTTTTTTACAATTAGAAAATATAGAAGGGATCGTAAAAAAAACCCAGCATTTTTCACAAAAACATTAAACTTTCTAGATCTATATAACTAATATATGAGCATCCTGAGATAGCATAGATATAATTAAATAGACGTGATCTCTTTACTAATTAATAGTGGGACTATAAAAAGTTGATTTTATACGTTAAACCTAAATTTGGTAAATGTGACAATTAAAGTATTATTATTTAGTTACGCATTATCTCGATGTAGGGAAAATTAATTTACATGTATAAAACCTTAAGAACACACATATGTCATCGACCAAGAAGGATTTATTTCTTGTTACTAAGCATTGCAGTCAAATAATAACAGTTTAACCATTTACTAACACGACCAGGCGTTTTGCCTGACCTACATGATAAAAATTTCAGTTAGTCAACTATATGTTAATTTAAAGGTCTTCACACGTGTGATTTAACCATGGGTATGCCATTCTGTAACCTCGTCCATGTCCAGTTCAGCGACACAGTTTACAGTTGACCGGATCTCAAAGTTTAATATGGGCTTAACTACTCAAGTGTGTACTGTATTTACAGATTCAATAGACTCGCTCTTGACGTGGCGTTTTCCTAATATACCTTGTGGGGAGTTTAGGATGATTATATAATCCTCATCACTCAGGTATAAATACGTCATACCTATTTATAAATGAATGTTTATATCAATTTTATAATCAATAATGAGTTGATACTTCTGATACGGTATTTTTTTGGGCGGAGAAGAACGATTTGGTATAGTAAATAACAAAGTGTTTAATACATGGTAAAATGCCAGCAGCCATCGCTTTGTTTGGTAATAGTAGTGATACCAAAAAATCTTTTTCTCATTTAGGTCGACTTTTGAAGCACGTTGCTGGAGAAGAATGGCAGGATATCACACTAATTCAACTTTTGAAGCAGGAGAGCCTGGTATGTATTTTAACTTGATTTACAAATTAAATCAACCAATACAATGATTATAAGTGTAATAGCGTGGGTGTAAATGATTAAAAGGCAATTAAGATGAATATGAAAAGGGAGTAGAAGAATTTAATACTAGTATATCTATTTTTAAATTTCTCAAAGTTTGATTTATGCAGAATAAAAGTAATCATGGCATGATAAGGAAATTATACGGGGAATGACAGTAACTGAAATGAAACATTTTTTTAGAATTTGAAACATCTTGTGAAATCGGCACATTCTGATATATTTTGGATTTTAAAAAGAACATCGTATTAATGATAAATTATTCTTAAATTATGTATAAAACCAATTCTTACACAAATAAATGATTTTAATAGAATTATTATATAGAAATAAGACATTCCTTCTCCATTTTTCCTTCAGTCAATTGAATCTTGCAAATGTGACATGATTACATGTATTAATATTTTATACAGATAGCGTCAGTCAAGACAGTAAAAACAACAGACAAGTTCAAGGTACCTGTATTCCGAAGTGGCAACAGGTGACACTGTCATGGCATAACATCACAGTAACTACATCAGAAAGGACCATCTGCAGAACGAGAAAAGATGCTTGCAAAAAAACTATTCTTAAAAATGGTGAACATATGGATTTTTTCATGAGTTTATATTTTACTTACCGGTAATGCGCTAAACTACAGCCGGTTTTAGGGTAAATACATGTAATTGTGAACGGTCAGTGAGACAACACTAAGGATCAGTTAATGATGTTCTCAAGTAGATTGGCACAATGGAACTATGATTAAACTGACACAAAACCAGAATCCATAACTTTAATATTAATTTACGTATAAAATTATGTAGTCCTCGCCAAAGTATAGATATCATATGACAGTAATTAATGTTTCTGCACATATCTCAATTACAGAAATCACGAATTTTCAATCGTAATATAATAATAAAAATTATTTATTAAAATTGATAATATATCTTCGTGTATATATATATATATATATATATATAAAAAAGAGTGAAACAGCATGTACAGTATATATTATCAATAAGGTTGTAGTTTAAATGCTTGATTGTGGAGAAGAATTTCCTGGACTTCTATACAAATATGGTTGATTTAGAAATGATTTATCATCATGTTTTCAGTTAGTGGTAATGTGAGGCCAGGACGATTGGTAGCAATTATGGGAGCAAGGTAGTATACACACTTTAAAGCCTTTTTTGTTTTAAGAGAAAAAAATTAAATCCAATATCCTTGTAATTTTCTGTAATAACCATATAAGCTTTCCCCCCTATATTTTGCTTGTAGATTATCTATCTTTCCATAACTAGATTATCTCAATTTTAGAGAGATAAAAAAAATTGCAGCCAATTAGATATGATTTTTTTTATTCCTTCTAAATACTATAAAATTTATTACGTTTGTTTACTTTGTTAGTGGTGCTGGTAAAACGTCCCTAATTAATGTCCTTACTTTCCGCAACATCCGATCTCTGACTGTTTCTGGAGATATAAAAATTAATGACAGAGTTGTAAACAGAGATCAAATGAACGACGTATCCGCCTACCTACAACAAGAAGATCTCTTCCTAGGAACAATGACTGTTCGAGAACACCTTCTATTTAAGGTACACTGCTCTTTCTATGCAAAAAATCAATATTACCATTATGAATAAAAGACATTTCATCTGGCTTTGTCTTTGCTTATTAAGAGAGTATCGTTTTCAAATATGTTTTCCTTTCAAGGTATGAAATGCTGAAATGTTATCATGTTATCAAAATGCTAACATGTTGATTCGTATCATCATACAAAATTTACAAAAGAGTGTAGAAAACATTGAAGGAAAAATGCTTAGATTTATTCAAACTTTTTATATGAAGAATATTCTCTGACAGTATTCTGTAAACATGATATTGACAATGGAGTTTGCTGGTAGGTAACATTAAACTCAATTTAATAAAAATGACTTACTTCAAAACACATTTTGGATTACCTATAAAATTAACATTTATTAAATTTTCTGCATATTTTTTTCGAGTTTATATTTCCACTTTAGCATTATCGCCATCATCATTGACAGTTGAGTTTTCTTTTCTTTATCAAAGAATGTAGTTGTTTATCTGCGTTTCTTTTAAACTGCAGGCTTCATTACAAATGAACATGGATAGCAGGACAAGAGAAAGAAAAGTCGATCAAGTTATGATGGAGGTAAAACAGTTCCACATCTAATACTAAAGATTATACTGAGGTTTCTACGAATGTACACGTAGAACATATTTTGCCAACCATGCATTTATTTGAATATGAATGGAAAGGTCGATTAAGCATGTAGGTCCATGGCCTTAATTCTTACATTGGCTCTCTTAATTTACAAAAGGAATGATCAGACGAAAAGTTAAACTGCAGTCGGAATAGGGCTTGGGTCTTTACATACTTTATGTAGTACAAGAAATATAAGTAAACTTAATAGGAATATATTTCCCCCTGGTTTACTTTACCCGATTACTTGTCATGTACAGTACATGTAAAAGGATTCTTATATTCTTATATTCGTATGTAATGTCGATATAAGAGTGTTCATTTCGTTCTTTTCATTCTTCATAGCTCGGGTTGTCCAAGTGTGCGGACTCTGTTATTGATCGCCCATACTCAAATCAAAGAATTTCAGGAGGGGAAAGAAAGCGTTTGTCTTTTGCCTCTGAGGTAGACCGACAATTTCCCTCTCATTTTCTTTATCAATTGCTTTGCATCCAAATGCATCTTCTTTATATTTCTATTCTCCGTTGCCTGATCTTATATTTACTTTGATATATCTTAGTAAAAAGAATTTCGTTGTCAAGGCCTGTTGTCTACAGTAAAAAGAATTCATTGGAATAAAATAGGAAACGTCTCATACTAACAGTATTAAAACTTACCCAAACCGTATTACTATTAAAGCTTCTGATGAATCCACCTCTGATGTATTGTGATGAGCCTACTTCCGGTCTGGATTCCTTCATGGCATCAAGCGTCATACAGTGCTTGAAAATGCTGGTGCATAAAGGCCACACAGTTCTTTGTACTATCCACCAACCGTCCTCAGAAGTGTTTGCCCTCTTTGACGAGTATGTAGACAAAAAAAAGTGTCATAAAAATTATATAATGATTTGAAATTGCATGATACAATTTTCATGTGTTTTTCAAATAGGTACCGTTGGTAAATTTTCAAAAATATTTGATATTTTGAGGAAACAATGGCTGTTAAAAGCTAACAATAGAAATGCAATATAATTATTATTATTACCATAGTATTTAATAAGCATTTACCAGTTTCGTGAAAATAAGTATACATTTCTTGCTTTTATTCAATAGAATATATCTTCTGGCTGAGGGAAATTGTGTATTTACCGGCTATACGATGTATGCATTAGACTTTTTCAAGAGGTAAAATCATCCATTCTTGAAATTATTTTATTTCTATTTGCTACATTATCATCTCAGAATATCATTCGGTTAAATAGAAATTCAATAAAAATGATAAACATCAATATCATGACAGATAACCATATAAACTTAATATGATAAATGTTGCTGAGGTGTATTACTTTCATGATCATTATGATTATATTTCATTGTGGCCCAATTTCCGTGCATCCCCTGGAAACCTCTCGGTCACTAATTACCAACTTATTACGATGCACAGTTTCATTATTCATGTGGACAAACAAATTTATGAATTTATATTTCCACGAACCTTGGAAAAACTGAGAATCTACCAATATTGACCCTTATTAATCTCTTTTTAAATGTTTGATATATAAAAACAATTTTTCTCAAGAATTGCTAAAAGAATTTTTAAAAATGAATTGTATTTTTAACCTTGTCAAAGATAAAATTACGTAATCTTAACTCAGTATCGTTCTTGTGTACAATACATCTTGGGGTTCATTCCTTTTAAAAAATACTTTCTCGTTTTATTTGTGTCATTTTTATATTTCCAACCTTGAAGCTGCAAATTAATATTAAGATGATGATTCAATTTGTTCGTTTTATCCTTATTAGAACACTTAATCTGATTTTTGATATGGTCTGTAGCCAAGGTTATCCATGTCCAATCAACTACAATCCTGCAGATCACTTCATTCTAACACTGGCAATGATTCCTGGACAAGAACAGGCATGTCGCAAAAAAATCAAGGTTAGTTGATTAAAATCTGAGCAAATTACGAATTAAGAAATAATGCAGGGTTTTTTTTTTTTAAGAAATAAGGTTAAATTCTAAAACTTAGTGCAGTTTAACATTACACACATTTTTACCTGGAGACACTGATTTCTTAAATTGCATATATAAACAAATTCCTTGTAATGTTCCTAAAATGCATGTGTTTGTTCATCATAGAGATTGTGTTGCGAGTTTGAAAATAAGCAGATGAAAGAAGAGAATGGCTATAATACTTCCTCTTCACTTTTAAATGTAAGAATGTGTTAAACTTTTATTTAAAAGTACCTGCAATACCAACGAAATTTTGATATTACGAACTTAATTAACCAATATAAGTATACTTTTATTTCATGTTTATTAGATCCCTTTTTTCAGCAACAAGAATTGCTTCCGAGGTAAGATAATTTAATGACACTTCATAATCTTACCTGCAATTTTCTGATCAATATTAATTTTTCCTGTTGCTGTGGTGTCCGTTTCGTCATAATCTTGTTCGGGTAGATTAGCCAGTTCAAATCCCTTTTTACAAACACTTTACCTTGGTTAGAAGGAAATTATATTCGTTGCTAGAACATGTGAAATTATCTGACAAGGAGGAAACTTATTTAGTTTACAGGGCTAAAAATAGAAAATACTTTACTTTTCTGTATTATAGATACCAAGCGCCTTGTCTTAAACAGTTTCGCTTTCTTTTATGGAGGAGTTGGGTCACAAACCTTCGCAATCCAAATCTTTTTATAATCAAGCTAATTCAAGCAGTGGTAAGTTATTTCAAACTTTGAAACTCACATTAAGATTGATTGAATTTTTCTAATTTGGTAAAATAGTACGCCGATCAGAGTATGGAAGTTACTGGACGTTATTTACTGAATTGTTTTGAGTAAAAATGCATTTTGTACTATTATCTATTAAATGGCTCTCATGTAGGTGGAAACTATTTCTGCAATAAAAAGAAGTGTTTTATTTAACCTAGCGTTTCATTATCCCTCTACGTTATGTCCTAAGGAAAATCGTTCTCTATGACAGATGCTTTGATAGAAAATGTGCCAAGGGTGACCTCTACTCTACAATATACGTTAAGTAAACATGGAAATAAAGAAACATTTTACTTTCTTTAGCTGTTTGCTGTTATCCTAGGATTGTTCTACTTAAAAACGAACAACAATTACACACAGGATGACGTCATGAATATTAATGGCTGTATATTCTTTGCTATAGTATCGTTGAGTCTAGATAGCATATTTCCCATTCTAAACGTAAGTAAATTATACGGATTTTAACTTGTTTAACTGATAATTTTCATAATAATTTACATATCTGCTCCGCCTCAGTTGTGCTTAAAATGATTACCCCATTTGGTTGACTCTAAATATATGCTTTTCTAACAAAGGCTTTATTTAGAATGTTCGGATCACAGAAAATATATATTTTATTAATTATCTTAATCGGTTTTATTTTCGGTGTTCTTTCTCGTTGTAATCCACAGGATATAGCCAACTTATTTTCTGATAAAAAAATCACATCATGCCTTATGTGAAAACTTTTATATTATTTTTATATAAAACATAATGAATTTGCTCTATAAATTGAAAACAAAAATGAGAGGTAGAACAGCAGAGTCCTGTGGATAGCATTCATATTTCATTTGATATTTTGAATTTTAATTTGATAAAAAGGTTTTCCCTAGCGAAGTCCCTATTTTTGTGAGAGAGTATGGAAGTAAATTATACAGAGTAGATATATATTATCTTTCCAAAATCATTGTTGAGGTAAGTGTTTGGTGACTACAAGCTAGAAAATGCAAAGAAAGAAATACTGCAATGATCCTATGCAATGACTTTAACATATCAGTCCTTGCTTGCAGATTCCAATCCACGTCATCAACCCGGCTATTTTTATGACCATATTATACTGGATGAGTGGTATGTGTTTGTATGTTTGTTATTATCATGTTCACTCTTGGAATTTCACAATATTAACATAAGGAATACAAACCTCCCCCCCCCCCCCCCCCCCCCCCCCCCCCCCCCCCCCAAAAAAAAACAAAAACATACAAGTATCTACCGGACCGGGTATACTTTGAATAATTTCTAAAAGTATATCAATATATAATGTATTTAGAATTTTTTGTCACCCGATCCTTGAATTAATATGTTTCATTAGATTTTATTCATAATCAAATCTCTTTAGGTTTGTTGTATGACAATGTAGAATTTTGGACATCAATTGGTATAGCAGTTCTGGTTGCCAATGCCGCAGCAGGATTTGGTAAATACTTAATAACATCAGCGTCCCTGTAGTTTTCAACTTCTGTCACAAAATATCAATGTCTAAATGATAAAGTGATTTTGAAAATTACAAAGCAACTTACCTAAATATGCGTGTAATGAAACAATTTGCTTTATTTTCTTCTTTTCTGAAATAAGGTTACGTCATTTCTGCGGGAGCGCCTTCCATAACTGCAGCTCTTGCTTTGGCGCCATTGTTGCTTATGCCGCTCATGATGAATGGAGGATTCTTTTTAAATAACAGGTATTGATACGAAATGAAACCATGTCTAAGGTTCGAAAAGTGAAATTTGATCAAAATGAAAGATTCGTTACAAAGTAATTGTTCAACATTGCATTTAAGTTCTCTACCAAATTCTCTAGAAATGTGGTCATATTCAAATTACTTTAATTTATACTTTGTCTTAACATGTTGAAGCAGCGCATTTTGCTTAGTTTTTTTTAAAAAAAATATTGATGACCTTTCAAATATGGGGAAAATCTCATGATTTTTTTCCTTCAAAATGCCCCCTTTAGATTGTTAGGTCTGAGTAGAGAAATTTAAAAAACTACTGAAGCATCAAAACTTTTAGAATTTAAAATTGGTTCGCTATTTGCATGACTATTTATATTTATCACATGTTTATCTCAATATATGGTGGATATCACTCATGGGATAAATTTTTGATATTCCACTGTGTGTTCTTACGCCATGTGACGTCATAATTAAACATGACGTCGGTTTAGGCGGTTGATTGACGTAAAATGAAAAAGTAAATAATTAATTCAGTTGAGGGGTGTTGAGATGTAAGTGTGAAACATTTAATGTTGTTTCATTTATTTGTCTTGAATTCATAAAAAAATGTTCGAAAATATAAAGTTTGTTTGTTAAACTTCAAGGAACTTCATTTTCATGCGTAAAGTTGTTGACGTCTTGTAGTTAATGTGTTATGCGACTCACAATTACATTTTTACAGAAAAATTACATTTTTTACAGAAAAAAATTGAGATTAACAAAATACGTGGTAAAACATGTGATAAAAAGAATCTCTCATGATTTGCGATGGTATATGATTTTTATCCAACTCGTTGTGTGTTTTCTATCCCCTAGCCATGGCGAGGGGATAGAAAACACACAACGAGTTGGATAAAAATCATATACCATCGCAAATCATGAGAGATCCTATATGTATTCTGTAGTGCACTAAAAATGCATACATATATTGTACATATAATGTTTATGCTAAATTCCTTGCTTAAAATTATCAAACATCAAAAGAAGTAAAAAAGTCAGATTAATGAATTTTGCAGATATATATTCTAATCATCCAAATAAATGTTTAATTATACTACTATGTAACAGCGCACGTATATACATTTGCTTTAACACTAATTTTTAATAGTGGAAGTCGAGTAAATTTTGTCATATCTCCTTGAAATGCATTTCGGACAATTGACTTAAATTGCAATTGTGTAACATTGTTCTCAGAAAAGCCAAGAAAGAGGATAAAAGTATATTGTTATCACAGAAACTTTATATTACTCTGAAAACAAAAAAGTGTTTGAAATCAAAAAAATCTACCAACATATCATATTCTTACTAAAGCAAATTATCTGGGTCCTTCAATAAGCATATCTTTGATTGGATGTACCATAATGATAACATGCAAATTTCAAAATGGGACATTGATAAGGCAGACAGAGTAGTTTTCCTATGCACTCTAGTATTTGATTTCCGTTTGAAGATTACAAACGTTAACAGCTGTATATGATACGTTAAAAGTATTGGGGAGAACTCAAGAGATCGAGTTTCTTCGTTTCTTCTGTAAAACCACAGACTTTATTAAATAACGGAAATAAAAACAACATGACTTTTACAACAAAGATACATGTATTTTCGATGTTTATTAGATGCCGATTTCTTTTCATGTGAGACAGAAGTAAAGCAATTATTTTTCTTATGAAATAAAAATTGGAATCATAACATTTCTTTTCTTATTTTTGTGATGGTATGTATAATTTAAGGTCAGACGACACGTTCCTCAATTTTTTATAACTTTTTCCAGGAATATGTTATTGATTTACTACTACTTTGATAAGCTTTCTTGCAAAAAATTAGGGTACCTTACCAGGCATTTTTGCAAGATACTAGAGTATGCAATTTCCTATATAATCTTATTGAAAATGCACTTGAATTGCTGATATAAAAA
>WFKH01002636.1:26172889-26192177 GCA_016163765.1 Magallana hongkongensis | reverse complement strand
AAAAGCAGAAATATTTTTATTTCGTTGAAATGAGAGTAAAGAAATTTAAGTTTGATTACATTAGTTATCAATGACATTAATGTACAAGGCTGACATTATAATAATGAAGATATTGTTTATCTGTATATAAAGCCACTTTTATAATATCCTGCAGTTATGTGCACATTGACTAATGAGAAATCTAATAAATTAATTCGTTTGTTTTTATCATTATAAATTTAATCTCGGCTTATCGTTTATATAAAGGTAAGAAAAAATGTCTCAACACATTGAATAATTATTATTGTACATTGTGATGGCAATGAATTTGAACAAATAAATCTTAGACAAATCAAGCTTGACAATTATGATACACCAAGATGTAGAAAAGTTCAACAAAGTCGAGATAACAATTATAGAAAGATTGACGAAAGGGCTTTAAAGTATGCGAATCGACGGAAATGGATTAAAAGAAAAGAGAGCGTCATGAAATCATTGTAATACCGGTGTATTCATTTGCAATAATTAAGAATGTGTAGACTGTGTCGAAAAAAGAAGAAAGAAAAATTTTGAAAACCAGTTTAACCCTTTTCAGTTGCCACCAATTGTTCAACGTTCAAACACAAAGACAAAAGCAATAATTTTAGAAGGACTCGTGTATCATTTATATATATAATATTATAGTTAATAGGAAAATGATGATTAAACCGGAGGAATGATATTTTTAAAAATCTTCTTCCTGGTCTAAGTGTTTAAACTATAAATAACAAGACAGGTAATCTGCGATTTAAACAAATGTTCACCATATGCATATACATACTTGTAGTGTAGTCATTTCTAGTAGTATTCTCTGATCTGTTAAATTGAGAGTCGTTGAGTCTTATCCCCAAAAAATTATTTCACAAAAAATAAATTAGGAGTCGACGGATATTTTATTTATTTTTCCTAACGAGTATTTTTTTTAATTTCAGAACCGTGCCTGTGTATTTCCTGTGGTTAAAATACTCGTCTTGGTTTATGTATAGCAATGAGTTGATGATTCTAAATCAGTGGGCCAATGTTGACCAAATAGGTTTGTTGCTGTTCATATAATCAATGTACCATTCGTTTAATTTTTAACCAAAATCGCTACTTTTATAATAGTACCTAGGTTTAACGATAACCACATAAACCATAAACAATTTTTCATGAATACAAAGGTAAAGTTGTATTTTTTTTAATACTTGAATATATTCAAGTAAAGTTTTAGAAAATTCTTATTAGTAACATTACTTTCAGCTGTACAATTTCTGTCTTATTGAATAATATTAATATTATAAACACACATATTTGTGTACATTTTTAGGGTGCAACGGCAATTCAACATGTCTTTCAAATGGAAATCTAGTCATAGAAAGCTTAGGTTATAGCAAGGTAGGATTAATCATTTCATATAATTATTCATTCACTTATGAATGAATACATTGTTGTGCTTTGACTTAAATTATCATAGCTTAATTATTTCGTAGAATGTTCTAAACAAGAATTGTTCTTTTCAGGACAACGTACCATTGAATTGGATATGTTTAGCATCGCTAACGATTGCTTTTAGACTACTTTCTTTTATAATTTTGTTTATCAAAGCCAGAAAAACGACATGATTAATGATTTTTTTAAAAATATTGTTTACTTTTTAAAACATTAAATCTTAAATATTTGAAAACAAATGCAGTTTGTGTTTTCTTTACTACATCTAAGGTAAGATTCATTGTGGAAATATAATTGTGCATTGGTGTTTAAAGGCAACTTAGGGTAAAACCATGGAAATGGGTCCAGTGTAATACGAACCGTAAAGAAATGTGTAATATAGAAACATCAACACACATATAAACGACGACACAGAGAGTGTTATGTGTTCGGTTTTTTTTTCTTTTAAAACATAACATAGGAACAAATCAACTTCATTTTCAAAATATAAAAAGTAATTATATACATGTATTCACGGTCTTAACCTTATAATTACCACTACATATGAAGTGGTTTTTTGTATATAACTGGAAGAGCCTGTAACATTTGGTAGAAGAAATAGGGCCATTTTAACAATTGCTAGAGCATGGACTTTCGGTGCGAATCTAGTTTGCTCATCAAAACAAGCCGTCAAATATTGAGTACCTTCTTTCTGATTCACTAAGAGAAGCTCATCAATATTCATCATAGACTGTCGAAATCGGATTTTGTTTTGGTGAATTAAAAACCTCACCTGCTTCTTTTCAAAAATTCTCATAACTTTACCATAGTGTGTAGAGTACGTGAACTCTCTTAGTGACCATTTCCTATACTAGACTTTCACCTTGTCCGTCAGGGTTACCAAACCAAATTGCTTGAAAATTACAGTGTTAAGAAAAACAAACATGATACATTTATCGTAGGAGCATTGTCAAGCTATTTTGAAAAATAAACAACCTTTACTCATACTGAATAATACATGATATATAAATTCAATATAAGCTTTATTTGGGTACTTATATTCTGTATTAACATGAAAGATGAACAGCATTTTCCCAAAACGAGTTATTGCACAAAATTTAAATTCAATTCTAGTTTTGTTAATTCATTTCCTTATTAAGGGATGATCTATTTAAGTATAAATATATAGGTTACGTGCAGTTGATACAGGCGGGTCGATATTATATTTAGCCATTTATTGCTTTATCATTTGGTGTACCTGACATTTATTTAAACCAATCATACGGTAGCAACAGTAGTGAACTGGACCGCAGTAAAGGAAAGACAACGCTATCATAACCAGGAAGAAGAATTTTAAGGAAGTACCAAATGGCTTGGATTGAGGAGAGTTTTCGCTCAATTTTATTGTCAAACTCATAAATTGTGCAAATATCTGATATGTAAGTATTATTTACCTTTATGGTTAATAAGCACGTGACATGTGCTACCAAAATGTGACCTTTGCATTTAGTCTGCCTAACAACTTATAGAACATAAATATACACTGCATTTATTTACTTGAGTTACATATTCATCATAAAATACAACTATACAATATAATTCTTTACTGTCCCTCTATATAGGATTTTTTTTAAAAATTAATGTAAATTTCCGTATATTACTTTTTTGTCATCTATCTTATTTATTGTTTATGCATCCTACTATTGACTAGGTTTAAATACTGGACTGAATCCAAAACTGGTTAATTATATTCGATTTAATAATATATACCCTAAAAGAGGATCTGTATCTTTTTAAAGTACTGTTCTTTTTTTCATTAGAACCCCTATCGCTTCTATGGATCCTCAACACAGTGCCCAGGATGTCTTACGATGTCGTCTTTGTGAGATGCCTGTTCCTCCATACTACTGTGACAGCTGTGACATCAACCTCTGTAAGACTTGTGCTGGAGAACATCTCTTGGATGAAACTAAAGAACATAGAGTGTTGCCAATCAAACAGAGATTTACTCCAAATTATCCTAAATGTTCAAAGCATACCACAAAAATATGTGAACTCCACTGTGATCAATGTGACATTCCTATTTGTGTATGCTGTGTCTCCTCTAGTGAACACCTTGGACATCGAGCTGTTGATATATTAAAAAACTTTGAAAAGGTAAAAGAAAAGTTGAAAAATGATTTACAAGAATTAGAGGAATCGATATATCCTAAATATCAAGAGATTGCATGTAACATTTCTGTTCAGAAAGTTGCATTGGGTGAAAACATCCAAAAGTTGACAACAGAAATTAGCAAAAGGGGAGAAGACTGGCACAGAGAAGTAGAAAAAATTATAATGAAACTAAAATCTGATGTTGATCAAATGGAATCCGAACAACTGACTATCTTAAATAAGCAAGAAGATAAAATCTCTCGCAATATTTCTGAACTCACACAGAGAATTCTCGATCTAAGGAAATTACTGAACTCCAGTGATGTTTGCCTTATATCTGAGTACAAATCTGGGAATGCTCAATTCAAATAATATCCTTCTAAACTCAAAGTTACTTTACCAAACTTGTGTTATCAGAAGATAAACACAAAAGAACTTCTTCAACAATTTGGTTTTCTTTCACCACCTTCCGTTACAACAGAAGACGATATCTACACATTGGAGTCCACAGGAGTGAAGTCCTCAGACAGACCACTGTTGGATGTTCCCCAAATCCTCACAGCTATAGACACAGGGTATACATCTCTAGCCAGTGTGGCTTGCATTAATGACGAGGCAATTTGGACTCATGGCAAGAGCAAGATCATGAAACTCTACAACCTTCAAGGAAAGCTACTGAAATCAATTCAAACCAAGGCGTCAGTGAATGTGTCATCGGGCATAGCAGTGACAAAGAGTGGATATCTGGTTTATACTAATGATGTTGATAGAACTGTGACTATATTCAATTATAAACAGATAGTTGAAGTTATCAGACTAGTAGGTTGGACAGCTCGCAATGTCTGTGTTTCCTCCTCTGATAGCCTCTTAGTTATCATGAACAGTGATGATTATCAAACAAGAATTGTGCGTTACTTTGGATCGGAAGAGAGACAATTCATCCAGTTTAACGAGAAAGGTAATCCTCTCTATTCATCCGGTAACCTTAAATACATAAGTGAAAACAGAAACCGGGATATTTGTGTGGCTGATTGGGAGGCTGGTTCAGTAGTGGTGGTCAATCAGGCCGGGAAACTCCGGTTTACTTACACAGGTCTTTCTTCAACTGCCAGGAAATTAATATATTTTCATCCAGTTGGCATCACGACAGACAGCCAGGGTCGAATCCTCACGATAGCCAACTGCTGTATCCACATCATAGATGAAGAGGGAAAGTTCCTGCGTCTCATTGACAACTGTGACTTATGCAATCCATACGATTTGTGTGTGGACAGCAAAGACCATCTCTTTGTAGCTGAGAATAGAACTGGTAACGTGAAGAAAATACAATATTATATGTAAGCAAACTGATTGTTTATTCAAAACATTTAAATAACAACAATAAATTGCTGATGGTTTCTTAATTGGTTCATGCGAAATATAAAGGTAGCAGGCACTGTAGAAAAAATACATATCCGTATGAAAAGATTATACTGCAATTTAAGCTTCGTGTACTTTCAAAGCAAATAGCACGATTTTACAATCAAAAAACGTATTTACACCTCTCTATGGATTTCTTTTAGTGTTACTAGTAGAATACTATACTCGAAAAAGGTTAAAAAGACATAATTATACAATGTAAAACTTGCCTGGAAAAATAAGATAGGTGTACGTATGATACAGTTTTACGAAAACAGTGCAAGTGGCTGAATAACAACGTGATCTTCCTGTTTTGGCTATGGGAGGGATTAGAGATAAACTAACTATTAAAAGGGGAACATAGTACAAGGGGCTGAATTAAAGCGTATTCAATAATTCTAGCTTCATCTTTGACAACCGAGCTCTGAGATGAACCATATGACAGTCAAAAGCAATAAGGTTAACGAGATCTATGTAGCTAATCTGGCCAATATGAACTTAATCTGACCTTCTCTGATCAAAGGAAGAGGTCTTGCCCAATCCAGCTAACTTAAAAAAAAAAGAATCAAGGTTTTAAAATGTACCCATAATTAGAATACTAGCCAGCTTGGCTCATATGAGTGCAGTACATTTGATACAGTTTTAAGTTTACATAGTACATTGGGTTGATATACATCCACAATCCCACAATTTTAGTCAGGCAGAAGCATGGCAATTTGCCTTTAATATACACATTATGTGCACATTTAATGTAGCAAGGCTTGTAGCTTGTATAGCTAGCCTGGCTTATATGGTAACATTGCCAAACAAAAGTAACAAATAGACATACAAGGACCCCACACTCACAGTTCCAGACTATAATCTTCATTATAAGCCAGTTGAAAGGTCGTCCACAGGAAAGTTAACAACATCTAGTACCACTGTCAGAAGGGCAGTTGAAATCGATACACGGAAAAGGAATTTATTCGTTTATTAAAACACCCTCTCCTTATAACCATGAATATTTGTAAACATGAGGGAAAGCAAATTCTTTCCCGGGAATTTATCATTGAAACTTTATCCATTTACAATTGACTTTATCGGAACACTGTCACCGTTGCTTAAGCAATATCCATGTAGCCTTTTATCTTAATAAGCTATGCCATTCGGATAAAGGGGCGCTTCAATAAACTTGAAAAATATTGGACTTTTTCTCTACAGAAATAAAGGGAACCTTGTACAAGTGGCTGAATAATTATCAAATGACAGTGAATGCATACATTTATTTAGTCTTTAACAACGTCTTCTTTTGATTAACATTTCGATAGTCATAATTATCATTAACATACGTTACCAATAAAGCTCATCTTTGCTAGCCAAGAGTCCGATTACTTTTTTTCTTTATCTTTTCTCGCTTATGTTTGTATGGCGACACATGTCAGCCTAATCTACTGCAACGTGAAAATGTTGGTTCAAACCACGGATAAGAATTAAACGCGTTCCTACGTCTCGTAATGATTGTAATGAAAATATATATTAAATAGTACCCATTAAATTGTATCAAACACAATGATTAATTCTAGCTGATTTAAAATATTATTTTCCTCTAGATATCCCTTGTCTCAGCACTATGTCTGAAATCATCCATAGTTTCAGACCTAGTCCGAACCCTCTATTCTGAGCCTACGCTCCCGGACTATTTGCTTATGGCATTATGTCTCAAATGGTCCACCCGTAGTAATTTGGGGTCCCGCAAATGAAACCAATACCGTATCTAAACCTATGGCCGTATTCCTTCTTACTTCACCGCTGTCTACCAGCAGAAAGACAAACTAAGATTAGATAATTTATGCCCTTCTATTCTGGTGAATCGTGTTAGGGTCTCCAATAGGTTTGAAACAATGTACAACACTCATTGATTTACTTATGAATGACAATATTTGATTTACCCTGATCGCCTTAATAGGCTTATTGACATCATCAAAAGGAATTTTCATTACGCTGTATGTACCTGCAAGATAAATAACGTCATCATGCAGGATAAATATTTCTTCATCCAGAATAATTATATTGACATGCAAGTAAATAATTATCTAAGAGCATCTGATTTTAATATTTTAAAAATTTATTTATTTATGTCTCTGATGCCAGCATACGTCAAATATGCGAGATGCAACATCATTATGTTGACATGCCACTTATCTACATGTATGTCGACAAAAGACTCAAATATATAGCATACGAGTTAATTATAATGACATGCAAAATATTTATAAAAATATGCAAGATAATGTTCAACATGGAAGAAAATTATGTTGACATGTGACTTTTCAATGTTAACATGCGACATTACTGTATAGATGCAGCATGTTGCCTTAAATAAGTCACAGGTCAACATAATTAATGTCAGCTATTGGCAGCTTTACCATTATCAATGAATTCAAATTTTAAGCCAAATGAACTTAAAAGATATTATTAAGCAACCTTTCACTTACTAAGAAATTACACAAATTTACAATATAATTCAACCTTTATTCATCTTTCAAATCCAACATCATATATGACAAAGAATACCATCAAGTAGTGTATATCTCTGCTGACCTTCATTGCCGATTAAAAATGTCTGTACTTAGAGATTCTAAAGAACTTAAACAAGTACTATGTCTATAAAGTCCAAACGACTTCAAATAATGTTGTGCTTGTCTTCCGATAGTCTTGTCACTTTTGGGAGCAGCGAAATCCCACACTTTGTCTTTGTTCAAAGGGATCAACACTGACTGAAAGATCAGGGGAACCTGGTTCAACTTGTCACTAGGTAGAGCCTTAAGCTGACTTTCCACAGTATCAGGACTTACTCTACAGTAGCTGCTGACCCACTCCCTCCACTTGGGAGACATTGGCTGTCCTTTGTCTAACTCAGATTTTATACTGTACGCCCAGAAGAAGTCATAGTTGAAGTAATTAAAAGGCCATTTCCTGATGCCACCAGCCCGATTATACACAGTTTCCAGATTTGGATCAAAGCAATGAAATAAACAACACAGCATTAACTTTAGTCTCTCCATCTGAGAATGCATGACTCTTTCTTGTTGGCGTTCATACACATAGTAATTGTGCTTCAATTTCTTCATGCAATATGTTTTTCCACCTGCCATATAATTACCTACATTTCTCAAAGTTCGTTCAGACAGAACTTTAAAGGACCATCCACATTTCGTTCTTCCCATTATTTTTTTTTCAGGGAAAAACTGATATTTGGTAGAGAGAATATATACACCTACAATATTTAGTAAGGTAAAAATATAAAATAGTCTTATCCCACGTGCCAATAGAATAAACAAGCTGAATACATATGTATGATGCATTATTCTAGTGGTTTGATAGTGTATGGTCCATGTATAAATATGACGAAAAAACACGAACTTTTTCTCATCTGTTGAAAGGTTGTGTTCAAAATCCAAAATTTCAGAATATTTATTGCCTGCTTTTTCTTCTAAAAAACAGGTAGAGCATCCTTCTTTTGACAAAAGTTTATGAGAAGAATTCGGTGAATGAACATTGGCTGATTTCACTAAGGCGGCATCCGTTTTGGATGCACGAAAACCTGAAGATGATGCCCGAGTACTTTCAACATCAATGGGCCTGGGATAGGGCGGAGAGGCTGTGACTGAGGAAGAACTCGATGTAATATAATCAGGAATGCCAACGGCTAACACCCTCCTAATAGGCAGAAGACCGGTAGTCTGCACCAGATGGTTTATCACAATCTCATGACCTTTGCAAGGGTAAACCTCAAGTTCAATCGATGGGAAATACAGCATGAAAATTTTGGTTTCTCTCAGATCATCAAGTACCTGAAAAAGAAGAATCACAAATAACTGAAGCATGTTTACTTTGTTTGTTGTGTAACCTCATGTCCAATGTCTTGACATTTTTTTAACACTCCAATTACAGTAAAAATAAAAACCCTCTGTATCTTAATTCATGCAGACACATTATATTCACCAAACTGTTCTCTGAGTTTTAGCCACTGTTACTTTTGCCCAATGGCATATAGTAAAAACAGCTTCCTACTTTTCATACATATATAATATACAAAGTAAATAACCCCAGCTGATTAATACATTATTTACTATTTTGAGATGACCAATATTAATATGTCTTAATTGACCTTGAATTCGTTATCTTGAATTTGAAGGTCAAGCCACAATAAACAGTTGGCTTTCAAAAATTTTTCCATGTGAAACTAATATAAAGAAACTATCTGAGTTATCAATAAACTGTGGTCCTTTGACATTTTAAGGATGCAAATCAGCGAATTCACAATTCAATATCGGTACATTTTTTTTCATACTGTAAACCAACTTTTATTTGCATGCAAGAATTTTTAGCGATGAAGGTTTGCGAGAGCCTTATGACGCTGCAAATATATCTAGCTACAAACCAGCCTTCAAATGTCTCTCGTATTTTATTTTCCAGATAATTTACATCTTGATCGTGAATATTAGTCTCTGCAAACCAGTAAATCGTGAAAAAAGTTGTTGCAAATAAAAATCAGTTTACGGTAATCAATTTCATCAGTAAGATAAAATTTCTTTGCAAAACCCAAACAATTTACTTCTTGCAAGAGAGTTCTTGTATCTGCATCAACAGAATGCTGCTCATCCTCACTCTCGTAACCATATTTCTTCTTAAGTTTGTTCAGGCTGTAATCTATAGGCATGAAGTAATATGATGCAAATATTGTCAGGGGAATCACACAATTCGGCAAAATTACATACAGAGCTCTAACGGGTTTCTGCAAAATAGAGAAATAACAATGTTAAATAAAAGAGTATCATCTGTCTGTACAATGTTATTCTTCTGCGACATGATCTGGAGGGTTTTTTTTTCAAGATATATTCTCTCTTTATAATTCAAACAGTGTACATTGAAACTTGACAAACTTTTCAAATACACTTAAAAGAAATTTTGTACCCACATATTAAAATGAATTTCTGCTAAAAAAAGGACTATGTTAAACAACACAACTTTATTGCATTGATGAGTTATTTTGTGGTTGAGAATATTAACTATGAGATTTTCTTTAGGATATAAATGTTTGCCTCTGCTTTGGTCACTGTAGTTTGACTAGTTTGATTAATATAAATTGGCATTAATTTTCGTGGATTTTACAAAGTTCACAGTTCTAGTATATTCTGGTAAGCATGTTTGATGTGAATTTTTATGCCATTTTCCTTCATTTATGGGAGCACAATATATCATGTATTTCATTAAGTGTTATTTTTAATCACTCAGTTTCCTTGACAAATGAGATTTTGGAGCTAGATATTGTAACATTTACATACTAAGGCTCAATCATCCTCTTCACTTTTATTAAAAAAAAACACAGGTTTACGTACCAGAAAAAAATATTGCAGTTATATCATTCATAATGCATCAAACATAAAAATGTACATATAACAAGTTTCATAAGACCTTATTTAAACTGACACCAAAATCAATTTCTTAACTTGGCCGATTTGGGCAGTGAAATTGAACAGAGGAAATAGCACTTACAGGTGTATAATCATGCAGGTACATATGTGGTTGACCTGACATTACCTCATTCTCCGGCATCAACCTCTGTGTAAATCTACTCAATATCTTGATGATCCGTCCATTTCCCTTATTCCAAAACCATCTCATCTTCTGTAAAGAGATTCATCACATTGCCAGTGAAATGATGTATGTGTTTTTTAAAAAAAAAATCAAATAGAAGTAATGGAAAAGGGAACCCTGGAAAGACAATACCATTATTCATGGTGAACCCAAAAACTTTGCTGATGAGGTTGTCAAAATTTGACTAGAAACATCCATACTAACAAGACTAGTGTGTAAATGTTAAAGATGTCGTCATGTATATTTAAGCTTTTCACCTTCTATAAATCAATACACTTCTGTTGTGAATAGAATTATCAATATACATGTAAGCATAGACATATATGTTTCTGCGTTTTGTACTGAATTCGAATTGCCTCGCTATTTTACTCAAGTACACAATAGAATTTAATAACACTGTCAACTGCTAACAGGAGACAAATTTTGGACCTAGTACTTACAAAATATACAATTACATGTGCATTTCTATATGTCAGTTCTTCTCCAGTAACTCTTTAGATATCCGTTCTTACAAGCCACAAGACAAGGTAACGAGAGGTGCACATGGTGGCTACTGGAGACCCCGATCCCGATGTATTAAATAAAGAACTTGTTACATTTATAATAAAGTACGTTATTTTTCTCCGAGGAGAGAACCACTGGTCAGTCAGTAAACCTATTCAACAAATTTTTTAAAAAAATTTTCCTTTAGTGTGGGAAGGGGTAATTAAATGAACTTTCCAACAACTGTATTCAACAAAGTAAAATGCCATTTATTTATTAATTGTTTTGCATGATAATGTAAAATCGTTTTATCTACATTCATCTTTGGTGGGGTTAAAATCGACCGGCAAAAATGCAGTACCGAATATATAATATCTTGTCATACTTAGAATTAGAACTTGCTAAAAATAAATGAATAGCTCAAATAGCTAGGATCATTAATTTTATAACTGAAGATTTAAATCAGTAAATTTACTGGAATATATATAAGTATTTTTTGGAATCAGTAATAACACTGAAGCAAAAACATGTAATGTACTGTTTAATCCAGCCAGTGCTTTTAAGTAAAAGCATATTTGGTATGTTTTCCATTTCACTGTAATGTCCAAACATTCAGAACTGACTTCTGAGATCCGCTGTTTATTTATGTGTTTACATTCGAGCTATTAACTGCTCTCTGGTTGCCAATATTTTCACGGCGGGTAAAGCTATGTCCAATTCACAATATCTGGTATCATCTGATAATATCACGACACTTAATAAATAGTGAACAAGCTATACAGACGTGTTTTTACTCTCTCTCTCTCTCTCGATCTCTCTCTCTCTCTCTCTCTCTCTCTCTCTCTCTCTCTCTCTCTCTCTAAATTCATACTTTTCTTCCCAAATGAAATGAAACTAAAACATTATAATTAATATCATTTAATTAACCAACTGCATGAGTGCTCAGTTTACTCCTGCTAAAACTATAAGCAGTTAGGCACTATGCGTTATTTTCCCTTCAATTTTTTCTATCATTTTACATATGAGCCTGAGCTAGTATTTGAACATGTCAACTGATGACTTCACTCCAAAGCCCCTTATACTCACCAAATCGGGTTGAACAGAGGAGGTATGGCATGCTCGGCCTCCTGTACATAATGGTAAGGGGCTCCGGGTAGCTGCAATAACGTGCGTAACCTTGTCCTGTTCTTTCCCTCCCCCCTTTTTTGGAGAGATGACTATGATGATATACCCCCCAAAATGATTATGATATCATGTGATTTTATTGTCACATATGCATGTTAAATTTCACCTTACTGTAGATATAATGTATATTATGTGCATTTATATAATCTTGTCTTAGTAACAAAAAAAAAAACCCATTATATTTTCCATCCGTTATAATGCCTTTTCATGTTTTATCATTACAACACCTTTTGAGAAGGCGTTTTTGCGCTTTTTTTGCGTTATAACGCCTTTTATTTTTTTTTCAGTTACATAAATGATACTAATAGGCTTTCGTAGATTACAACAGGCACGTAATAAAGAGAGATAAAGCTAGTTGCAAAATAGCGTTCCAAAAACAATACCATATTTATCAAAGAGGCTTATGTTTACGCATTCCAAATATTATATACCTATATTTACTGGCAATGAGGACAATAGCAATTTTGTTGTCCCCTGAACATGCTATTGTCAAAATAGTCATAAAATGTATATTATTAACCGAAAAAAAAAATCTTTATCTGTTCTTGTTACTTTGAAAAATCATTATTAATTATAACAATCTTAAATATCAAATCTAATGTTATCTTACAATGTTTTTACATGCTGCCACCGTCTAACAGTACTCCCAGTACTTTGATTTTAACCATTGCCTACATATACTGGTAATTAATTCGCCAATGAGCACCTTTGTTTACCTCAGTTGGTCTACATTTTGCATACAGATCATTATTTTAGATCTGAAAGCTAATTTGCTCTGCTTATATAGTGAAATTCCGTGAGATAAATATTTTTAAAATCCAATTTTATCAGGAACAATATTTTTTAAAACCGGAAGTTCCGAAGTTGATCGATTTATTCCGCCGCCAATCGGAATTTTAACAGGAAGACGAGTGCAGCAAAACAATAAATCCAAAATCGAGTTCTAATGAGTCACATCTGTCCACCTGAAGATGACATTTGGCATTTTAACATGAAAGGAAAATGATAAGACGATGGAGTGTGTTTAAAATTATGTGTCCCTGACCAGACGATCGACATTCGTCCTCGAAAAATGTCAAAATTCTTTCGTTTTTTCAGTCGGCGACGAACAGGGAGGGGGGTAAAATCGGATCAAACTGATCATGGACACCCTATGAAGAAGAAAAATGCTGTCCAGTGCACGGTAATGCTACTGGATGGCACTGATTTCTCCACAGAACTTCACGTAAGTCCAATGAACATTAAATCTTGTTTTGAAATGAGATAATCCAAGAAACTGGCATTTATATTCAATATGATATTTTTAACACTGCAGGTCAATCAATTTGTTGATATATCATCACATATTGATTATTTAGAAGGACTCATATCAGCTATTTTTGATCAATGTAAATATTTGTAAATACAACAATTAATTTCAGTTCAACATGAAATTCATGATATATGTCATTGAATCATTCTCCAGAATGATCAATCTGGGTTTATATTTAAATGATATGAAGTTTAATAAACATGCTAATTTGTTTTGTTTGTTTGTTCTCCCCATTCTCCCTTATTTAATGTACTTGATATTCCGTAAAATAGGATTGTTTGACTTTCAAAATGTGCAATTAAGCACATAAAATGATCCAAACCACACTGAGTACTTCAATACATCTGTTTTTAACC
Source organism: Magallana hongkongensis (assembly GCA_016163765.1). Classification (NCBI taxonomy): domain Eukaryota; kingdom Metazoa; phylum Mollusca; class Bivalvia; order Ostreida; family Ostreidae; genus Magallana; species Magallana hongkongensis. Next base: position 26,178,224 of record WFKH01002636.1, on the reverse strand, counting down.
TTACATACACAAATACAAACCTTTCAATACATATCTGTGTTAAGTAAAGAATTATAAAGGGATTGACCTAAACGTTGCATTGTGCAAATTATATTGGATTAGAAACATTATTTCAGCTTAAAGGGATAAATGAATAAATCAGATTACATACATTTTTTTCTCATCCCAGACATTGTTTATAATACGTCAATTCGAAAAAAAAACTAAGCTACTCACTATCCTCTCGATGTATTCTATTTATATGATGATGCAACCAGGTTTTTCTTTAGGTAGTTGACTCAGAATTTTGTCTACTGTGGAGAATTTCTCTTGATATAAGGATATTACTTGTCTGAAGTTCTTGATTTAAAACTGAAAGATATATATCTTTTAATATAAAAAAAATATGTTAGAGAGAGACAGAGCAAAAGAGATCAAGACAGAGATAGAGAGATGCATAATTTACTTCAGAAAATCAAATAAGTGAGAGAGTTTACAGATTTGAATACAAAGTTATCAAGTAATTGATCAATATAAATCAGACCCTAGCTGGTTCAATTTCAACAATGATTGAATCCTATGACCTGATTAAATGCACAGCAATCGATGTAGCATTGATTTTATTGATTCCTGGGGCCACTTCTGTCTGAAAAGATCAACATTGTAAATTAGTTCTCTGTCTCTGTCCACATGTGTCCAGAGGTTGTTGTTAACAGTTGTAATGTGTGATTTGTGACACAGAGACATGTATTGTCAATCAGTCTTTTATTTCATTTTTTTTTCACATAGTTTTACCAAGAATAAAATGATTGATTCTACGTTTAGTATAAACATTAGATTGATTCTGAGTAGATCTTCCTAAAGCGTTGCTGTAGAGGAATTTGTCTATTTTCTTCTTTTTTAGTACAGACAGTACATGCAGTACATGTATTAGAAAGTTCATAAAAACATTGTTTGAACTCCTATTGATAGTGATTTCTACATATATATAACATTGATTGGGCACAAAGTTTTAATTCCTTTTTGCCTATTTGTAAAGAAAATTTGTCCCCCAACCACACACAAATGAATCCATATTGCTGCATTCTGCTTTTCTAAATCAATCGGTAATTTTAGGTAACTGGCATTTTTTTCCCTTAAATTAGCACTCTCCTTACCTAATAATCATTAAGAAGTGTCTGAAGTAACATGATGACAATTTTAAGTTAACCTAACTTTTAACAGGATTTGCTTATATACAGTGCACTCCTTGACCCCTGTTGACCACAAAGTATTTAATTAGATATTTATTGCTTAACTGACCACAAACTGCTAATCTGATTAGCTCTCCTGTAAGTAACACCTACAACAGCCAAGAAACCTCTAATGAACTGTGGTCTCTAGAAAAGATTGAAACTGAAATATCAATCACTTGCTATTCAGTTAGCTAGCTTTAATTGAAAATGATTAAACAAGAATGTATTGATTTAATAAGGACAAGAGCTTGGAAAAGGATGAGTTACTCAATATAATGTAGGGGCTATCTGTTGGCATAGAAGAGTTAGATCTGTCAAAAATTAAAAAAAACAAAGAGAAATGATTAAATACTATAAAATAACAAATAGATAATCCCTTGTGGAGCCCCCCCCCTTCTTCTGAGTCCAAATACTGCTTTATGGCAAACACCTATAATGTGCTAACTTTATCAGAGAATGCAAGGAATCTACATTTGTTGATATGTTATAACCCTCCCACCAACAGTTAGGTGACCAGTTATGACAAGTACATGTACAACTAAATACTCTACACAGTTTATTGTGATAGTCCACTTCTCCGAAAGGCTTTTAATAGAAACTTATTTTAGTCTTTGCTGGTAGGGAATTTATTTCAGCTTTTACACCTGATCTTAACTTTTTGCATGTAAGACTGTTAGACATGATGATCAGATCATTCAAGATCATTCAGATGTGTAACATTAACATACATAACATTGTAACATGAAATGGTAACATCTGTTCGGGTATAAAGAGTCATTATGTATCAATGAATAAGATTTCTCTGTACACTGGATGGTTCAGTGTTTAAAGATTTCCTCGTTAGACAGAAAAATGAGAAAAAAAAGGGTCGGGTGATATAACAAGATGTAAGATGGTGTCACATAACAAGGAGAATAAAGCGAGGTGTTGGAACAGCAGGAGAAAATGGAGGGCTTATATCGGATCAATTCAGCTGATCTGGTCTGGTTTTGTATAATTTCGTGACATCTTTCTTTTTTACTCAGGCCTGCAAGTAAGGGTTGTCAACCAGAACTCTGATCTGTATTGAGATGGATCTGATATAGACGAGGAAAGAACTTGAATGTTGATGTTTTACTGTTTGGCAGTAGTCCAGTTTTTTTGGTCAAAAAATAAAAACGGGGTCCCTTGTCTTATCAATGTACTAACTTTCTGTGAATTTGATGAATTTTATTTTAATTATTGGATAAGTAGTTTTACTACAAGGATTTTTTTGCCTTCAAATATATCCAGATTTTATATTTCTGTACATAGTTATCAACTTTGTTAAAATTTGCAATTGTATTTTAAAGTACTATAGTAGTATGTGTAGGGAAAAAAAATGTCTGTTAATTGTCATAGAAGCTTTCATGACAATATATATCCCTCAGACCAACCTTCATTTTTGGTAGCAGATGGTATGTACCAGTTGACACCTAGAGTTAATGAATAGACATACGACACCAGTCCCTAAAAACAGCACTGCCTTTAGCGTCGTTTATTATGCACTTCATACTGCAAGCTTGCTTCCTTTAGTGTGAAGTTTTTAGATTTTAATTTGCAGTCTCAAGCGTTATAAAGATGCTTTATAGAAGTGGAGAGATCCAAGTTTGAGACAAGTTATCTTTAAAATAGTTTCACTTTAAGATAGGAACTATATATTTTCCTGTGGTTTATATTTAAACATGTTAAAGTTGAAGTTAAAAATTGCAGTATGCTTCCATTTATGTGCATTGTACCACCCAATAACATATTTAATGTATTATATTTTTTGCTTGTTAAAAATCTCTCGACAAATATCAATTGTTAGGCATATATACTTGTAAAATTGTTTCCCTATCTTAAAAAAAAATTGCTACAATAAATATTTTTTTTGCTGATGAGGGAGGGGGATTGCACACTATGGTATTGTAAGATTGTTGAGATATATATAACAAATCATAATTGTCAAATGTACAATTTATTATTAATATAATACAATTTGTACTAGTACACAATGCACTATATATATACATACAAGACAAGTGTTCATACTTGTATTTTAAGTCTGTCTCGATAGAGAGATACGTCTACTCACTAGTGATGTATCTTGAAAATGATTTGCATATTAAATGTGTGCAACGAAAAGGAAAGATCGTATATGACCAGGCATTTATCAGGGCTTTCAACACCTAACACAAATATTTTAACGTTTCTTGCTGAATGTATTTGGGCTTTAGTTACAGTTAAATATCTCCATATCCAATGTTGAGTGATGATAGAGCAACGTTTGATTTTGATAAGTCAATCTCCACTGGGGACGACAATGTTGACATTGATTTCATAATGTGAAATTTATGCTTTTGAAAATGTTAGATATACGTACATTATATCAAATGTAGGCCGGCCATTTAAAGATGAACATCTGACCTGAAAATTTTGATAAGGGGGAGAGGGTCATAAATGAAATCATTTTTATTGTTTGTTTTGACATGAAATGCCTGCATTTATGTAGGTTGATATGTGTACTCTGTATAATCTACTCTGGAATTTTAAATCCCCCAAAAAGCAACACCTCTATTATTAAAGCATGATATATATACAACTGTACATGTACATATACAGGGTACTTTTTTTCTCTTCGTTCAAAGCAGTTGATTTGGAACAGCCTTTAAAAATGTACATACTCTATACAACTTTAATATTGATTGAATATTTGAAAGAATGCTAAGTCTCTCCAGTATACAAAAATATTTCCATAATGTGTGTTTAAAAGGGGAAAAAATGTGCACATTAATATTTTACAAACTGCACACTGATGCTGTATAAGTAACCCATGGGAATATACATGTATACAGACATGTTTTATAGATTATCCACATCAATCATCATAAAAAGCCTTTGTGTATCATGTTGGTTCCAAAGTGTCTTGCATAAATATTATTCTGCTAAGTTTAGACTTAAATGTGAAAGCTTATATTATATATACTGGTATGATTTCACTTTGTCAACAGCATGACTGACATTTTAACTGAGAAATTTGACGACCTTCTCTGCTCAATGACAACATACAAATACATGTATATGCATGGTTGAGCTTTTCTCAAAACAATGAAATGCTTTTTTTCCCCCTGGTTCATACAGGATTAAGGGTTTGGGGGCATCACAGAATCATTGCAAATGGCTCCATTTAGATTTCCTTCTGTCCACCCATCTGTCTGTCTTTTTTCATGGTTCTCAGTACCCGTACTCATTATCTGTCTGTCTTTTTCATAGTTTTCAGCTCTTATTCTCTTCATGCTTTGAGAAATTGATAAATCTCTTGCCAGATAGCTTCCTATGGAGGCAAACTAAAATAGATCATGTCAGGCTTTCATGAAATTTGATTAACAACCACTGAATCAGCCAATTACCATTAAAGTCAGTTTCAAACTTTATAGGAAACCTTATGAGACACAAATCAACATGTTGATGGCAGGTTCGTGCCATTGGGGAATGTGTATTGCTTATTACATGTATACATGTTTATCTAATACTCTAAAAATGCTTGTACATGTAAGTTATAGATTATTTTGTTGAGAGATATTTGACGTGCATATAATATATGCTAATATACAATAACTCTGATTACAGAAAAAGGCGGAGGGACACGAACTTTACGAGCAGGTGTTTTACCACCTTGACCTGGTAGAGAAGGACTACTTTGGATTACAATACACAGATCATTACAATGTACCGGTGAGTATTGCCAAGAGAGGGCAGGAATAGAATCTAATTATCATGAGCATTTTATACTGCAGCTATAGAAAAGCTTTTACATGAAAGAATTGCAAATTGGATCCAACATCAAATCGATACAGATTTGATATTTAAAAAAGATGTTATAGATATTACTAATGGATTATTGCCTGAAATTAATTTTTTGTGTACAATAGATTTAATTTATTGATATAAATTAAGATAAAATTATTAATAATATGAAAGAAAACAAGATTTTTTTTTAGAGATAAGAATTTTTTTTTTTGTAGCATTGGCTTGACCCAACCAAAAAGATTAGGAAACAGCTTAAAAGTGAGTTTGAGAGAGAGAGAGAGAGAGAGAGAGAGAGAGAGAGAGAGAGAGAG
>WFKH01002636.1:26147176-26172789 GCA_016163765.1 Magallana hongkongensis | reverse complement strand
AGAGAGAGATTTAAATGAAACCAACAGCTATAGAGCTTTGAGAAAAACCATATTATGAGTACCCCCAGCTGTATGCCTTGCTTTAGGTTTCATGGAGATAAGGACTCCATAAAGATTTGTTTTATACAGGAACCTATTAATCTGACACTAGACACCTTGGGTTTTAAAGTTTCCCAGAAGCTGTGTCATATAAGGGTAGACTTCAAAAACGGGGGAAATAAAAATGTAACATTAAACTGCTTGCATGATAGGGGTCTGCTGTTGTTTAGAGATAAGTGGCTTATGTGCTATAATTTAGAAATTGAGAGAATATTCAATCAACTTTCCTGGGAAAAAAGTTACTAAGACCAAGTTATAGCATTGTTCTGTACAGTTGGGGGAGAGGTGAGGGTGTATGTGAACATCTATTGTGTTTTTTAAATTTTTAATTATATTAAATTCAAAAAAGAAGAAAGAAGATAATGCAGGAATCAACTACATGTACATAGATTTTTTTTTCATGCAAGATTGATATGAAAATGATGCCCACATTCTTCATATATTTTTCCTTCATATGCATATATCATTGTGTTGTATAAAATAATTTTTGTACCATGTCATTAGAATTTAAGATATTGTGAACCTGTAGAAATCTTAATGAAAAAGTATCTTATATGTGAAGGTAGGGAAGTGTCGTAGATGCATGTGAGAAACTGTGTAAATTTTTGATAATCAGATTATAATCATGATTATCAAAATGGACAGTTTTATCCAAATAGATCTGCTACATTTACTGATTTTATACCTTTATTGTCATAGTTGGGCCTCCATACTCATTTCGATTTCGGGTGAAGTTTTACTCCTCAGAACCAAACAATCTACATGAAGAGCTGACCAGGTGAGTCTAATCTTTCTGAATCTAGTTACATGTGTATCATTGATAATCCTTGCTAACTGGATCTAATTAGAATTATGGATATAATGAAAAAGATAATAGTTCCCCAGCAAACTATTTTTACAAATGAAGTTTTCTATAGCAGCTGCTGTTCTATAGCCATAGTTCCTAAGAAATTTGAAGTTCTTTAGAATAGAGTTGAATTGTTAAAACATGTGACTTTTTTAATTCAACAACATGTTGAATAATTATATTAATGTAATTCATTTGTACATGTATAGCTTTTGCTTCCTCATTTTGACAGGTACCAGTTTTTCCTTCAAGTAAAGCAGGACATTTTCAGTGGACGGTTAGAATGTCCACAAGACGTACTGGTAGACTTAGCAGCGGAGGCCCTACAATGTATGTACATGTAATATCCATGTATATGTACTATATAGTCATAAAAAATACCTCACTTGAATATCTGGATCTGAAGTTTACTCTCATTTAAATATTCTAAGAGTTTGCTTCATTATTATTTGTTGTCTCAGATTCTTAAGTTGTTTTTTTTATTCATGAATTGAGAACTGAAACCCCCCCCCCCCCCCCACTATAGAATCATTTGTATTTTTCATTGGCAAAAATTTACAAGTTAGTGGGGAATATGATTCTTAATTTATTAAATTCTTCTTGAATAGTTCATTATTTAAAAGTAAATACTTGTTGAAATATTCATGAGGACGTTTTGATGATTTAAATTTGAAACGAGATGGGAGAAATAGTGATGAATCAGACCGGGATTTGAATCCTGGTCCCCTGAATCTCTAGTCAGATGCTCTACCAACTGAGCTATCTGGAGCTGGTGATTGAACCGGTCTGACCATCACAAGATTAAGAAATAAAAATTGTAATTTCTTTTATCACTGTTAGACTTCAACATGGTATTAATTTTTCTGTTTCCAGCGGAGCTTGGAGACTATGACCCAGAAGTACACACTCCCGGATTCATCTCAGAATTTCGTTTTATCCCGGAGCAAACAGAGGAGTTGGAACTAGCCATATTTGAAGCCTTTAAGACCAAAACGTAAGATATCATTGGTCACAGTTTGAGCTGAAAATTTTCAAATGTTTATTTTTCAATTTTATTGTCTAGAATGCTTTACCAACTAAGGTATTTCTAATGGGTATGCGAGATTTGAATGTTTTTTTTTGAGCAAAGAACACACAATTCTTTATCAATATTATATAAACAAGACTTGCTATTTTTTGTTTACATATAGGTTATACATGTATGTATGGATAAAAGTTTTGTTATTACATGTATGAGATTTGTTTTCCTATTTGCAAGTTAATTAGGAACACAGTGAAACAGTTTCTATTGTCTAATAGAATATTAAAAAACCCAAAAAACAAACTTGCATTCCTATTTATTTGTTTGAAGAAACCTATTCAGAAGTTTTTTGTTAGATCCCTCAGTATCGAAGTAATTGTAGTGAAAGGGTGCTGAACAGAAATATTTTCACATGAATCTAACTAGAGGGTAAAATGCAACCAGTAATGAGGACTAGACTATAATCTTAATGTTTAAGTAAGGAGACCCAAGTCTGTGTCTTTAATTTACATGTAGTAAGAAGACACCAGTCTATCTTTATGATTTAGTAAGGAGACAATCCATATTTGTCTATTTTAGTAATGATAACTGGACTATGTCTTTGTGTTTTAGTAAGGAAACTCCAGCTCAAGCAGAGATGAACTTCTTAATGAAGGTCAAGTTCCTGGAAATGTATGGTGTGGACATGCATATTGTCATGGTAATGTATACTTGCAGGATTATTTGATAAGGTCAAGGTCAATTATTGTACTGACAGCTGACTATTTCTGTTTTCTGTAATATATTAAAAGTTCAAAAGTACATTTGTGAACGATAGGAAGGCTTCATGCTTAGATCTATGAACATTTTTAAAGAATGTAACTCATTCATGACTTGCAAATGTGTTATTTTATTACAGTAAAACATTATACTATTTATTAACCAATGTGTCTTTTTACATGTTTTATAGATTGGATCATTAACTTGTTTATGAACCAATGTGACTTTGCATTACAGGGGCGGGATCAACAGGAATACAGACTGGGATTGACTCCCACTGGGATTCTAGTGTTTGAGGGACAACAGAAAATTGGCTTGTTTTTCTGGTAGGCCAAAATAACTGTTTTGTTCATGAAAAAAAACCTGCCATAATTTCAAAAGTAGCCTGGAATTGAGTGTCTGGGTATTAGCAAATTTTATGGAGACTGATTTGAGGATATCTTGAACATATAATTTTATCATTCACATTAAACAGTTTGATGTATTGGCTAGGCCTAAGATGACAAAGATTTCCTTTCAAATATAATTTTTTTAAAGTAATGAAGTCCCAGATGATCTGTATTCCCATTGAATATGTAAATGAATACACTTGTCATAAACATGAATAAATATGTTGACATATTGTATTCTCTGTATTGTACAGGCCTAAGATGACAAAGCTGGACTTCCACGGTAAGAAGCTGAAGCTAGTGGTTGTCGAGGACGACGACCACGGACAGGAGCAAGAACACACATTCGTGTTCCGTCTACAGAGCGAGAAGGCCACCAAGCATCTGTGGAAGTGTGCCATAGAGCACCATGCCTTCTTCAGACTGAAGGGGCCGGTGAAGGGGGCCAATGCCAGACAGAACTTCTTCAGGATGGGATCTCGCTTCAGATACAGGTCAGAAGAATTGTTTTTAAGTTTTACATTTATTTTGAAGTGGAAATCTATTTAAAATCTTATTTAACTATAAATTGTAAAAGTAGAGAGCAAGGTTTTTTTGAGGTGAAACTGTTTCAGTGACCATTCTAATTGCAGTTTAATATTACATGTATATAATGTATGATGTGATTTCAATTATTCTGACAATGTAGAGTTTGATAACCTGATAATTCTGAAACAAATCTCCCTTTCCAAAGCAATCTATAGACAGGCATCATTGTACTTAACTAATATTCCATTTAATCATTTACTGTGTGTTTACCTTTTGAAAGATATATTATTATCCAGACTTTCTAACTCTTATATATTAACTTACGAGTGGTTCTTCCAGTGGGAGGACTGAGTACCAGACTTCCTCTGTGAGCCGTGCTCGCCGCAGTGTTCGCTTTGAGAGACGTGGCAGTCAGAGGTACTCACGGCGACCTACTTTCGAGAAGCGAGAGAGGGAGGAGGCCATGAGACGAGAGACAGAACGACGAAAGAGGCGAGAGGAGGAAAAAGAAAGGTAAAAGGGGGTTGGGTATGAAGGAGGAGAGTATGGTATATCATGTACATGTATGTTGACATATGTATATATAAGTGCTATATATAAATATACATATTAAGCATAATTATAGATTATGATGCATGTATGCATATACAAATGTTTATGTCTCCTTTCGATCATACCGGATATAACTCTTTCCCTCTTGTATATGGTTTATTGTGCATATTGTTAATTTATATGATTGTACAATCATTGTGTTGCCCCTTGGGGGGCCCTAATTGGTCAATACATTGATTTGATTTGATTTGATTTAATTTCTATAGAGGATTTGAAAGCTTGAAAATTTCGGAGAATGAAAATGAAAAGCCAGGTGAAATTTGTGATTTCATTTGTCTTGAACAAGTTGTTTTCTTTCTATAGACAGAGGGTTCAGGTGGAAACAAGTAAAGCTCAACCCAAGTCTCCTACCACACCTGAGGCCACACCTGTAACTCCTCCCCCCAGATCTCCCAGGGTTCGTGGTGCCGGATCTCCCTCTGCCTCAGGTAATTTACAGTATATGTTCTTACCTATGAAGGTGATGAATTTTCACATAATCCTGAGAGACAGTGAGTGTAAAAACTATGAGCTACCAATGATCTAATTAAAAGTATTCATTTGATAAAAACATAATATAACTAAATTAAACTTGTGGCATGCCATTGTTCAGATGCAGAGCCTTTATCTTTTCAGTGCAAGAACAAATTACTTCATACATTGAAATTAGAGCAAGATATATGTATAATAAGTTATTTTCAAAATTCAAATTTCATTATTTATAAAGTATGTGTCTATTTAACGGCATTCAGCTATATTACAATAAAATGACACTTCAACATGTAATCTCTATGGCCTCTATTAGGGATGTGATACCTCTTTTCCAGGTGGTGCATCAGCTGTGGATCGAATAGAAGCCCTCATCAAGACAGATGGTGAGAAGAAGGTACTCACCTCTGTGGAGCCACCTACGTCACCTAAAGCAGGGGGATCTGCCAAAGCCCGGGCCCCACTGCCTCCCCCTCCCCCGGAACCTGAAGTCAGCCTGAGAGGTTAGTATGAAGCAGGGGTAAGGGGGCAAGAGTATGGAAGAGTGCACCACCTTTGTTCTACAGACAGCTCTCAGCTTTGGTCTCTAAACTTTACTCCATAAAAAATATGTACATGTACATTTAGAGATCTCCTCAGAAACCACCTTAAAATCTCCTTTTTCTCAAACCAAAATATTTACCCTCTGAAAAACTTGCTTTAAGAGTGAACATTCATGTATGAACTATTTTTTTTCTCAAATCACAACAATGTACCCTCAGGAAAACTATTGCTTTGAGAGTTAACATTTATGGAATAATGCTAGTAAATGCTTGTCACTAGATTGATTTGTAAGAAGTTTGAAATTTCACTACCTTTGTTCTTAAATGCTAATGTCTCCTTTTCCCTTGCATTCTGCTAGATAATGAAGGTGAGTTAACCTTGAGTTCTCTTCCCTGCATGGTGTGATTTTTCACAGTTAAATTAAAAAACATGTATTAAATGTGTGTGTGTTTTGCATGATAGAATTGACAAAGCTGTCAATTTTGTTTTGCAACTTTTCCACTACAGTTTTTTGAGTGCTTTTGTGCTTTAAACCTCTCCTACAAAATTTTAATCATGTGCCATGAATCCAAAGCAGCATGCTGATCATAGAATAAAAAATATTCAAATTTGTGTGTATAATGAAAGTGACAAAATATTGCTGTTGACAACTATTTTTGGTTAATATCAGTACATGTATTATACTGTATGTTTCTGTGATGTCTTGTATGAAACACTTACTTTAAAAAATTCATGGACTCATCATGTCTAAAAATAGATTCTCGTTCATTGAAATGAAACTCATACTTTAAAAAATTTATGGACTCATCATGTCTAAAAATAATTTCTCGTTCATTGAAATTGTTTATAATTTTTACACGACAGAGGCCTCAGAGATTGCCCAGGCTAAACTGAAGGGTCTGGATGAGTCAGCACCCAAACACAACACGGTGCCACTGCGCCCCAAACCAGACATCAACAGCTTCAAGAATAACCAGGTCAAGTTTGCAGGGGGTGCCACTACGATCCCTCCAGACCAGATGAAGTGCAACATCTTCAAGGCCAAAATCGAGGAGGAACTAAAGAAAGGTTTTTGTACAGAATCGTTTTCATTGTTTGCTAGCTCAGATATTAAGTGTTCATTGATTTCTTGTTTTCATTTTTCTTTATTGTAGTCATGTACTGTAAACCAAATTTTATTTGTACGGACTTAATTTCACAATTGACCAGTGATAAACTGGTTCCTGACAACTTATTTATGTCACCAAGCTCATGAAGGCTGCATATATAATTGTAGTTGACAAAAATTAAACAGATCACAGATCAGAATTCACCTATTTATGATAAATTTTGATTAATATGCTTTTGGTTAATTTTGACACACACATTGATACACGTATGTATTCATTTTATAGATATGGACAGTTCATAAATTTAGTATCTGTGATATATAATGAGATAATCATTGCTCTTTTATTGCTAGATCCTGTTGTGGTGAATGATGTCAACATCAGAGATGAGAGCTTTCATGAGAGTGATAGTAGAAGGTAAGCAGAATTTGCTGGTAGTTGGCTGTCACACCACTTTTAATATAAAGCCCAACTCTCCAGTCCAAAAATCCTTTTTAGGTGTTTTTCCTTGTTGTAAAATTGTGTTTTAAAATAGGGTATTGTTTAAAAATTTATCAAACCTGAGAGATATGGCAGTTTCGGAGAGAAACTTTAATATATCCGTTAGAAATTTTAGAAAAAAGACAAATACTGTAGATTCCTCATTTTACGCAAGTACTTAATTCCATAATTCCTTAATTTTGTATCAAATCATGAGAATATAAAATTGCAAATGCTAAAACTTTATTTTTATTTTACTTAGTTTACAACTGTAAGAAAAATACTAGCGAGAGGTTAAAATACGCAAGGGGTGCTTCTCGAGATTTTAGGCTGATATTAATTCCTCGCATATAATTAGGAATCTACAGGAGACATTCAAAAAGCCCTTGAAGGTTTTAATGAACAGATAAGATTTTTTTCGAAGCAATTTTTTATAAATAAGATTGTGTTTATGTTTTATGTCTGGTGCAATTTCTCTCAGTTGATGTGTGTGATGTTTGTGCTTTTGTGGGTATTTTTGTAAACAAGTGCTTGCTTTCATTGTATTCAGATGCCAAATTAATAAGAGAAAAACACACATATACTTTATTAAACCCATAACTAAATCTATGCATATAAACCTAACAGAATAATTTTTTTTTAATATTATGAGCTATGTTTCAGATATTCAAAGATTTTTTTCAGTACTGTAATGGCATCAACAAAAATATTTTAATGATACAGTTTATGTAAATAAGTTTATATTCTTGATCAGTATTTGCATATGAATATAATTTGAAAAACTGTCAAAAGCTATGCTACATGGGTAAATAATGGTAGATGTTATAGGTTATTAGCATGAAAAAGACCAAAAAACAAAAATGACATGAATGTTGTTGGGACCTGGTGGTATGAATAGTGTGAGCTAGTTGCTCTGTTGTCTGTCTCTTACACACCCCTTCTCTCTATCTCTTGCACCTTGCTTAACCCTGTACACACATTGGTTACAGCACAGATACCAGCAGTGATGTGGAGAACTCGGGCGAGGAACAGGAGAAGGACCCAATCAAGGAGGAGAAAGCTCAGCTCACTGTCGACTTACCCCCTGTTGATATTGTCGATGCTCCCCACAGGTATTTTGTTTGGTTGTGTGACCAGCACTGGTTGATGATGTAGCTTAGTTTGTTGTTTCAGTCTGTTTTTTTGTTGTTGTTGTAGTTTTCTGCAAGTTGGAGGTTGTTTTACAAATGTATACTTGTTTTGCACTTGTCCAGTGTTGTAATTAATGACCAAATTCTTGTATGGTATTAGTTATAGGTATTACAATATTATTCATATACCAGATATTTATTTATTTAAAATGAGACTTTCACCATGATAAAGAACCATAACATACAGTAGAACATGATTACAGCAAGCCTGTTTTTAATGAATTCATGCTTATAGCGAAGTCATTTTTGTTCCCCTTATCTTAAAATTGTATAAAAAACTTATCAGATATGATGAATTTTGTTATAATAAATCAAAATACATGTAGCTTGTCCATGGCCTTTGCTATAACTGTATTTTACTGTATATATAAAATTGATTATTACATGTAGTTATAATATTTTTTGATCATACTAGATATATAATATACATTTACTCGTCAAAATATTTTTATCTTGCTAATCAATGTAATACTTTTAGTTAGTTCAGAAATTCCAGAAAATAATTTTGAAGGCCACATACATGTATCTAAAATACAAATCTGCACATTTTTATAAATCAATTTGAAAAGAAAAAACAGTATTTATGAATTTTTCAGGAAGATCATTAAGACTATAGATATTTAAAATTTAATTATCAGATCATTAAAATGCTGAAGTCATTCAATTAAAAAAAATACCTAATATAGACAGTAGAACTAACATTCTGAGATTCATACTGAATAATAACATGCTTGTTTTTCAGTAGTCAAACTATCATCAATTTTGTCACATAACACAAAACATTGTAAGATATACATGTAGAAAAGTCTGTAAAATATATGTACATGTATTACAATATGTGCCTTTCTGCTTCAGTCTGTAGAAATTTTCACAGCTTCAGACTTGTGCTGTTTTACATATAACTGATTAATATAGTCTGCTTAAGAGGAAAATAAATGTATTATCAGTTAGTTGCTGATTATAGACTTGTGCTTGCATACAAACTATTTTACAATTAAACCAAATAGATGATGTAAATGTAAAGCTTTATATGAAGGTCTTCCCTCGAGTTATATTAGAAATATATGTTAACATGAAATGATATAGAGTCCATTGTAATTGTAGCCCAAGAAGAAGAGGACGTTTCTCCAAATCAAGTTCTTCATCAAGTCAAAAAGGGTAAGGCCACTTTTTTTGTTGAAACTACATGTACTTGCATTTCAATATTGGATACTAAAGTCAATCAAATATTTGATAAAACAAATATGGGTTCTCAAATTTATTATTTCTGACTCTTATGAACATTATAAATCCAGAAACTCTCATTTTTTAAATGATTCAAGATGTGATTGCATAGTCATGAACTGAGTATTATGATTCCAGTTCAGGTCTTACTGTCATTTTTATTTACATGAACGTTTAAATGTCTTGAATATAAATTAGCAAGGTTAGCTAATACATTGTTGGATGTACTGTAGTTAGTTGGTATATGAATCCATTAGAACTACAAAGTGTAATGTTTACATACAAACACCATATATGTTAACCTCTAGTGGTGAAAAAGAGGTAGATTTAGATCCCAAAAGAGGTAGCATTCCGCACGGTCTTTTTCGTGTATATTTTAAAGCACGTATTTTTATAATATATATGTAGATAGGGTCTCTGATTAGTAATTAAGGATATCAACTAAAATAAAGACTTTTAATTTAATGGTGTTGGAAATTGAGGTTTGGTGATCCTTAATCTATTGAATTATTTCTACATTTATTCATGCATGCCTGGTGAAATTCCATTTCACTGTTGTCACATGGAATGCGTATATAACTTACCTGTAATAAACAGTTGTACCTGTTTATAAAAATAAAGTAAGCAATGAATAAAACTGACATTCGTAGTGTGCTAAGTAAGAGATTTAGAAATTTTTGTTGTTGGTTTTCAGATCTGAACAAACTGTGCCCCCAAGCCAGCAGGACAATGAGGTCTTTGATTCGGGCACTCCCCCTCCCAGGTTAAAATCACCCTCCCAGGTAAGTAGGCTGACCACCTCTGACTGACCAATCTGAGTCACTCTTCCTTCATAAATCTATGTTCTTTCGTTGATTTGACTTTTAGTTGCGCTTCAGGTCTGGTTATGCAGGACTTTTTTTTTGTTTTTTCTACATGTTCCTTGCTTAAATTCTCATGCTTGAATGGATTGGGTATAATTTTAACAATAAGAATAGACTCTTAAAAACCTAAATTTTAAAAACATAAAAAAATTTTGTTGAATTAAAAGTTAGTCTTATACACATCAATCAGAGAAAATATTGCATAACAATTTTAATTTTTTTAGACTGCATTTAAATTTATTTTATTTCTATAAAAAAATCAAGTATAGATACATGTACATGTTAGAACATGTATTGAAGTCTTCTTTAAAGACAGGTAATAGATACAAACTGTTCAATATATCTCTTTGAAGTTGAAGTAAATTAAGTAGACTCTACTAATTGGCATAGAACTGCTCTGATATTCGGTTCATTCATTCTTACTCAGTCTAAAACTCATTTGATATTATATTAGTGGAATAAAATATGATAAATAATACTTTATCGTAAAATGTTTATCAACTCAAAGTATTGCATAAACCCCATTAAATTGTTAAATTCAGCAAATACATGTATATCGTGTCTTTATAGTTCATTGTACATCTCATTTATGGAAAGAAAGAATTTAAAATAATGAAATAAAGATTTTTAAATTCTTTGTTATGCCATTGAATACGTGATTAGACATGTAATAATAAATCTAATGAGGTACAACTCTTAAATGCTCAAACTAATCTCTTAATCTAAAGTAGTTTGTGTGCATGTAGATTGCAAAAAAAATCTAACATACTTTTATCTACTGTATGATAATGAAGACTAATACATATACTTTACTAGTAAAATACAGTAGGAAAAGACTTTTCTGTTAGGAAATGACCTGTCAAGTCATAAGTAGATTTCATTTTGAAAATCACCTAGTAGGCAGGAAACGTCCATTTAAATTTTACCTTTTTTAGCCATTTAAAACACTTTTCAAACTTCTTTTAAAAGCCATTAGCAGTTTTAATAACTCTTAAATATTTAATTATAATAAGAAAGTTAAGATTGCACAACATAGGTCTAGACTGTAAGCATGTGACCTGGGAATTAAATTTGGACTTATTCAGCTGTTAGTATCTTTGCTTTCTTTGCAACACAGAGCTCTGAAGGGTCAAGCTGTGCCTCACCAGTAGAGAATGAGCAAACCTCGCCCATATCACAGCCAACAGAGGACTTGTCTCATCCCCAGTTACTGCCCAAATCACCCCCTGCCACTGCTTCTAAAATCCCTCGCTTCAACACTGCTGCACCTGCCAGTCGCATCCCTCCGCCTAAGGTAGTCCCTCGAATGACTCCCAATGCAGACTCCATTCCTGATGCAGATGATGAGGTGACAGAGAAGAGTAACGATGAAGTGCAGGAGAATTTCTCCAATACTGGCACTGCAGAAAGACCCAAGCCCGCACCCAGGCCGAAATCTAAGATCCCCAACCCTTTTCACTCTGCCCGGGATGAAACCAAGGTAGCTCGCTCTACCAATCCATTCTTAAGGTCACCAGATGGGGAAACTGGCTCATTGAACAGTCATTCATTTGGGAAGCAAAAAGCAACAGAACCTGAAATACATTCCAGAACTGCTTCCCCACCTCCACTTCCGAATAAGATGGACAATGTAGAAAAAGAAGCAGTTGATAAAAACTCTAAAAACCAGGACCCCCAAAGCAAATTGTCCAACACTGAAGTAGCAAAACCCTCCAACATTCCTCGCTTAGGCAGCAGTATCCCTACCCCTTCCAGTAGAAAACCCACTACCCAATCTGCCTCTGTCCTCCAGGGGGGTGGATCCAGCATTCCCTCCCCCACCTCCACAGCTCTCCCTGTCCTTAAGTCCACCTCAGCCCTGCCAGTGTCCAGTGGAGCCACCACAGGGTCAGGCATCCCACTGCCCTCCAAAAAGGACCACCAGCACCACCATGCTACCACTTCCTCTGTTGTAAGTCCGTGTATTTTCTCACTCTCTGTAATTGAATGTTGGTCTGAATTAGTTACTGTTGGCTATGCCTGTACTGAAAGATGGTAATGAGAGGAACACAAGAAAAACACTACCAAATGCTTTTCTTTCTCTTAAAACAACTTGTTGCAAAGTTGCTTTACATTTATAATTTATTCATTATTACTGGTAAAATATATCTTGAATTAGAAACTTTTAAGGTAAAAACCAAAGAAATTTTGAACATACAGACATAAAATAAAGTGAATTTTATATTTACATATTTGGCAAAAAACAAAAAAACAAAAAAACAAAAAACAAAAACAAAATCAAACCCACAAAGCTTTGTTGGTATCTGAGAAGATGACAACTGAAAATTAGGACAATTATACAAGGTGGTTTTTTTTTGTGGTTCGATAACAAAGTAGTCTTAAAATCTAAATATTTTCTTGAACTGTTGAAAAGCTCCTTGTAGAGAAGAAAAGCATTAGCCTCAGTACATGTACCGTCAACAGTGATTGTCAGATTGTCAGAAGGCGTAGTTGCCTAGTAGTTGAGTAGAATTTAGTTTGTACCATGTAGGTTATGCTATGGTTGTATAGATTTTTAACCTTTTAGATGTGCAGTGAATGTGTTCAAAAGTATAGAATTCATATATCTTTATATTTGTGAGAGCATGAAGATACATTCAGAACCTTCAAAATTTTCCTTTTATTGTGCATTTTGTGTTTGTGCAAGCTTTGATATTCATTATAATTATTTTTTCTTTGTGGTGGAATTCAATGATTTGTTTATGCATGTTTTCTAACTGTGTGTGTGTACTTGATCTATTTTCTGTGAAAATAATTGACTTCCTGTTCAATTTTAGGGCTGTAGACATCTTATCTTGATAACTGATATTTTTTAAATGGTAAAGTATCAGAAAATGTTTATCGTCAGCAATTGACTGATTTGAGGAAAAAATTATATCTAGATAGAGTCCTAAATCAATTGTGTATTTATTCATTTGATATACATTTGATAAGGAGGTATGAAGAGAAAAAAGGGTCAAATATAACAATCCTTTATTTTATGCTTTAATAGAATATTTATTGAACCTTTTTTTTTCTATTATGTTAGAAAAGTTGATTTTCCTATGCTGTTTTTGAAACCCCAGCCAGTTTCAGATATGCTTACTGACCTTAGATGAACTCTTCAGTTTATTTTTCTGTTTCACACTGACACCAATGAAGATCATCACCGGGAAAAGCAACACTCCTTATAGATCTATGTTAAACTCCTGTTTTATTGACCCACTGGATTGGTGAGACCAACTTCATAAAACAGTGAAGAAACTCAGAATAGCTAGGGCTTGATTATTTAAAATATACTGTATACAGGGTTATTTTCGCCCCATGTTATTTTCGCCCTTCTACACTTGCAAACAGTTTCACCCTTTCTTGAATTTGCCCAGACACAGTTGTGTTTAAACAGAGATAATATGAGACACTGGAATTCGCCCTGTCTTAAATTCACCTGCTGACAATGAGGGCGAAAGGGGGGAAAATAAAATGGGCAAATATTTCCCTGTATACAGAACAACGAAAACATCAGCAAGTTGGTTATGTCAAAAAGCTTATGTGAGACTGGCCATGGGTTTTCTACGGTGAATTTTCCTCCATTCAGAATTTTACTTCTAGGAACAATATACATATTGTGATCAAGAGTTTACTTATTCAACTAACAAAATTGTTTAAATGGAACAAATTTTAAAACATGTATGGTATATTTAGCAACATGCAGTGGAAATATAAAAGCATGGTTTAAAGTAGCTACATAATTGCAGCTAGGTTTAAAGGGAAAGCAACAACTATAAAGCAATAGTTTATTCATTTTTATCCATCTTGATATGGTTGAAATAACAGCAGTAGTCACATGATGCTTGATTATGTATCCCAGTACTTAGTGTTACATGTATGTATTACTAATGGCATGTGGCAGCAATCCATTTATATAGGTCAAATTCTTTGATTTCTGTTTACAAAGTGTTTGGCATAGTGATTCATTTAACAAAAAAATCAACAAAAAAAAATCACAGAAAATTTGCCCAACGCAAAAGTTTTCTAATTTGAATATATAAAGACTTTCGGTTAGTTTATCATAGTGCAGTATATCTTTTTAACCAGAAAGGAAAACTCAGATTT
Organism: Magallana hongkongensis; assembly: GCA_016163765.1. Taxonomy (NCBI): domain Eukaryota; kingdom Metazoa; phylum Mollusca; class Bivalvia; order Ostreida; family Ostreidae; genus Magallana; species Magallana hongkongensis. The sequence goes on along the minus strand of WFKH01002636.1, from coordinate 26,158,526 downwards.
ACCCAGGTAACAGTATTATAGTAACGAATCAGATGTTTTTAAAAGTACATGTACAAATCACAAACTTAAACATAACTGGTATTTTTTTTGAAGAAAATATCCTTTGACTTAACATTGATCTCAATATAAGTGCAGTAATTATTGAGGGATCTGGGGATTCTCTATTCTAGGATACCAATACAGCTGGCTCAAAAGGATCCAAAACAAAATCGTCTTCAACTAGTCTACCCATTCCCAAGGCCAACAGTAGGGGTACTTCCAGGAACAAGTCAGACTCTTCGCACAGCAAGTCTGCATTGAATGGAAGTGATGAACTCTCACCGTGGATCGTGACTGCCCCCGAGAAACCTCCCAAAGTGGAGAAGAAAATCAGTATAATCACAGATATATAACGAAAGGTGGAGTTTCTCATTCCACTCTTGGTTTTTTTTTTTTTTTATAAAATGTGATTTAAAGACTGGACTCGATCAGAAATGGGATTTATTAACCAGATATTCCAGTGCAGATTTTTCTCTGTACTTAAAATGATTGTAATTTCTTTTTTCTTTTGTACGAAAAACAAAATATTTTTATATTTTGCATGAACAAATATTAATTCTGGTTAATATATGTGTCTTTGTAAACATTTATTCTTGGAAGAAATATTTTTAAATAATGCTATAAGCATATTCCAATTTTGCACCTTAATCATGTTTTAATATTTATAATCTCCATGGGTTTATGTTTTAGGAGGTTGAAAATCTTGTATTTTACATTAACGCATGCTATTAGTTTGACTCGCACAGGGCATTTGAAGATCATCTTATTTCAGGCCTTTTAGCATTCCATTTTTGAATTCATTTTTGTAAAGCTTTACCCAGCTATTGTAGCATTTCATTATTAATGTTTCAACCCCATTTTGTCTGGCTTTACAGTTTTTCCATCATTATTTCATATCTACTGTGAAATGATATAACCTCTTACTGGATGTTTGCATATCAGAAATATGCTGCAGGAACAGGCAATTGCTTTCAATCCAATTCCAGTCCGTGATGGACATGTCAGATCCAACAAAAGAGTAAAAATAAATGTTGGATTTTTTTAACAGCAAGATGTGTTTTTTTTTATTGTGCTTGGTTAATTGTTGTTTAAGCTAGAAGCTTATCAAAGACCTGATGTATAATTTGTTAGAAGTGCTTTTTGTGATATATGTATTGTGTATGTATCCAAGCCACGTTGTTTAAATTTGATGTTAGTATGGGTTTTAATAGCAATTATTTTGTTTTAAAGCACATTGGTATTGTTATGAAAAACTCTTGTGCATGAATACATTAACTACTCCATTTTATACCATTCCCTGCTTGACTTATTTTTAAACAAATCTAACAGATAATTTTAACAACTTTTTTTTAAAGTTTTAATAATGGCTGTTCAAAACGGTTGTATTTAAGAAATTTTATTAATATTATTATATTTATTGATTGAATAAGTAATTTCTTGCACTGAATCCCAAAATGTGATTTAGGTTGTGTTAATTGGTTGTTGACATTTTTAGTCCAAATGAATAATTTTAACTAGTAAACTATACTTTTCTTTACCGGTTGTCACATTTTCAGATTTGCATTAAATTTACATGTTTATTGTAATTGTATAAATTTTCTAATATATTTTTCTGTAATATTTTCGGTATTTAGATATATGAAATTATAAAAGGTTTATGCAGGATATTTTCAAGGCACCTAAGAAATTGGCAGGTGGGATTTTACATTACTAAAAATTACATCTACCAGTTTTGGTTAACATTAGGTCTCTCAATATTTTTTTTTTTTTTTGGGGGGGGGTAGGGGGGATTTAAAAGCCTTTTTTTTGTAGACCATTCCAATGTTTCCTATAAAAGACCATTCCAAGTTTCCATCTTTTTATTGTTATGTAAATCTGTGATGTAAATTGCACAATTTTTCATTTGAGGATTTTGGAGAAGGAAGAAGCATTGCCATACATTTATTAAGTGTTAAAGTCTAGTCACCAGACATATTTAGTCTACTATTAATCGGAACAAAGATAATCAGAGACTCAAGAACAAACTGTGGAATCACAATGTGATTGTTGCAACTGGATTTTAAGTTTGGGTAAACATGGTAAGAGGTGTTTTTTTTTAGGTCTATGTGGTGGATAAATATCTAGAATCCAGAATTTAAATTAACAGTATATGTATATATTCATGTAAGATTGCGTTTTATCATCATTCTTGATAACTAAGTATTTTATAAATGAATGTTTTACAGCATCTGTTGACTCCCTGATGATATTATTATTTCGAAACACACAGAAATTACCACAGCTTAACCGAATATTTTTAGATTGTGGGATTTTTTTGCAGATCAGTTTGGTATCAATAATCCACTGCTAGTAGATGTATCTCATTTCTTTTAAATGTCATATTAGATAAAATATTGGTCATATTTTGAAACACATTCCTGAATTGAATGTTGCCTTTTTACTCCGTTCAGCTAAAATTTGAACAGCGCCAAATCTTATATTGGGCTCTAATTTTGACGTTTTGAAAGTTTTATTTGTAGGCGTTGTGATGCTTTGTTTTTATATTCAGAAGACGTGTGCAATATATGTACAGATAGTAATGGTATGTGTTAGCTGCTTTCTCAAAATTGTTTGTTTGTAACCAATTGCATCAAACTCTGCTACAATTGAAGAGCAAAACTGACTTTATTTTGTTTTTAGCTTGCACGCATATAGATACATATTTGAACCATTCAATTTTCATATGATCTTGAAAGGTCTCCAACTCTTGGATGCTAGGAAGAGAAATAAAAATTTTACAGATTTTTTTTTACGATCCTAGAAAAATAAACTTTGATCTGTTTTCATTGCCCCTGTTACAAGTGTCTCTTTGTATCTTTTCAGTTAATATTTAACACATTCAAATGGATAATACAGTGAAACCGTTCTTAAAAAAAGATATATTGGAATATTTTCATTGCCAGTTCTTAATAATTTTTTAGATTTTTTTTAATCATATCTTTGCGGTTTTAAGTGAAATTTTTTAACAATTTGTGTGTAATATATCTATTTAAGACAGGTTTCACTAGTGTCTTTATTCCAGTGAATAAGTTAACCATTAATTGCTTAGAAACTGTAGATTAATATGCATGTATACACATACTTACCAAGTTGTATGTTAATTGACCAAGCCTGCCCCATTCCTGTACAGTGTCCTCTCTAGAATTGTGTACAGATAATATAAGAGATGTAGACCTTTATGTTAATCTGTGGACTTAAGTTTCATTGTATTTGTTTTCTGATCAATGTCAATGATTTGTTAATATTATGTTATAAAATATACGTCACAATAGATGGGTTTTCTGTTTTGCCTCTTTCTAAAGGTACGATTTTACTACGATGAAGCTACGATGAAGCTTTCTTTTGAATTTTAGTGGCATCTGTCTATCTAGCGCACATGTACCAATGTTCTTCATACGGCGGCGTATATTTTATTTAATCATCATCAATTCTCTGTTAAAGCAAATTTTCTTTAAATTGGCAATGTATAGATTGACAAGTCCTGTTATCATTGAAACGGCGACAAAATATGGGAAAATAGCAAATATTAGTATTGTTTAATACTATATGAATACATGTATTAATATTCAAATTATACAGATACATAGGTTGGCAAGTTAATATATAAAGAATGTTACTTTGGTAACCTTTGAATATGTTCAAAAGTTATGATTGACTATTTAATTTTATATATTTAAAGCACATTTAAACCAACTAATTATTATAATATTGGAAATTTTATATCCATTCCGACTTTCTCAAAACATACATATCGCATCTGGAAACTGATAGCCGTTACAATGGTAACATGGTAGCGGAGAAATACTAAGAGGAAAATTCGGAATAATGACTTTCAATTTGAGCGTTATGTTATAAGCTTTAACACATCTTCGTACCATTATTTGTTGCGAAATTGCCTGAACTTTTGTATTCGAGAAATTGAAGCATTACTAGTATAATTTATCATTACATAAAAAACCCTATGCTATGGAAATCTGTGCATAGGAGAAATCATTTAGAAAACACCCCCCTTTTTTACTGTATGAAAGTTATGGACATGCAATTCCGTCACGTTACCAGACTTTTCAGTGTATATTCAGTCGTCTAAATGATAGACGTTCCTAGTACAAATTCATCCATGGATGCTAATACTTTCATGTAGAAGCAACAACACGAAAGATGAATTTTGTTAATTTAATTTTCACGTTCGTAATCTGAACATTGCTCTTATTTCTTTGTTCAAATCCTTGATCTGTGTACAGTAAATCACAGGGTTAATAGCGGAGTGGAAAGCAGAAAATCCGACAAGTATACACATATCCAAGCGAGACGACACACCCTTCAATCCAAGCACAACAGCAGGAAGAACTGATATCATGAACGTTATCAGAATGAGACTCACTACCTTCATAGATTTCACCATTCGTTTCCTCATCCGAATATGTTGTCGTTCGTTTTCATCGACGTTTTCCAGGTTGGAGGTCGTCTTGATTTGTATTTTGTAAATCTTCCACAGAGTGAGAAAGTACAGGACGAATGTCAGACTGAGAGTTAGGGCTTGAAATGAACCGTACATAACTGCATACACGATGTTACCAAATATAGAGTTTATATCACACCCTTGAAGAACAAATGTCAAGATGGAGGAATTTAGAAAAAAGGTCATCATCCACATCACACAGAATACGATGTATTTCCTTCTCCCATTCCAAAGAAGATGATGCAACTTGTTTTCAGTGATGACGAAGTAGCGATTCAAACTGATAGAAAATGTCTGCAATAAAGACAATTGATAAGTCGCAGAACTTATACGATAATACACTCCACACACTATGTAAATCTTATTATTACTGGAGTCGTTGTTGGGCGCAATCATATTTCCATACAATAGGAGGTTGAGTCCAACAATAAAATCACAAACCGATAACGAGATGACCAGATTATAATGTGTGTTCTCTCGGAGGCTTTTATTCCGAACGGATGCTAAGATAACCACAAGGTTCTCCAAAACAATCACAATTCCCAAGATGGTTAAGATAATTTGTTCTACAACTTCCATTTTAATTTCAAATGTTTTAATATTGTAATTTCGAGACGCAATGATGTGGTTTCCATGGATCATCCAGCTTTGTAAAAATATTCTCAGTATCTTATTTTATCTAAAAAAAAATTATGAAACCGAAACGATATTAAAAACAAATTTCGTTAATAAAACAATCTTTTGAGTTTTTTTTTTTATTAGAGTGGCGATAGAAGTAGAAGTATACAGCAAAAACGACACCTCGAGAAAAACAGGTATTTGCCGAGTTTCCTAAATATTATTTTAATTTAGTGAATATATATCTATGGTCTTCAGAGTATCAACATATTAATACAATTAAATAATTCTTTTAAAATTGAATTAAATTTCAATATATTTACTGATTAATGTTTTAATTAAAATGGTTTCATTTCGAAATGTTAAAGGAGTTTTACCTTTGTGTGATGTCTCGTACCTAACTATGTTTATTTATCAGGTATATGATGATCCGCTCTTTTAAAAAATATCCTTTCAAATTGTTCCGACCAGAGAAACATAGCAAAGAAATGAATAGCCATTTTGTTTTGTTACCCACCCCTTAATTTCAATATATTCTGTAAAAGACAGGATGAATGGAGAAGAGTTTCATAAATGAAATCAGCGTGATGTCTGAAAGGAAAAAAATCCATTTGGCTTTTGGATTTTATCCCAATCTTCATGCTCAAGATAATCTTTATTGACATGTTTCTCAAGGTATTAACTAAAAACAATTATTGCTAAGTCAAATTGAAAGAAAGCCCCAAAATATCCTTACAGAGTAATACGCGAGAAACTCAAACATTTAATAAAAAAAGTGTAACACTATTCAATGTTTAAACACATGATAACAGTAAACACATGTTTACTAGACTTATTTTATAGCAAATTCCTTAGCAATATGAAAGCATTTTAAAAATAAACTAGTATCATTGTCAATTTAATAACTTTATTTATCAGTTATTTAAGTTAATTAATATTAATATCGATCTATATTAATATTCAAAGATTAAATCTAAAATATACGGAATTATTTCTTTACTAGATAATGGTTTATAGGCAGGAAAATCAGATCAAATATTTTAAGGTAGACCACATGGGTAAAGTGTTGTTGTCCCAGTTCCCTTAAGCTTGGGATTAGTGTTTTCTTCATAAAACTTGGATTCATTGGTTTGTTCATGAAACCTAATAATATTCAATTTTGTCAGTAATTTGAGATGAAAATAATTTTAAATTTGTTTTCATATTTGAATGAATCAAAATATGTATGCAAAGGCGTTTTCAACAGGGAATGACCTATGGTAAAACAAGGATAAAGTAATTGAACATTGATTTTTTTTTCATGATGCGGCGGAAGAAGCTAGTGGGGATTTTCACTGAACTTTAAAATTAATCAGATTGAGTTTGAAGATTATAAGACACATCCCGGAAGCTGAAAGGAAACAAGTTTCTTTACAGAATTCCTGCTGTAAGTATTTGATCCGTCAAATCAGCATGAATAATTCTATTGGAATTTAAGGCAATAAAAAATAACACAGGGTGAAATAATGCGTATTCGTTGCATTATTGTAGCGTTACAGAACTCAGAGAAGAATAAAAAACAAAAAGTTTGATATAATAATTTTAAAATGCATGTGTCTGCTAGGTTATCCATACGGCGAGGATTGATATAAGGGAAAGGAGCATTTTTTAAAACTCTGTTTAACTTATGTATAATTACTCTACAATCTATTCTAACAACAATAAAAAAGGTGAAAAGAAACCGGAACATCGAAGGCCAAAAACTGTCCAGTGGAGGTCCCATCATGAAACTAAAGGAAATCAGTTTAACCATTCTGGGATTCTTGGTTCCTGTGGAGAACTTGGTTGTTCTCTTGGCGGCCATTTGAAATACATGTAAAAGTTTCCGAGAAAACACGCATTACAATCTTGTTATTTCGCTGTCAGTCTGTGATTTTATACTAGGAATCAACGTCATTATGTATGGAAATGTGATTGTGCCGAATAACGACTCAAATAACGAAGACATTTATACAGTATGTGCTGTTTACTTTTACGTCTACTGTGCAACCTATCACATGACATTGGTGCAAACCTTTTTCATCAGCTTGAACCGTTACCTAGTTATCACTGAAAGCAAGCTAAATAACCTTATTTGGAATGGAAAAAGGAAATACATTGTCTTTTGTATACTATGGGTGGTCCTCTTTATTTTGGAATTCATCCATATTGTCTTTTGTACTTTATGGCTGCAATATAAACTCTATACATGTACTTGGCAAGGCAATATATGCAGTTATGTTTGGTTCAGTTCAAGCCCTTACTCTTAGTCTGACGACCATCCTTTACGCTGTAACTTTGTGGAAGATATACAAGGTACACAAAAAGACGGGCTGCAACATGGAGGAGATAGATGACAAAACACGAAACCATATTCGCATGAAAAAACGAATGGTGAAGTCCATGAAGGTGGCTAGGTTTATTCTTATAACGCTGATGATTTCCATTATACCTTCAGTCGTAATAGGATTAAAAGGAATAACGTCTCGCTTAGATATTTTATTAATTATCTGCTTTTCTGTGTCAAACTCCGTCTTCAACCCCATCATACACTGTGCACAGACCGACGGTTTAAAGAAAGAAATTAAAACAATGTCCACAATACAAACTTCAACATTATGACTTAATCATGTACATTTATTTAACTTGTTTTTTGTATCGAGTTTTGGTAAATTCTTTCCTTAAGTTTTTTAGTATGCAATTTCTTATGACAGTGATATTATTTTATTTAAAAAAACCTGTAAGATTAACTGTTGACTTGACACTAAACGACTCGATCATTTCTGGCCCAAAGTTATTCCATATCCTTAGTGACTACTACATCAAGTAGAACAACTCTGTACGCGAAGTATAATTCTGAAGTCTGTGTTCTTTTAACAACAATATAAATTTATTGAAAGTTGAGTTCTTCAAACCCACTGCAAAACTATGAAATATGCTTTCAATAAACATATTGCATTAGTTATTGGTCTTTTCATACTAATGCTGTATGCAATAAATTCAGATATATACATTTTAATTTTGAAGTTAGGGATAAACCATGCGGTATCATGGTTCTTTAATTAAAACAATGGAAACATTTCTATAAGTGAAAAATGTTCAGTAGAAGATATGGCTGAAGAACAATATCAAAGAGAACATTTTTCAATGATAATGATATTCAATATGCATCCATATACGGTTGTGTTAAGATCATGAGGGATCGATGGTAGTGACCATATTTAGGCTGTATTAATCTCCTTTAGAAGATCCATTTGACTATCGCTCTGCTGCACAAACTGCATCCTTTGCATTTTTTGAACGCAAGAACTATGTTGTTTTCGCCTTTTTAATGTGTAGTCCATACCAGAAAGTTTTCAACAAACTCCTTGACCCTCGAACCAACATAAGGTATTTTTACATATGGAACAAAAAGTCCATTTATGCGATCAGGCACATTAATCCTTTGTAACTGTTGTAAATATGACACAACATATTTTTTCTTGTTTAATAAAACAAAGATAAAAAATCTTTATTTTACTTATTGGTATCCGATATATTGGATGATTTTTGCTCTGAAAAACTTAGAAAATAGATTCATACATTAAGAAGAGTTGGATATGTTTGTGTTTGACATTTTCCCCCAATTATAAAATTATTTTTTTTTTAAATAAAATTATATGAAACAAAAACTTGTAGTTGATCTGTTCTTTTTTTTCTTAAAATATAATTCATTTGATTATCATTTAAAAATTATACACATCATTCAATAATAACATTTCCTTAAACACACAGGAGGCAACTCATAATCTATTTCATAAGATTGAAATTTTTTAAAAAGAATTCTCAATTAGTTCTTGGAATTAAGATTTGGTATGAAAACCATGTCGGACAAAATCCACCTTGATGTCCTAGATATAGTAAATGCTGAAAGGGTTAATGCATTCTTAATGTTAAATCCTTGGAGTTTTCAAAACAAATTTTGAAATACATTGTATAGGAGTGTCCGCAGAAATCAAACGATAACATGTGTGTTTTAATAAAGAACAAATCATCTAAGACGTAATTTAAGTGTTAAAATCGAAGGGAAAAAATTTAAGTTAACGGAATAAAAATATTATCAACATAAGAAAGAACCACTTGATTGGAACGTTACCCAATACAACACATAAGTAAACAATAACAAGACTCGAGTTTTATTTACAAAACAGAAAATTTCAAACTCTGAACTCTCTGTCTTGCTTGCAACTCGATATTTGACTTTCCTATATTGATGAAGCATTAGAAATACCTAAATTACCCGTTCTAGACATAAAAAAAGAGAAAAATAAAATTGAATTTTTTTCTAAGCTAAAATCAAGTCCAGGTCTTTTTAAAACAATATTTATAACAATATGAATACTGACAGCTTGAAAGCGGGATCTCTAATAATAGAATGACCCAGGCAATTAGTGTAAACGATGTATTCTGTCGCTTAGCAACTTCACATTGCAATCTCGTAGTATTTAGAATGTAAAACAGTACAAAATTATCATGTGATGTATAGATATATCAGATGAAAACTTTCACTAACCAACTGACATGCCATACATTCTACGTTCTCATTTATCTTGGAAGTACAATTTTGTACGAAGAACGATTTTAACTGTTGTTCAGTCAACGTCCGGTAAACCAGAGCCTTGTCATTACTTACATAATGAGCCCGGCTACAAGTTATTCTTACATGTGTTTATAGTGTAATTTCATTTTTCAAAATCTTTTTTGCCGATACATTTAAAAAAGGTTCTAAACAGAACACGTTTCAAAAATTAGGGAGGACTACAATTGGTTATTTTCTGTATAATTTTAGAAAGCGTAAGTTTAAGTGGCGGTGAACAGAATCCAAGAAGCCGGCTAAATACACATTTAAACATAAATATGCAACAACAAAGGCATTTGACTTCATGTATTGATAGGTTCTTCTTATTCGTATTTACTTTAGGACAAAAATGTTTAATTTACATATACATCTGCCAGTTACTGATAAATAACAGTATTATTTTGAATAAACAATGAAATCATGTACACACGTGAATATAAAATTGCGGCCGATATTTTCCACACCTTTATAATTGACATATGTGAGAGAAACACGCTACATCCTTTCAAATCCTTATTAAGCTTGGTAGAGAAGCCTCCATCCTAATAACGATGCCAGTGGAAATCCACCATGTCCATCACAATCAACCGCTTCCACTTGGAGCTACACCTTGTTGTCATATATAACAAACTGGATTCTATTCAAAACAACTAGTATTTTTAAATACATACACTTCTAAGGAAAAACAAGAAACTATTTCATTCAAATACAGACAGTTTAAAAGGTTACAACATTTAATCAGTTTTTGATGTTTTTTCTGGTTTTACTGTGGGCTCTTCGAATTTTAATATTTCTGATAATAACATTGAATATTAATGTTATTGTTTCGTTTCATTTGATTCACTTTTTGAAAACGCACGCAAGAGACAAAATTCCATATGATTTTAAAACCAACATCACAGAATAATTATATCAAACACATGTTATGGATGATAACAGGCGACGAAAAGACCGGATGAGGAAACGAATGGTTAAATCTATAAAGGTGGTGAGCCTAATACTCACAACGTTTTTGATATCCACTGTACCTGCTGTTGTGCTCGGTCTGAAATGAGTGTCTTCTCACCTGGACATAATATTACTTCTCGGCTTTTCCACTCTGAACTCTGCCGTAAACCCAATTATATGTTGTTCTCAAATTAGGATTCTACAGAAAGAAATAAAAACAATGTTTAGAATTGGAACATGAAAATATAAATCTATACTTTGAAATGTGTTTAGATATTTTAATGTTAAATTGTCTCTCACATGAATCTATATATTAATGTTGTGGAATGCGTTTTTTTAAAATTTTTATGCTGATTTTAATATTATTATGTGTATAAGTTATTATTTCTTCTTTTAAAATATATCCATTTTAAGATTTGATTTTAAGTTTGAACAATCTATGGCATTGGTTTCCTCACAAAATGCTAATTTGAAATTTACCAAGTCTCTAAGAATCGATTCGTTCCGCCTTAAGTTTTCCACTTTTGAAAAAATTAGCCCTTTCCGTGCAAAATATATATATATATATATATATATATATATATATATATATATATATATATATATATATA